>JAGGNH010000043.1:0-341110 GCA_026586065.1 Dioscorea zingiberensis | reverse complement strand
CTCATAGCCAATGCCACCTTTGGCACAACCAGTGATCAGAACCACCTTCCCGGTAGGCGACATTTTACTCACAATGTATCAACTTAGTTTAATTAATTAGCTTGGTATGTTGCCATTCTTATAGGGCTTGTTTCCTTGTTGATGGTGATGAGATTGAGATGAGAATATGCTCATGAGCTCTTAAGGGATATACTGATTAATTGCAGTACTGCATTGTAATTGTCATTTTAAGGGGTAGGATATATAGGTGCATTGTTCATTTGATCAACTTTAAGTAGTTGTCATGCATGTATGTATGGCATCTTTGTTCCTTTCTAATTGGTATGCTCTTGATCTTAATTTACTTTAGGCCAAATTTAGTAGGACAAACATATCAAGTGATGGATGTAGATAGTGTTTTTAATTATATATAAAGGGAAAATAGAGGCAAAGACGACAACAACAACAACTAAGCCTTAATCCCATACTAGATGGGGTCGGCTATATGGATTCTCTGTTTTCATGTCGCTCTCAAATATGAAATAAAAATAAAATAAAATGAAATGAAATAAACTGAGATAAAATGAAATAAAAATAAAAATACGCAAATAAATAATAATAACAACAGATAATTCTATGAGAGATTGGGATGTTACAAGCAGAACAATATCCCAATAAAATAGAGGCAAAGAAAACAACATAAACTTATGGAAATTGTTATGACTAAAAAATATCTGAGAACACGTGGCATAATATAATCGCATGGTCAACAAATGGTGGAGGATGGATTCCAAAAGGTACTGAAAGTTGATATTGATTGTCTCCAAACTAGCAGTCCACTATCTCTCAGAGGTGACACACGAGGTCTAGAATTTTGGTAACTAATGGTCTTCGGGCTATATAAGGAGGTCCCTAGTTCACGAAAAAGATAATTTAGACTCCATTGAGATTGAGCTCTAGTTAAGCATCTGTAAAATCCAAGATTTTTAATAAATAAAAGGACTTTAAATTTCCTCTATTTAATTAATTTTGTTAAAGGGCATTTTGGGGATTAGTAAAAGTCCCAAGGGCATGGGCATGAAAGTATTTAAAAAAAATAAATAAATTATCTCATAATTTATTTGAGTTAGTTATAATTAAATTTGGAAGGAGCCAATTTAATTAAATTTGGGAAGTCTCCAAATAATTATTGAATGGAACTAAGATGGAAGAAGGATATAAATTGATTTAATCAATTTAGGGAAAGTTTTAAGATGGAAATGGATAATTTAAAATTTGGAAAGGAGAAGGAAATTAATCTAACTTGTAAATTTAAAATTATTTGGCTGCCAAGGACTTATTAGGGATTTTATAAAGATTGGGGAGTTCAAAGTAAAAGTGGTTGCCTCTCGTGAGGGACCTAAGTGTAATATAAAAAAGGCAAGGGACTTAAAGAGAATAGGGTATCTCTCACAGGTCAGGGACCTGGTAGCAATTTTGCGGAAAAAAAATGGATCTTAATGCAAAAAGACCAGAGATGGTTTCTATACAAACAGTTGGACGGCTGGATTGAAGGATCCGAGATGAGCTGATCTCCAGACACCAATCCAGCCGTCCAAACCCTTCAGTAGGGATACCGATGCACATGCCCGCACGGTGAGACGAGTCCTGATTCGTCCATCTGGGAATAATGGCACGAGATCGAGGCATTGGTGAGCTGATCTCGAGTCGATCAGACTTCTCCTTCAGCCACCAACGCGCGCCACCCGCGATCTCCAGGCAACCTGAAAAGGAAATGACGATGTTTGATTGATAATCAAACATGGTAAACCTGGATTTCGACTCCGAATCAGTGGATCGCGATCCACCCCTAGCCTCCTATAAGAACAGACCGAAAGAGAGCTTTTCAGGTATGGCGCCACATTTGTCGCATGAGCCACCAGGATTGAGGGAGATCGAAGGAGGGGAGGGGGACAGAAGGGATCATGTCGCGGGACACAGGAGGCGAGAGAAAGGGAGGCTGCCCCTGCTCTTCTTCGACGAGCAGTGAAGCTTCGCGAGCGTACCCTCGCCGTCTCCGGTGAGTTATTCTCTCTCTGTTTCCATTATTTCGTCGTGCATGCATGGTAGGCCGTTGGTTGTTACAGCTGACACCGAGGAGCCACGAGACTCCATGACGGCCTCTCGTTGGGGGACTGAGCGCCTGAAACTCAGAGGGAGAAGGGATGTGGTCGCCGGCTGATCCTCGGGTGCGGGAAAGCCTGAGAACTCGCCGGCGGTCCCTGGACACGGACAGAGGCCACACCACGGCGGGACCTTCTCCTACGTCGAGTCCCGGCATGAGAAGAAAGGAAGAGAAGACGGAGATAGGAGAGAGAGGAACAGTTAGGTAGTTAATTAAGTAAAATAATTTGATTAGTTATTAATTAAGAGAATTAACTAATTAATTCATTATAATGGATTAATTAGGGATTAAATAAATAATCAACTAACTAGCTGAGTAATGTGGAGAATAACTAATTGAACAATTAAACAATTAATTGTTTGATTTTGAATAGTTAGATTATTAATCAAAAGATGAGATTTAATTAAATCATTAAGTTGATGATTGAGGTTGATCAACTAAAATGACACTTAAAGCTTAATGGTGTGGGCTTTGGTGAATTGAGTCCAATTGATTGGGCTTGGGCCCAAAGGTGGAGTAGAGGGGAGGGTTGGATCAAGAGTCTAGTTTGGATTAACTAATGAATAATTAGTAGAACTAATTTAGTAGAATAGTTTTGATTGAATAGATCAAATAGACTATAACTAACGGGATTAATCAAAGGAATTAAATTTGTTATGATAAGATATTTCTTTGATTAACCGGATTAGTTAATGAGATTAACTAATAACTACTTAGTTGGAGAACTAACTAGTAATTAATTAATTAATTGGGTGATTAATTAATTAATAAATTGGTTGAGCCAACTAGTTAAAGAAGATTGAGTCCAACCAACCTATGGTTGGGTCCGGATCTAGTAAGTTGGTTTATTGGATGATCATTTTAGGAGATTAATTAATTAGCTAAATTGTTAACTAATTAAGGGATCAGTTTAATAATCAATTAGTAGATTAACTAACTTGGTTAGTTAGTTAAGTGGCTAATTGAATTAATCGAGAAAATGAATTGATTTAATAAATCAATAAGTTGAGATGGCTAAAAAGATGAGCTCAAGGTTGGTTCGAATCAATTCTAAAGGGGTTGAACCAAGGTGGAATGACATGGAAACGCGAGGGAAGGTCTACAAGTCGGACTTAGGACCTTTAGAGCATGCATCGTAGATATAATGCTCATAGACATGATTATTAATAGAACTATCCTTATCAGATTTTGACTTGGATGCGTCGGGAAGTCCCGTAGAGCACGAGACTTTGTGACTTTAGGTAAGTACTACTGCCTTGTACCCCCAGTCATTTATTGATTGGTTTCTTGACTTTTGTTTGCATGTTTGAGCATGTAAGTACACTTGCCTTGTTTCCTCTCTTCGGAGATTTTATTGACATGTCTTTATTGTGACATTTTGCTTTGTATTCATACATGCTCCCATGATTTGTTGAAATCTATATTTAGCATGTTTGATTGTTTCGGGATGTTGGGATCCCTACTTGTTCTGTTCTTCTTCCCGGATTCATTGGAGCAGGTGAGCTCCTTTGCGGACATTCAGGGACGGGACACTCTGATGCTCCGGCATTGCCATTCCAGAGGGATCGATACTCTGGTTGTCCCCGTCGATGGGGATGATTATTTGCCGCGTGTCGACATGTTGAGAGGTGGCGCTACCGACATACGACCCGAGGGCTGTAGCGACCGGATGGTCGTTTTTCGGTTGATGGATGCAATCGGGGAGACATTTGAGGAGCTTCTAGGAGTCGTACCTTGTTTGTTTTTTTGTGGTAGACTCCTAGGGATTGTTTTTGAGGGGCGTGCCCCGAGCTTGTGTTTGATATTCATATTTGTTGATATTATATTTTCTTGAACCCTGCAGGGGTATCCATTCGAAAGCTCATGCACTTGTTTTCTTCCTGTTTACAGATCCTGAGGCGTAGGACACTAGTACGCAGGAGCCGATCGTGGGTCGGGGGATTGCAGAGGTCCGAGGACCTTATTTGTTTTCTTATTCTGAGTGAGACATTATATTTTGTAGGTCCCTTATAGGGCCTAGTATTTGTAGGGTATATGAACCCTTTTTATTATCTCCGCTGAACTCTGTTATTTTTGAATAAAATAAGTTGTTTATTTGCATTATCTGCTTTACTCACTTAGGCCTTGTATCCGAGTGGGGTCCGATCCTACTCGGCTACGGCCGATGCACTTCGAGGTCCCGGGATCGGGTGAGTTCTGATCTCTCTAAATCATCACTCTCTCCCCACTCTCCCACTCTCCCTCTCTTTTCCTTTTGGAGTACTTGATTTGAGCTTCGAGGCTCCCACTGGAACATGATAACTCATCTCCTAACTTCCTTCACAATTCTTTCTCCTAAAGTGAGATGAATCCTCGGAAGTCAATCTCTCTCTGAGAAAGCGTGATCATGTGAAGCTTGAAGTGAGTAAGGCTCAAGTTAAGTCGTCACGATCTGGCAACCAAGCTCTTTCCATCAAAATTAATCGAAAACACTTCAACCTTCACTTACTTTTCTCGATCAAAAACTTTGTTCTTCAGAAGGAGTAGCTCTCTACATCAACATAAATAAACAAGTGGATTATCAATTATCACTTCCTATATAGATGTTTATGGTTGTACCTTTTACTTGTATATATATATTTGTTCTTCCCAAATAGATGAAATCTCAACATTCAAATGTTTTTTTTTTTTTGAAAAAATAGAGTAAACTTAGCGTTAAATTCGTTAATTAAAGAGCTAGAAATTAAATCACGTAATTATGTCATGTAAATACGTAGTGTCCCTATTTCATTGATTCTGGTACATCCCCTCTCACCCTTTGGGTATCAGCTCCCGAGATGCAAAGTTCGCAATGTGTCAATTTGTCATGAGAAACACAAGCAGGAAACTTTATAATATACTAATTATTTATACATCATATTGCAAGTATATAAATTAATTTAAGACTATAGTAACGAAATTTCAAACCATATCTTCTATTATATATATTATTTATTTGATCTGTAGATATATAATAGATGAAATATTTACATCAAATTTATAAATAAAAATGACAATGCCACAAGACATGCATGCAACAAGAGAAAGATCCATCTATCTACTTAATTTGTGGCCATGCTTTTTGCATGCAAGTTGTATTTCTCCTCTTTGATCATATGATCTTTATTTATCTAATTATATAAATGCACAAGTGGTTTATCGATGGTTTTGTTTTGTCTTTTGTTTTATTTTTAAAATAAATTAACTTAGCCATCTTCAACACTTCCGCATACCAAGCTAAATTAGCATTCAAAGTTTATGAATTCCTAAGTCTTTAATTTCATAGATAAGACTAGAACTTAGAACTAATTTAACCCCATCATTATCAACAATGACTTTCATAAGTTTTTTTTTTTTTTTTGGCTCTAATGAAGTCATTCTCATTAGTATGTTTTGTTTGTATAAACCACACGTATCTGGCCTTTTACGTATAGCCATCTTTTTAGAATAATCCTCAATCAACTCACAAATGTCATTCATGCATACATAAACATGTATATCTAAAGTTTAACTTTGATGATCATTGATTTGACAAAGGTTTGTTTGAAGAGTAGTTAATTAATTTATAGGCCTTCTATGACTTTAGTATGTGTATGTAATTTTTGGATTGTATATATGACTTGAAGTTTGATGAACATTAATTCATTTGTTAATTGATAATGTTTAACAAGTGATTAGAGATAAGAAGATCAAAAAGAAATTAAAGGTTTAATATTTTCAAGTTCACATAAAAGATGAACACTAAAACAAGAGACAAAACATTAATCACATGACCACATGTGTCTCTATTTTAAACAGTAGAGGCTCACCTACTCTTGCTCTCTAAAATCCATTAATATCAAACTAAGATTCAAAACAAGTATACATGGTTCTCATTCTTCTCTGTCTCTATAAATTCCAAACAATTTCTCTTCCCTACATCCTCAATAGAAAGTCACAAATAATTACAGAGAAAAAAAAAGAGAGGACTACTGCATGAAGTACACCTTCTTCTAGCTAAGCTTGAAAGGACAACATGAGCCAGCACCAAAGGTTTCATCCCTTAGGGACAATCCCCTTCTCATGGGAGAACCAGCCAGGAGTATCGAAAGTCATACCGGAGACGGATAAAAAGCCGATAACAGCACCTAAGCTCAAGCTAAGGCCTCCTCCGTGTCCATCTGATAGTCCAAGGCCATCGAGACCCGGTATATATGTTCCGCTGCCACCGTGCCCCTTTCAGCCTGCTCCGATGAGGTATACTGAGCTCCGGAGGGAAGACGATCCTTTCTTCGTAGCGTATATGAAGTGTACAAAGAGCGGGAAGCCGGAGAAGGAGAGGAAGAGAGGTGGTGGTTCATGGAAGGATGGTTTAGGGTTAGGGTTTATGTTTTCATGCAAGCATGCATGTGGTGGTGTTAGGGATGATAGCATGGTGAGTATTTCACATGTTCCTACTAAATACCTTAGTAGGAAGAGAAGCTTTTCAGTGCAAGAGTTGAAGAAGTTGGAGCATCTTAGGCCAAGTTCATTTCACTCTTTGAAGTTATAGATCATGAACAATATTGTCTAGTTTTGATCTTATGAATGAAGTTCAATAATTTAATTATCATCTTTTTGTTTCATTTCATTTAAGTGAATGAATGGAAAAGAAAGGAAATTGTTCTAAGGGTTGGCTATTTTTGTTTTGATCTAATTATGAGAAATCTCTGGTTTTATTAGGGTTTATGGTTACCTAGTTCAAGGATTCAAAGAACATCATAAAACATTAAGAGAATTATTTTTAATTATTAGGATTAGCTTGATTTCTTGGTAGAACTCAAGTTACTACAACTTGTGAGCTACTTTTCCTTTGTTTTTTTTTTCAAAATTTCCAATTTTTTTTCTTTGTTTAGCTTTCAAAACTTTGTAAAATCTATAATTGTTTAAATAAAATCAAGGTTGGTTAGTCACAATTAGTGGATGATAAATTTAGTCATACAATGACCAATATCATGAGAGAGAACAATATAGTATATTATAACTTTGACTTGCTTCCAAAATTATTAATTACATCCCATAAACATAATCACCAATAACAACAATCATTTAATATTATTCATTGATTTTTAATTTTCAATTTCATTGCTGATTGAGGCTGACAAGTGACTATAAATCAAATAATAGCAAGAAAAAAATAGGAAAAATAATAAAATAAAATTTGGTTACATCTCAATATAATTTAGATATCTCTTCCAAAATCTTGTTCATGGTCTCACTAATAACACTAATTATTTAATATTAATGTTTATTGACTTTTAATTGTCAATTTCATTGCTCACTTAAGCTGACAAGTGACTTGTTTGAATATCTTGTCCCCTTGATAAGTTGGATAGAGTGTCAAGACTCTGATCAAGAAAAGAAGCAAAGAACTCCAATAATAGCAAGAAAAAAAAATTTGGAAAAATACATCTCAAGATAATTTGGAAATCTCTTCCAAAATCTTGTTCATGGAATTCTTTGCCCTAAGTTAGAGATGTTGCACCCATCACCAAAGCACTTTCCAAGAAGTTGCCTCCTTGACCTAAACACTACTTTCCAACCCTAATTGGATTTAATCCCAAAAGTAAGATAAGACTAGAGATTTTTTAATTTTCAGGACATTCAGCATCTAATACATTCTGTGCAAAATGTGCATGAGTGAAACTCTAGCATTTGGAGAACTGTTTCTTCCTGGATTTCTTCAAAGATTGCAGCTTCAATCTCAATCACAATCTTATCAACAATCTGTTTGTTCTTCTCCAATCCTCTCTTGATTTTGTTGTATGAATGAAGATGTGAAAAATAAATTGACTTGGAGATTGATGAGCTGATCTCCTCTTTGCCTGATTGGTATCCAGATCAAAATGCAACAGATATTTAAATCAATCATAAGTCCCTGTTCATGTATATATATAGAACTTCAATAATGGAAAACTTACTCTGGTTGTCAATTGATGAGCATTCATTCTCACTGGAATGGAAGTCAAGCACAGAGACAGGACTGAGTTGTGAACTGTGGTGATCTGAAATGTTGAGGTCTGACACTGAAGAATGAGATAAAGAGCTGAACTTTTGGCGAATTTGGTTCTTGCTTATCAGATAGAAGCAACAGTCAGGAAAACAAGCACTCCATCTCAAAACTTTTGGGATGAATTTTTGATGTAAAAGCTTTGTGAGCATACATTTCATGCTGCTGATCCTGAGTCTTCTCCTGCATATATGACAAGGCAAGCACAATGTTGGAGAATGAGAATGAAAGATCCTATCTGAGTTACCATTTTTTAATAGAAATGGGTCCTGTTTCTCGTCTAGTAGCTCGAAAAGCCGCCTTACTCCAGGCAAAGGCTCCGGAAGAGAAGCCATTGATGATTGAACATCAAACCTGCAGATAACCACAGCATATCATCAGGAAAAGAATCCAACCACCATTGAATGGTTCAAACTTCAAAGTGAGATATAGATGTCTCACCTATCAGGAAAAGCAGATAAGAATAGTTGTGATGGTCCCAGTAGACCTTGTCTCCTACTAATCAAAACAACACAGGACATGAACAACTGACTCAAATGAAAGCATAAAATGTATCGATTTAAGAATATCTAAGTTCGAATCAGTGAAGACAACGATGTTGCTGTAATTCAGTCGTGTTTATGGAGAATTTAATTAAACAACATACAAGTGGGAAAGACTTCCACTGAATAATAAATATGGGAGGTTGTTTAGACGTTCAGCTTCAATAGTCCAAGATCTCGGGTATAGGACCTCTATAACTTTTTTAAGATTTTCCATCATGGCTTTTGATTTGCTGTAGAGAGAGGTGAGTAGGCTCTCTCTTTGTGTGAATGCCAGACTGAATTGCCGAATTTCGTGCTTTGAGATCCTTCATCTTTTTGCTTCTCTATGTTTAGATTCTTCAGCAACTCTTCCTTTTTGAGCAGTAAGAAGATCAACATTTTCTTTGGACATGGAGAGAGCTTGCCCCAGAGAAGCATTTTTCTCTCTCAGAAGGTTGCATTCATTCTCTAGTTTTGCACATTGTTCCTTTGAAGCTTCAAGCTCTTGTTTATGAAGGCTGCATTCAGTTTCTTGACTACTAGTCTCTTTGATACTCATTTCCTCTGAAGTATGTCCCTTCAAACAAAGTATAATCGAAACTTAAATATATATAAAAAAAAGCAAAAAGAATTGACATAATACATTAAAGAAGGAACAAAGGAAAAAATGTCATGTTCAAACTTTTAAGTAAATAACATCCCAACTAGCAAAACGAACTAATATAAAGGGCAAATGATGACTATGAGGGGGAAAGTATCGGTTGCTAGTTCGTAATAGAATGTAGAACATCACCAGAAGATTACTGATGTAGAATAAACCAATGACAACACATTGAAGTTGTAGTATATTTGACTTTTAAACGGACTTTCCAGCTTCAACTTTGCCAGATCAGAATTTTATGGTTCAAAAGATACTGATAGCAACTCCTAACCTGCTGCAAGTTACAACTACCAAATAATTTGATGGTATTTCCAGAATTCACAGGTGCAAATAATCTAAATTAATTATTCAAGAGCAATGAGATCCTAACTGGTGGTATCTACAGTTTCCAGCTCAGATAAAAGAAACAAATGGATTCAGGTAAGTAAAACTCCAATCTAACATATTTTCCTGTTCATGGATGTAGGCCCAATATTTCCTTGACATAAAAGCATTTCATCCACATAAGTTGAACCAAATGCTGTGCTATGATCTTTTGTACAGGAAGCTAAGCAGCAGAAGGGTATTGAACACATAATACCTTCAAGGGACAAGCTCAAAGGGGACATTAAGATAAAAAGATAGAATAGAATTCACTGATGAATTGTGTCTTTTAGTGCCAATGACCCCAAGAAGGATGTTCAAACAAAAATCTCAACTTCAAGTAGATGTTCCCTGTATAGTTTTATTGTAAAAACAAACATGTCCATGTACCTAATGATTAGAATGATAAGCTGTGCTCATTCTGAAAACAACATACTATCTTCTACAGTGAAGCATGCTAGATTAATGTTCAAATATAACAAAACACTAGAAAATTCCTTGTCTTTATTTATAAAGTGCAAAGAACTAGGTTGCATATTCTATACATTTTGATGAATTTTGACTTGAACTTTCCAATATCAACTTGTAAGAACAATTAAATTCCTGTGGCTATTAACTCAAATAGGCTGTTTCAGGTTAGTGCATGGCTTTCCAGTTTAGGTTCAAAAGATCTGCAAATCTCATGAGGTGCACAGTACTGCAGATCATCAGATTACAAGAATAATATTTTTCCAATGCAATGATATCGGTAGTTCAGAAAAAGGTATTTTTCAGTTAGAACATACCAAGATTCAAAAATAATTTGTACTAGAAGGTTAAGCGAAACAAAAGGAACCAAATAATTGGCAAGCATTAATGAGGCCAGTAGAACATATTAATAAAAAGTAGCAGAAAGAGTAGAACTTACAAAGAGATTCATCTCGTGACAAGAAGGATTGATTATTTCCAAACGGGGTCATATGCAAAGTATCAAGGTCAGTAGTGCAACCCTTGTTTAAGCGCAGCCACATATCTTCATCAGCTGTGCTGTCAAAACTATCAGGGATAGGGCTTGACTCAATGGCACCTGAATAGGTTGCACGCTTCATGACAAAATTACTGGGCATGGATTTGAAATTCGGAGTTTTGAAACCATCAAGTTGTGTTTCATTGTTTGCATTGAACACCTCCTGGGAGATTTCCCCTGAACCAACTCTTTCCTGTGACATGGATCAATAAAAAAAGCACCTTTCAGGGAGCTAGAATAGACATCTTGGTTACAAGCTCTCATGTTGATATAAATCATAATGTGCATTGAAGGTGCTCAAGATTCAGAAGGAAGACTTTGGACTATTGAAGCCTAGAGCTGAAGAACAATTTCCCATTATCAACTGCCGAATGTCGCACAAGTATTAAGCTCATGCAACTCTGTGTGGAAAGGTCTTTAGAATAAACACTAACTCTGATTTTTGAAATTTACTAGTTGCCATCAGAAAACTTAAACAGATGGTTGAGGGTTACCATTATAACAACTACAACTTCTAGAGAATATTGAAAAGGTGACATGACTCCGGCTACATCAACATTCAAGATTAATGATAATAGACAGAAATCCTAATAACATCAATCTTCCATCCTGTATATACATAAAGGACATTCATTCCTTACAATATGCAATGCATTACCTGACATAAATTTAGTGTTTGATCTGAAGACAGTGAAAGATCATTGAGATTGTCCATCCTCTTTTGTTGCTCCTTTATGTGATGTTCTAGTGCTTCACGAGCTTTTCTTTCTTCCTCAAGCTGCATAGCCAGCTTGTCGCGTTCCATTTCCGACTGAAATTCATAAGGAGTCATATAAGGTGAGAGAATACACAATGAAATAAAAGACTCAAAACACGGATGGGATAATCTATTTTGAGAATGTCCATTGTTACCTTGAGCATGTCATTTCGCTGTTTCAAGATTACTTGTTCAAGTACCTCAGAATGAGATCCCTAATCAATGAGGCGGAGCATACTTAAGTAACTTGAGCAAAATGACTCCCAGACAAACCTTATTAGATGAAAAGGTAAAATAAAATGACTTATAACCTGAAGTTTTTTGCGAAGATCTTCAATTTCAAGCTTTTGCCTTTTCAACAGGGCGGCGTCAGTTAATATCTGTCACATGGTCATCAATAATGGAAGTTATTAACCATATGAAAGTATACATATAAGTACATATCATGAACAAGATATGATAACAAAGTACAATGGCGTTCTGTGCTAGGATTGATGAATCAGAAAGATATGTGGACAATCAAGAAGATACACCACCAACCAACATAGAGGATTATGAATACATTACTGGTATACATACAACAATAAAAAAGTCAAAACAAGTATAACTCAAGAACCACTAAAAGCCAATATCAAAAGCAAGCTAATGGTTTGCATTTTCAGCTACTAATTTATAAAAGCATGTGGGTAAAGTTTTCTTAATTATAATCTCAAATCGGTTGTAGACAATTACTTTGTTTTAAGAAGACAAATGTAAAACAAAACTGACCTCATTTACTTGAGCACAGTTTGTAATTTGCTTGGCTCTGCTAGCAAATTGCAGCGTTCCCTTTGTTTCCTCAACATGAATCTGTAATTGGAACATAAGAATCTACTATTGTGAACTAAGGAAGAAAAATTGGATAATTCCTAAATACCTCCTCTGGGGCAACTGTACAAATTATTGATGTTTTAGCATTGCCACCAAGAGCAGGTTGGAGTATCCGTGTCAGCTTGCTATCACGATATGGAATATGGCTCCTGTATCAGTGTGCCTCATTTGTAAATAGCCATAACTCATATTTACTGGAAATATTCATTTTTAATAGAAATATTTTTTTAAAAAAAAATAGAGGAGAGAGGATAAAAATAACAAGCATGGGGGGAGGTGGATTCTACATTGATTTGATTCAAACTCAAGAAAACAACAAAAATCTCAAATGGTACTGAAATTATAGAATTTCTGAATTTAGCAGTCTAACAAACAAGGCACCCATGTAGAAATAGCTTGGTTACAGTTGACCAGTTAACCCAAAAAAGATCAATCTTGAAACGAGAAAAATAATGTACCTTCTCAAGAAACACAAACGGATTGAAAACAACAAAATTATATAATCATAATTAGTAATTTGGAAAGAAGCAGAAGCTGTTAAAAATACATGTTTCGTCAAATGAAAATGTTTGTGTGAGACCTTTGCTTTCCTCGCAGCTTATTTATCACATTACCAAGAACCATTAAGCTCTTGTTAATGTGCTTTCCTCCTTCAATGAACTCCTCCAGCCCCTGTCTTGGCAATCCGCTCCGACCCAGCTAAGTCCACCAGATTCTGAACAATAAAGATAGCATTTTCACTGACTATATTTCATTCAATAAAAGAAATCAAGTTAGGAGCCGTAAAAATGAGCATATCACAAACCAAGACAGAGAACCACGGATAGCATCTTCACTTGAGACATCACCGAGGAGGATATGGCATTCTTGATACTGCTTTCAATGACCTAGATAAATATAGGCATCTGTAACATCTTGATGGCACAAACTTCACAGATAAGAAAATAGAAATCAAGGAAAGCCATACCATTCTAAATATTGTGTGTGACCTGCTACTGCGTGCATTCATGTTTGTTTCACCAAAATGCCGATTTGCTACAACAAAAACAGTATGTAATTTCCATAATAACTTTCACTAATAGAGTGAATCAGGGTTGTAAAAATTTCTGAGACAATCTTACTTTCCCCAAGCTTAATTAACTCAAGCACTTGGTCAGTGTTGTTTACAATCTCCTCTCGGAGGCCTGCCACATAAACCCCCCGCTACAATTTTGGCAAAAATAAGATCATGAGAGCTTGAAATAAACACTCCATGCATAACCTTTAATAAAAAAAAAAACAAAAAACAAAAAAAAAAAACTTTTGCATAGTATCAGCTCACCTCCAAGCTCTCATGAATGGGGAGCTTCTGGTTACCTAAAACAAGCAAATCATTAATCTCCTCATTATAGATCTCCATGTACGAAACCCTAATCAAGAACTCCCGATCTGTAACCTGAGAAAACAACACCAGAACACCAAGAATCCTTAATCTAAAATCATAAAACCAAACAGATTTCAACAAAACCCCAACTTTCCCCCAAATACCATCTGGATCGTCCCGAAAACATCCCTGACCGCAAGCTGGATGATCCCCGGATCACTGTCGGACCCATTCATGGTATACGTCTTACCGCTGCTCGTCTGCCCGTAAGCAAACGCCGTCCCTGCAAATCAAATCATATCAAATCAAAACAAACCTTTGACCGATATTCAGGCAAATGGATTATAGATCCCTACCATTGAAACCGTCGACGGCGGCGAGGATGATGGGGCGGGTGAGGAGTTCGTGAACGGAGGCATTGGCAGCGTAGTGGTCGAAGACGAGGTCGAAGGAGAAGGATGGGGCGGAGGAGGCGGTGATCGGGGTGCCGAGGGGGCGGTGGAGGGAGATGCGGTTGTCGTCCAAACGCCATTGTCGATCCGAGGGGTTGGGTTCGGTGGTGGATGGCCGGAAGCGTACGGCGACGAGAAGCGTACGGCGACGGAGATCTTCTCCATTTGGAGATCAAGAAGCTGCCTTTCTTCTTCTTCTTCTTCGATAAACTGACAAAAAGGAGCGGGTATCAGGGGATTTGAATTTGGGCAATAGATATGATGATCATCGTGGGACGTTGAGATTCGTGCATTCGTGATTTGCTATTTTTAATTTAATAAATACAAAAAAAAGCTTCTTGTTAGATAAAATCTTAATTTCATTATTATAAAATCTTGGAATGATAGAATTCCCTCATCTTCACAAACATATTTAAATTAATCAAAAATAAAATTTCAAAATATATATTTTCATTGATTTTTTTGGCCAAAAGAACTTAAAATTAGGTGGTTATCAACTATTTTCTCAGATGAAAATATTCATAAGTGCTTTTGTGGTTTTCCAAACAATAAAAAAAATTTAGTGTTATTTTCTTTAACTCCAACTACATTTTCATTATAATCAAAATTTACAAAAAAAAAAATTGGTATAATTTATATTATTGATGCCGCTCTTCTTTTTATCAAAACATATTTGGATCAACGGATGAAAAAGATTGGTGGACATTAAGAAACTTAAAGATTAGCTGTGTGCACGACTTTTTGCGTGAACTCCTTGTAAGACGGTCTTCTTCTCCAAGGATCAAACCTTGTTAATAACAGATAATATGTACAAATAACCCTCAGGAGGTGGGATAACTCTAGAACCATCATTTACTATCTGTTATTTGGCCTATTATTTGACTGTATGACCTTGTCTTCTGTTTCTAAAATATGTTGAAATGTTATTGCCTATTAAATATCAATTGTGCCTCAAATTATTCATTTTTATAACTTATTATTTATTCAAATGTGTAAAAATTTCTTACTCAATTATTTTTTCCAGATTTCCATTCACATATCTTCTCCTAGAAAAAAAAATACAAAATTACTTTCCACAAAACACAAAACACAAAATCGCACATATAGCCATAAAAGTATTATGATTATAATGTTATGACCAAAAAACAATTTTGTGTAATGTGGCCGCTAATGTGACATCTTTATGAATTTAGATGTTTATATGTCAATTACTTAACATTTGATGGCATTAACGCATGCGCGTATGTGATTACATAGCATTTAATGGTGACCGTTAAGCATATGCTAATGCAAGTTAAATTGAGATTTAAATAAAAAGCTCATTTTAGCTTTACATGCAGCTGGAGTAAAGTTTTATGGATTTTTTTATAAGAAAAATTATTTTGTGGTCACAATATTATAACATGAGTACTTTTGTGGGCTTAAGTGCAATTTACTCAGTAGATGATAGTTGGTCTGTATCTAATCCCTCGCAATCTTGTCACGTATAGTTTAATATTATTAACCCTAAGAAGCAAGTGTCTTAGAAAATAAGATTGGAAAGCTATATTTATTTTAATAATTTTTGAAAGTAAAGTTTGATCAGAGCATCTATCTTTGCTTGCCCACAGCATACACTTTAAGGAAAGCTGCACTGCTAACACAGGTTCTCATCAATAAAATTTTAATATTTCATTTCAATTATCAAATTTTCAGAAAAACAAGGAAAATAGTGAAAAAAATCATTTTTTTACTATCCACCAATGAAATGAACTAAAATAAATAAATAAATAAATAAAGGAAAAAACGACTAATTAGAAAATATCAAGGGGATTTATGTAAAAATCCATTAAAAAGATATAATAATTATTTAAATAAATAATTCCAACCAATGAGAAGTCGCTCCCCAGTCCCCAGCAAAACCAGCAACGACAACAACGAAGGACGAGATCGAGATGTCCTTTCTCCGTTCCATTGGGAATCCCCGCCATTGCTGACTTCCTTCTTAGGGTTTCGCCAATGGCCCCCGCCGCCACCGCCGCCGCCACCGCCACCACCGCCAATCCGAGAGGTTGATGACCGCTATGCTAGGGTTACAAGCGATTTGACGGGCGGGATGAAACGATCCCTCCGGCTCCCCTTCAGCCTTCTCATCCTCACCGCCCTCGCCACCGCTCTCACCCTCCTCGCGGCCGTCCGCCGCAGCATCCCCGTCCCACCCACCGGTAACCGTTTCAGTTCCCCTTTGTCTGCTGTCCCGAACGGCACACTCATCCGCCTGGCCTCCGCGGAGATTGGAGCGCAGGAGCTGCGGAAGGAGGTGGATGAGCTTATCGACGGCGAGTTCGCCTTTCCTGGCCGTGGACGGTACCGGTCGATTTCGCTGTACCGTCGGGGGAATCATCCTAAGGTCTGGCCCCGGTCAATGGTCCGGCTCCGTGCGCCGAAGGATTATCGGGTTCTGCCGGAGTTCAGACGGTTGCTTCGGGACTGGTTCCGGCGCCGGAGGTTCCAGCCTGAGGTGATGGTGGAGCTTGCCGACATGGTGAAGGGTTCGATTGATCGCCATCTCGGCCGGGTCGAACCCGACCGGCGGAGGTATGGCTCGTGCGCGGTTGTGGGCAATAGCGGGATCTTGCTGAGGAGTGATCACGGGGCGCTGATTGATAGCCATGATCTGGTTATCCGGCTCAATAACGCCCGCACGGAGGGGTACCATCGCAACGTCGGGTCCAAGACCGGCCTCTCCTTCGTCAACAGTAACATCCTTCACCTCTGCGCTCGCAGGTTGCTTCTCATGTTTTATTTCAAATTCTCGAAATAATAATGCTCTTCATGGTTGCTAGATTCATATATTAATGGCATGTTTCAATGTTTAGTTTAAGAAAAACCATTGAGATGTTATTATCTGATGAGAATTATGCATCTCGACAATATAAGCTTTGCTTTACAATGCACAATCTTGTCAAAGAAAATTGTAGATTTTTAGGAAATTTTCATTCCATTTATGCCTTCGGAGGTAGGCTTAAGATTACGTGCAGAAAAATAGTGTCTAAAGACCTATGTACCTTACCTTGGACTGAGCGATATGGAGACAAAATTCATATAGCCGACTTTATCTAGTATGGGATTAAGGCTTAATTGTTGTTGTTGTATGCCTTCGGTGGTTAATAGTAATGCAGAATCTTGTAAAATTTATTTGAGTGCTTAGAAGAAAATTATCCAAGAGGTGTTTTTATTATTATTATTATTTATAAGTGGGTGGCTCATTCTTTGCAGAGAAGGCTGTTTCTGCCATCCTTATGGTGAGAAGGTCCCTATGATCATGTACATTTGCCAACCAGCACATTTTCTAGACTACACAGTGTGCAACTCTTCTCACAAGGCTCCATTGCTTATCACCCGATCCCGGTTTGATTTACTGTGTGGTAGAATTGTGAAATACTATTCATTGAAACAATTTGTAGAGGAGACGGGAAAGGTACCTGAAGAATGGATGAAAGTCCATGATGAGAAATTGTTTCATTATTCTTCGGGTATGCAGGCAGTAATGCTCGCTGTGGGGATCTGTGATCAAGTTAGTGTTTTTGGATTTGGAAAGGCAACAGAAGCAAAACATCATTACCATACCAATCAGAAAGCAGAACTGGATTTGCATGATTACCAGGCAGAGTATGCATTGTATCACGATCTTGTTGAGAGACCGCAGGTAATACCATTCCTTAAAGACTCTGGCTTTAAGGTTCCACCAATTGTTTTCTATCAGTGACGTCTCCATTCCATGTTGTAACTGTAATTTTCCTCGAAGAGGATGACAGGGATGAGACACTGTAGATGGAAGAGAGAATTGTTCTCTTTATCATTCTTCAGGCTAAGTTTTGCAATCAGTTGCTATTGTAAAATTGGATTATAGAGACATGAAGTTGATATTCTGTCCACATTCTTTGAAGAATTAGATACTATTTTCATGATTTTTTTTTCTTTCTTTTTCATGAGATTGAATGTCTCTTAGCAAGATGGTACCTTGTAGATTGGGTGTGAATATCGGTCTCGTTGATGTAGTAGCCATTAGTTAGGAACATCATTTTGCATCGACATCTAATAGATTGAGATGTCTTTCAAAATCAATGTTATCTCCTCAAATCACCAAATATTACTTTGTTGGAAGGTTTCTGGAATTGCACAGGCTTTCTGTAAGCAAACTAAATGGTAACTGATGGTTGCATTATTCTGGAATGGATGTGCTCTCTTCTGGTTGTTTGTCCTTGTGTCATAGAATATGGATACAGTCCCTATCATAGCAATTTCTTTAAAGGATTATCAAGATCTGGTTTCCTTTTCTTGAAAATTATGAAATGCTGTCACAGGTGACTATATTATCACTTTGCGCATCTCTGTCATCAAGGTTATGATTAATATTGGTAGAATGTTTATGTGCACTCTTTAAAGCCTCATCTATGATTTTTCTGTTGCATAGACAGTTCCTTATTATCTTGATCATCAAATTGAATGCTTATATTTCAGTACCCATGAAAACCCCGTTTCTTACTTTTCTCATTTTAGGTGTGCTGCACCAGTACTGGACACAAAGTGCTCACGCATCTCTTATTTTGGCAGCAAAAGTTGTCCCTTTCTCTTGCAGCATTAACCTCTGCATGCCCCTCAGGGGCAAGGGTACTGCTGTGCTCTGCCGCATAGTGAATAAGGAGCACAAGCTTTCTCCGTCTCCTTTTGTTTATTCATTGACCTACTTATTGCAGTTTGTTTTTACATAGATTACTATATTTCTAATGCATGTAATTGCTGAATGATGAAATTGATTTATCAAGCTATCTAGGTAAATTAATTTCAGCTTTCTCATGCTGACTTATAGCCCCAAGTCGTCCACCCTTCATTGGACCCGCCGCAATCTTGGGGCTTTGAATAGACTGCCTTTTCTTCTCTCATGCTGACTTATAATTAGCTGAATTCCCTGCATTGTCGAAATTGATAACTTTTGCTGCTTGGAATTACTTGAGAATTAATATCTCCATTAATGCTGTTTTCATCTTTCACTGCCCTGGCAGAAATGAGAAAAAGGTAACACATGATTCTTCTATGTTTCTCACTTTCTTTATGTGGTTCTTTTCTAGTGTCACACAAAGTATGCTTCAAGACTTTGACTTGGGTCAATCAGAGGAATACTCTCATGAATTTTTATTTTTGTAAAAATAGTATCTTTCAGCTATTTCTCCAACAAATTTCCTTGTTTCTTCTTTTTTAATCGCACTATTTGTTTCAGTTCATGAGTATTCTTTTTTTCCTTGTAGAAGAGAACTAACTACATTCAGGAAGAGCTGAAGCCTGAAGAATTCTATGGAGAGGAAATCACTGATATTCATTGTTTAGTCTTTTGCTGAATTGCCAAACACCCATTTATGTAAACAAAACAGCTTCTTGTGATTGAAAAGAAAGCTCTTTTAAATAACCAAAAAGCTGTTATTTTTGGATTGCTGATTTTATCAAGTGATGATAGAATTATATCTCATAGTCAAGCTTAATCACTGCAATACCAGATCAATGAATTCAAGCAATACTAATCACATTCAAGCAAGTAATTACTTAGAAAAAAAAAATCAAAATAAAAAACTCAAACTCTCATGGGCTCACATTCATTCATACATGAAACCTCAAAAATACCCACCACCATTCCTCTTCTCCTTCCCTCTCCTCCTCCTAAGACCACCACCACCTTCAACTCTGGCATCTCGCCGCGCATTCCCGTCGTCATGTATCAAAGGAAAGTCCCTATCATCGTCACGGTCATCATTGGTCGATATATTGATGCAAGAACACCTTTCCAAGGAAGCGAAAAAGGCGGCCGCGACACCGTTTCCCACCCACAAAGCCACCCGGTCAATCCCGACACAGCCCGACGCAGATGGGGATCTCCTACGTGGACGGCGGCTCTCCGGCGAGCCACCTCTGATGTTGAAGAAAGAGAAGCACCTTGAAGGGGGTGGAATAATGGTAGGCATGAATGTAGCATGTAGTGTTGGAGTGAGAGGGAGGCAGTATAAAGAGATACTGATCTTGTTCTTCTTTAATTAAACAGTGGCGGGACCGGTAGTTACAGTTGAAAATGTAGCTTCTTTCCATTATTGCCCTTGAGACTTTCCTTTATTTACTCACATTCTATTCCATTATTAGTATTATATGATAAATTATTCAAAACATATGAAACCTATGCGTGTTTGTTTGAAGGGGTTTTGAGGGATTTTTCAAATCGGTTGTAACTTAAAATATGTAATATATGAGATTTTTACTTGCCCACAATTTGGGCATCATAAGTCCAAATCAAGTATTTGGATTTCAATCCATGTGCACAACACGTGAGATTGAGTGAATCCGAGGGGCTCTTGAGCCCTAGCCGCCTCCACTCTCCCCGAACCTCACCCTCCCGAGTTATGCTTTGTCTTAAAAATAAATATATATTTTTAATTTAAAATCAATTTGAAGGGGTTTTTGGTAATTCTACTTCTTGCCTTTGAACTTAGACAACACCTTTGAGATTGATAAGCAGACCCATATAATTCCCCAATTCCCTCTAAAAATGGTTGAGCTGAAAAATGAAAACTAATAAAGAGGATGGTATTATTAGAAAGTGGAGTGATCTTATCAAATTTATGATTAAAATGATAATATTTTATTTATGGAATAAAGGCATTGATATATATATTTAGAATAGGAAATGACATAAAGATGGATGATGAGACCTTGTGGGAAGGTGGCCTCCATTATGTTTATGGCCAAATGCCATCTCACTTTGTTTGGATTGTCTCCTCTTTCACATCCAACCCTCTTGATTTACTTTCATGTTTCTTTTTTGTTTTGATTTTCTTAATTAAGGTTGGTGGATAGTCCTCTCTCTAGTCAAGTCTATTGATTTATTTTATATTATTTTATAAAAATAGATGAAGCACAATTTATTAATACTTGAAAATTAAAAAGTTGTGGATACATGGATTTGAAAATAAATGCAAAATAACGAGTCGTGAATCGTAAGACTACGGTATATAGATGACTTAGTTGGTCGGGCCAGGCTGCTTGGGTTTATCATCCTCAAAAGCTTCGTCTTGAATACGATCATAATGTCAGTGATGATTCTTGATGATCATATATTAGGTTTGTTGTAAAATTTAATGAACGATTAGAGTTTGTTAAGTGTCGATGAAATATGATTATTAGTAAGTTTTCTATTTTTATGTTATAATATGAAACAATCACACTTATGATTACTAACATGGCTATGTTACTACTCATATTATTAGGTAGTTTTTAGTTAGTAAAACTTATAAAACTAGTTATTTGTCATTGATTCCATGGTTGATGATCAAATGGGGAAAATAATATCTTTGTCAATCCCTTTAATTCTCAAATATATGAAACATGATTTTTTTTTTTTTTGACGATGAGAGCGGGTGGTCAAGTGAGCACCCGCTAAGATCAATCAAAGGACGGGGAGACCCGGGATCGAACCCCAGAAGCAACTGGGGGATAAACGCCTCAATGGGCTGGCCCAACCACGTGCGTGAGGAACGCCTCAGGAAACCCCCACCGAGACCTCGAACCCGCGACGGGGTGCGAGGCACGGGAACCTATTGCCGCTCGACTCAAGGGTCTTTGGCAATATGTGAAACATGATTGACGGATCATTTCTAACACCAAGAAGAATCAGAAGATGAGTACAATGAAAAAAAAAAAATTAAAAATTGTCAATAATATTTATTTGTTTGTTAAAGTGCCAAATATATTTGGAATCTCTGTTTGGTTTTTAGTGGTAATTTTTTTTTTCTTCTTAGATTTTTTTTTTAATTTTCAACGAGAGCTAAAATTTTAACTAAACTATTACATTCCTCTTTGATTGATACCTAAAATAAAATAGGGTAAATTACACCCAACTATTCGATCATTCCTATTTGAGTAACCAAACTATAAATTTTTTTAATTTGGTACCCTAACTTTAGTTGTACGTTTAATTGGGTCACCCATCGTCATACTGTTAACGGCAGGCTGACATGGCATGACATGTCACTGAACATGTGTCATGTCAACCACAACATGTGGCTAATTTTTTTATAGTTTGGTGATCTAAATAGGAATGATCGAATAGTTTGGTGACTATTTAGGTAATTTACTCTATAAAAAATTGGGCACATGTTGTGGCTGACGTGGCACATGTTCGGTGATGTGTCATGCCACGCCGTCGACTTAACGCAGCTTGAGTGACAATGGGTGATCCAATTGAACATAAAACTAAAGTTAAAGTACCAAATTGAAATTTTTTATAGTTTGGTGACTCAAATAGGAATGATCGAATAGTTGAGTGACTATTTAGGTAATTTACCCAATAAAATATAATAATTTGATAATTTCGGCCTGAAGCCATTTTGACACTATGTTTTGGTTGTCATAGATTATGCTTCTCTATCTGGTCCTCGCTAGTTTTGTCAGTTCATCTGCTCCTTCGTTTTCTTCCCTTGGAACTAGTTGAATGTTCCATTTGTTAAGGTTGTCTAGCAATCTTCTGCATTGTCTTGTCGTCTCCATGTTGTTCTAATTTGAGTCTTCTTTGGTTGTTGTAAGTCATTTTGGGATGGGTGATTATTCATTTAATTATTTGTGTATGTTTGGCCCTTTTCTATCCCCATTTGTTGGAGTACCTTCAACCTTTTCTTTACAGCTTTTATTTCTCTTTTATATCTCGATTATACACAACATTCTTTTGCTCTTGTAATGCAAAATAAACCCCGTATTAGTGATTATAATGTATCACATCCCTATTGAGGCTTCTCCTTCTTTCCATGCAACATCCACAAATACGTAATGACTGAAGTTTTCCAAATTCCACTCTTTTTCAATCAAGTCTTTTAGCTCTTGAATATTCTCTTTGCTTTGTTGTTGTTCTAGGTTCATTGCCCTAGCTTGCTTCACTACCCTTGTGGGGTTAAAAGCTTTAGCACTGAAGATTTGATTGCATTTCTCCTTCCATATCATCCATATATAGCTTTGTTCCTATGATGTCTTGTTGATATCTTTTGATGATCTAGCCTCCCATTTGTCAACCATTTGCCTTCATTAATGTCATTTGTGTTTGTGTTCCATTGGCCTATATATCCCTATTTTGAATCTTTGTCCATACCAGTTGAGAAAATCAGTTCTTTGTTTTGCCTGTCCTCTTTAGCCAACCAAGTTGAGAAGTCTCAAGGCCATAAATAGTGGAAACCACCGCTGGAGACAAGGAAGAAACAATCTACATTTGGTCCATATACTGCCGAACCACATATAAGCAAAGTTAAGAATACCTTTGGCCTTTTGTTCATCGCTTGAAAATTGAGGAGGACACGGTTCGGAACCATCAACGTTTCCCATGAGACCATAGCTCCAAATCAAAGGAACCAATTGAACACTCCAGACAAGAAAGCTAGTTCCATCAAGTTTGATGGAGATAACTTGAGATGGAAGATGAAATGCAGCAGAAGAGGATAAAGAATTTGGATTAGCAGCCATAGAATCAATTGTAGTGTTAGCTATAAAAAAAACTCAGATACCATGAAAGAAACCAAAACTGTTCTGAAAAATGTTACCAGACACATAGTATATACATATATTTATAGCAGAGTAATTATATTCGGATGAGATAAAAAACTCACCAAAATTTAAGGTTGTTACAAGAGATAAACATAGACGTGAGAAGGCACCCATATGGCATTCTGCCAATCTTATTTTCTCTAGAATCCTTTTCTCCCTATTTCTCTTCATCCTCATCTCATTCTCATTTCCATACTATTATTTGGTGGTAGCGGTTAGATCTTGTGAACTCCGTTACATTCCATCATGAAAATTTTACTAATAAGACCTTTGATATTTAATATCACACACATGGATGTTCTTTTAATTTGAGAATTCATTTAATTTCTTGATTAATATTTTATTCTTCAGATTTGTTTCAAGTCTCATATCAAGTTTTTGGTGGGAGCCCAGGACAGTTAGATATTGTGAACTTTATTCTCTACTCCATTCCATCTTACTAAAAAATCTTTGACATTTAATAGCACATATAGATGTTCTTTTAATTTGAGAATTCATTTAATTTCTTAATTAATGTGTTATTCTTCATATGGATAACCCTTTTTTTTTTTTGCATTATTCTTACTCGTGTTTGTATGGTAGATGGGTGCCTTCCCAAACTAGTCACAATGTTGAGTTGTTTTATTCAATTTTTCATGATTTTTTTATATTCACATATTTAATAAATTAAATATTATAAAAAATATATATTCTTAATTTAATTTTGAAAGAAAATATTTTAAGATTAGATTTTTTTTTAATTAATTTCTAAAAGAATTAATGATTTTAAGTATTATTTTTTATATAAAAAATTAGTTGTCTAAAGTTTTAAAATATTAAAAAAATTTAAATTCCATGAAAAAAGTCAAAAGCTCTGATACCACGAAAGTTTTATGTATTATTTTTTATGAACTAAAATAATTTGGATTAGTAGTCATAGTATCGATTGTAGCGTTAGTTATAAAAAAAACTTTGATACATGAAAGAAACCAAAACACGAGAAGGAGCTACTGAAGCAAATGAAGAAGTTGTTGCTGAAGTAGGCGAAGAAGCTGTGAACCTTGCTTCTATGTAGCCATCAACAACTTCTTGAAGTAATTTGAATGGTTAATCCTTTTCATATCTAAAATATGAAATAAAAAATGAGTTGTCTAAAGTTTTAAAGTATTAAAAAAATTTAAATTCTATGAAAGACTAAAAGCTCTGATACCATGAAAGAAACCAAAATCTCTGATACCATGAAAGTTTTAAGCATTATTTTTTATGAACTAAAAGAATTTCGTTTCTTTGTTAAAGCTACAATCGATCCAAATACTGGAGATAGCCGAGAACCGCAAATAGAAACCTACCCGTCTGTGCGTAGTCCACTGCCATGATGTTTCTGCAATCATGGTGGTCAGGCGGGATGGGGAGGTTTATTGATCTTAGAATAAATTTGGAGGAGAAGAAGGTCCGGAGGAAGAAAGGATTTGGAGGAGGAGAAGAAGGAAAGCATGGTAGCCCTATTTCTTTTCCTTTCATTTTGTTGATGTTGATTATGGTTTGAATGATCCTTTTCTTTTCTCTGTTTTTTTTTGAAGTGCTAATCCAAATTCTTCATCCTATTTCGTTGTATTTCATCTTCCAGCTCCATCAAACTTGATGGAGCTAACTTCCTTGCCTAGAGTGCTCAATTGGTTCCTCTGTTTCGGATCTATGGTCTCATGGGAATCGTTGATGGTTCTGAACCGTGTCCTCCTCAATTTTCTAGCGATGAACAAAAGGCCGAAGGTACTCTTAACTTTGCTTATGTGGTTTGGTAGTATAAGAACCAAATAGTACTTTGTTGGATTGTTTCTTCCTTGTCTCCAGCTATGGTTTCGCCTTGAGACTTCTCAACTTGCTTGGTAGTGAGAAAATCTAAGGTTGTTACAAGAGATAAACATAGACTACAAACATTCAAATCTAAGGTTGTTACAAGATAAGTGTCTAAACATAAATGACAAACATTCAAATATAGGCGAGACTTGGAAATATAGCTCACTGATATATTTTGAGTTTTTTTTTTTTAATATTTGCTAACCGAGTCACAAGATTTAGTTGTCTCCCCTTTGCTTGATGAGTGATCCATGTGGTTCCACATGTCCCCTAATTTGACATCTTTTTGACATCTTTTTGTTTAAATCGGATCTCTCACCCTGTTCTAGTTGGATTTTGAAATATATAATTTGATAAACAGATCCCTTATTTGTTTAGATCTATTTAAATATGAATAATATTTTGATATTTAATACTATTAAATTTTAAAATTTATTTTTAAAATATTGAGAATATTGTTGGGTTAATAAACATATTACATATTCGTAATTTTGTAATATATAGCTAAAATTTTTACATTTACATAATTTTATATTTTCTAAATATGTTTATTCATGTTCAATTATATTTATTTATGTAATTAATGTGAACCGTTTATTAATCATGTCATTCATATCGTTTTGTGACGATCGTATATTAATTAATTGTTTGACATTTCCGTTTGTGTTTTTATCTAATTAATTTAATTATAATATGTTCATTTCAAAGTGGAAATTGATGAAGTTTGGTTGTCTTTGAATAGGTTGGTGGAGTGGAACTAGCTAGCTAGATCTCATCCTCAATGCAATCCAATACTCCAAATTGAATCAAATATTTAGGCATAAAAGCATTATAAACCATCATTCTCTCTTGTTGTGAATGAACCAAACTTTTCATTGAATCATCCTTGTGAACATGCATCCACTTGGATCAAGAACTCTCATTCTCTACACTCCTCCATTCACACACACAACAACCTCCAATGAAACATATATATTGAGTATGCAATTTAGATTTGAAGCTCATTCATTAGTTTCATGCATGCATGTCCTTCTTTTCCAATATGTGGTCCTATTACCACATGCTCTCTCATTAACTCTCAAAAGAGCTAGCCTTTCACTTTCTTTAGCACTCTCTTTTATGATATCTTTTGACTAATTATATATAATGAAAGTCCTCCATTCATCAACACACACACATATACATATGGCCATACTGCTTTTCATTGTCCTCTTTCACAATTTAAAGGTATCACTGTCGACATTGCTCTCTATATACATATTTATGATCTCAAGCTCAAACTTTGTTCTTGTGTTTCCATGTCTTTGAACTTCTAAGAGCATATATATATAAGATAATTAATTAGTAGTCAAATAAATCTTTTATTATAAGTAAATATATTATTGAATTCTAGAAGATTAGTATAAAGTCACATTAATGACAAGCTCTTTAATTATCATTTATTTTTATAAAATCCAAAAAACATCTACTATTGGTTTAATTGAGCATAATCTTTTTCTTTTATATTATTTCCGCTTAATCGTATATCATCAACCTTGTGATGACGCTTTTATTACGTGATGAATCGAGAAGATTGATAAATGTGGATTGAGAAAGGTTGAAAAACAAGATAAAATTTTGTCAAATCCAATGACCATAGATCACCAAATAATTTTCCTTGTTAAAGCCATCTCTATTAAAGAGACAAACTCTCAACTTAATTTTTTCAAATATTAATGATTTGTCATTGAACATATATAACTATATTTTGTTATAACATGGAAGCCATTCAATGCACCAAATTTAAAGTCAAATGAGAGAGAGAGATCCTATAAAGATCCTATAAATGCAAATTAATAGGGTTTTGACTAATACACATATGAACACATATAAGACTTGGTATCAACACATGTTGTCATTTGTCAATGCCCAACAATCCAATCCTAGTGTTCCTTTCACTTGCACTTTTAATGCAAATGTTCATAACTTAACTATGAAGAAACATTACATCTTGCAAGGTTTAAACCATGTTCCAATTAAAACTTATCATTAGTCTATAACAAAAAAAAAGTCGTGTTCGTTAATTAATGAATAGATAATATGTTGAGGTGATTATGTGTATAAAAAATAGTCAAATTTAAGATATATGTAAATTAGTCATAATCGGATTTCAACAATATTATATGTGAAAGATACCGACCTTGAAGAAGAGTCGACGAAAACTCCTACGTTTTATGTGAAAGATCAACTTTGGAACTTATCCATAATAAACATGCATTAACGTGGTAATCTTTCACATTCATTAAAATAATAATAATAACATTATTAATTACATCAGCATGATCGAAACTTCTATAATTTTGAATTATAATTTTTTACTATAACACTAGTCAAAGATCTTGTCATTTTCAAATGATATAGTTTCTTAAGACATGGTTTCTGTTTCAAACCTCTAGAATCTCACAATAGTATATAGATATAGTTTCTTATAAAGACATGGTTTCTGTTTCAAATACTACAAATAGTTTCATGATTTGTTAATCTAGAAAGATATATGTATATATATACACATGTATGTTTCTCCATGGATACATATACATCATGTTAGAGAACATCTTAATTTACACTAATAGTCTAATTCCTTTCCCATTTTGAAGACACGCTTGTTCAAACCAAATCCTCTCCTCTTCACACCCACCAAGTCCTCTATATAAATCCCACCTCCCCCTTCACTTCACTTCATCCATCTCCATTCCATCCCAAGAACAACTTGATCACCAATTAAGATGTCAAAGAACAGTACTGCCATTGTTTTCATGTCTCTTCTTCTCTTCTTCTCCTTCTCCCAAGCCATCAGACATGATCCTTCATTTCAGAGCAAGGTATATATTTATATATATATATATATATATATATATATATATGTACATAAATATAACAAAGGTAATTAATTAATTTACAATATATATTGATTAATTTTGTTTGTATGATTTTATGTATAGGATGTTGAGAACTTGTCAAACTCTCAAGGATGTGAGGGACTTGGAGAGGATGAATGCTTGGAGAGGAGGACTCTTGTTGCTCATACTGACTACATCTACACCCAAAATAAACCTCACCATTAATGATTCAATGGACTGCATGTAGTGTTCATATATGCTTGCTTTATATATTTATATATTTATATATATATTACAACCTTGTTAAATAAATCATGAGTTTCATTAGTAATATATATGCTTCTTTAGTGAATTCTTTCTTCTTCATCACTTTGGATAATTACATGTTAATTAATTAATATAAAGAAAATGTCAATGTCCATATATATATGCATTCTAGAAGTAGAATGCATGGTGGTTGACAACTTTCATGAAAACTTGAGGCATTTTGGGTTCTAGAAAATGGAATCTAATTCTAGCACTTTATCTAATTTTCTAATGTGTACGTCTTGATCTTCAATAGACCTTGAGGAAATTCAAACTTTTCTTTTAAGTTTCTAGTCTACATGGTCCTTGTTACCATGCTAAATAATATGCATGGTTGACTTTGACTATGACGGTAATTAATCATTGACATACTAAAAACATTGAATTTTTCTTTTTATGTTTAAACAAAAATAATCCCTATTTCAATGAAATATTAAATCCCAAAGGATTTATCCAAAATATATATATATATATATATATATATATATACTGAATTCATCTAGAAAAGAATGATCATTTTTTTTATTAGGCCGGGATTTATCGCAGAATCATTAAAAATATATATATATAATAAAATAAATTTAATGAAAATTTATTTAGTAAATCACAGTTCTCACCCTTCTCGTAAATGAGCTATTAAATGGTGCTTTCCTGTTTATGAAATACATAAAATTCAGATTTTTAGAACTTAATTAATGTAACTCTTTGATTTCTACATGTGTAATAATGTTTTTGGTGAGAAATAGTACCAAATAGTATCAGGGACTAATAAATAATTACCTTTTTATCCAATATATATAGTATATATATATACTGAATTCATCTAGAAAAGTAGAATGATCATTGTTTTTTTATTAGGCCGGGATCTATCACAGAATCATTAAAAACCAAAAAATATAATAAAATAATTTTAATAAAAATTTATTTAGTAAATCACGGTTCTCACCCTTCTCGCAAAGGAGCTATTAAATGGTGCTTTCCTGTTTATGAAATACATAAAATTCGGATTTTTAGAACTTAATTAATGTAACTCTTTGATTTCTGCATGTGCAACTAACATGTTTTAAGTAATCAGAATTACGCTAACTCATTTGAATTGACATTTGAAAAGCGTTTTTTTTTTTTTGTTTTTTATAAGTGTTTTTATGTGTAAGTTTAAATAGCTTTCCAATTAGACAAATCACTATAAAAGCACTTAAGGGGGTGTATTTTAAAAAATAATAATTAAACCATTTTTCACTAATTTTCTTTTTCTAGAAACCAACCTAAAAATAAATCAATTTATAAACAAAACTTAAAAAACCATCCAAAATAAGTGAGAAAAAATGACATGAATGCCCTTGGAAAGAGCATGTTGGAGCATACCCTAGATAGCATCATTCATTACTTGTGGGCCCAAAATCAAAATGGGCCATAACTCTCTCACATATAAAAATAAAATCCTAACTTTAGGTTAATGGAAGAATGGAATGACAAAGAAAATGGTTTGGGTAAACAGGTGCTACAAAGCTACCGCTATGTGTGGAGTCCAGAGAAAGATCAGATCACATGGTTCTATTGTACACAGCTTTATTTTTTTTTTTATTTTTTTTTTTTTTTATAAGAGGGTTTTTTTTATGACTTGAACCCATGATCTCATATGTAAAAAAAACAAGATATATATATATATATATATACCTAGTTATATTGCCAAACAACATTATTTAACAGTACTCCCAAATCCCAATAAAAGTCATTGAAGTGCAAGGAACTCATATGAAAAAAACACACTCTGGCACCAACCAAAAGAAAGCATTAATTAGAAGACATTGATAAATCTTTAAATCTCATTTATAGTTGGAATTAAATGCCCCTCTTTCTCTTATTATTTATATGAATATAGAAACAAAGAATTAAGAGAAGTAGAAGGAGAAGAAGAAGAAGAAGAAGAAGAAGAAGAAGAAGAGAAAGAGATGGGTTTGATGGGGAGTGAACAGTTGGAGAGCCTTGTGGAAGCCATTAAAGCCAAGGTGATGAAGAAGGTGAGGATCAAGAAGAAGAAGAAGTCATCATATGCTAAGATGGATAAGAGTTCAAGTGTGAAGGTTGAGATCAAGAGTAGGAAAGCTCAAAGACTCATTAACCAAACACTCAAGGCTGCTGATCACCCTGGCAAGACCTCCATTCCTTCTTAATTACTTCTTCTTCATATCATCAATCTCTATGTTAATCTTCTTTTTTATTGTTTTTTGTTTCTAAAGAAATATTAAACAATTACAAAAACCTTGTTGGATCTTTGATCTCATTCTATCTTGTTCATGTATGTTTCTTTGTCCAATGTTAAAGAGTGAGAGATGTAAAACATGATGATATTAATTCATTTGGTATAATTATATCATTAATCAATATAGTTTATCCATTTTTCTCAAAAAAATAAAAACAATTGTTTTTGAAAATATCTATGAGACTTGTGGCTCTTAACAAGGGATCTAAGAATTAGTTTGATCACGTTAAAAATGGGGGGCGATGCAGGAATGACTTTTTTTTTGTCATTGTTTGATTCTGAATGGATAAAGATGCAGTATGAAAAAGTGGTTTGAGTATAGGACAAGTGGTTAAAATTTTTTTCCCTCAAAATATACAGTACAAATTTTTAAGCGAGGGACAACACAACTTAAAGACAAATTTACAACAATACCCCTAACTTTAAAACAAAATTTAACCCCAACTTATATTAAAATTTACAACAATACCCCTAACATAAAGACATTTTTGCCCCCAACCTATATTTAAATTACAATAATACCCCCAACTTAAAGATAATTTTGCCTTCAAATTATATTAAAATTACAACAATGCCCCCAACTTAAAAACAATTTTGCTCCTAATTTATATTAAAACTTACAATATTGCCCTCTCAAGTTAAAGATAATTTTGCCTCCAATTTATTAAATTTACAACAATGCTCCCTACTTAAAGACATTTTTGCCCCTAACTTATATTAAAATTACAACAATGCCCCCAACTTAAACATAATTTTTCCCCTAACTTATATTAAAATTCCAACAATACCCCCAACTTAAAGACAATTTTGCTCCCAATCTATATTAAAATTACAACATTGCCCCAATTTATACTAAAATTAAAATTACAACAATGGCCTCAAGTTAAAAACAATTTTGCCCCCAACTTATATTAAAACTCTAAAAAAATTTATTCCAAAACAACATAAGAAATCACAAGGGTATTATAGTAATTTTATAGTTTTTTGTCCAGTACTTTTGTAAAAACAAGCGGAGGAAACAACACAAAAAGTTTTGTCTTTGTCCATTGAATATCAAACAAAGAAACGATCTGACAACGGTTGTCTTTGTCCACAACCACTTATCTTTATCTTTATCTTTCTTGTCTTTACATTCTTTTCAGCGTATCAAGCCGGACCCTAAGAGTAGTAAGGTAATGCATGTGGTGAGGTTGTGAAATTAAGATGAGATTATAGTTCATTCAAGATTTGGATTCCTTATGTCTGAAAAATACTTATGAGAGGATTAATCTTACCATATTACATATCCATGTATTTAATTTACATCTTGATAAAATTATTGATTATATAATGTTCATGGGTCAACTTGTCATAGTTGTTCTGGATGGAAAGCAAAATACACATTTTTCAATGCTTAGAAAAATATATTTCCCTTTGACTTTGTGTTTAATAAAAGATAATTAATATTTTTTAATCATTTATAAAAAGGATGAATTTCTATATACTCTTCTTTAAGTACGTCACTTGTGTGTTATCACATAGACTAATTATATATGGACGAAATGTGAAGACATCATCAACGGATTCGTGTTCACATTTCATGTGAACTTTTCGTCGAATATAGCATTGCTCTATCACATAATCTTCACCTAAATAAAATATCAATACATTATATTTTTTAAGAAAAAAAATGATTAAACACTAAGAAGCCTTATCATCAATTCCTTGTCATTTGATAGTAATTATTATTGATTAAAATGGTCTTGAGGATGATGCATTGGTCTCACTCATACCAAGCAATACTAATTTTCAATGGTGCAAATTAATGATGTGGAGTAATATAGACATAAATGTAAACTTATCTCAAACCCAAACTTCTTTCTTTAAGTCATCCAAATATTCATCTTTCTTATAGTCAATATAGTTATGCTTGCACCTTTCTCCTCATCCAATTATATATATTATATTTCTCTCTATGACAAAAATTTTATATATATATATATATGAAATGAAGTCAATGTTATTCTACCCATCAATGATATGAGGTTTTCTTAAAATGTAATTGAATAAAATAATATTCCATAAAGTAAATAAAAATTTATAGACCAATAGTGAATTATCTAAAATTTATATATATATATATATATATTCACCTTCTAATGTGAATGATGTCACATTAACCCGATTATATTTGAGTCAAACTTGAGCCATATAACCCATTTATTATATTGTATGTAATTAATTTTACCTTATCTAACCTACCAATTTATTTAAACACTTGACATGTTTTACATATTTATATAATTTGCATCTAAAATAACCAATAGGTTAAATTTTTTTTTATACCCAAACTCATTTAAATCCAATTGTAACACTCCTAAAATATGTCGATTTAGTATCGAATTCACCGATCATATGTATTAATAAAATAATAACTTTGGCTCTTATTTATTATTAAAAATTATTCATGCTTCATGTTACCTCCCAAATTTAAATGTAATTAAATCAAATAATATTCTATAAAGTAAATAAAAAATGTGTATATACATCACCTTCTTATTTGCATGATGCCACATTTTATATTTGGGTCAATCTTTACTTGAGTCATGTAACCCATTTATTATATTATAAAAGGGGTATTACGATGACTACAAAACTCCTAGCGATGCGTGGGGCTGGAAAGATGATCGGATCAACTTGAGTCATTACATTGCTTGCCTTATCTTATTTTTATTATACTTTAAATGTAATTATTTTTAACTTATTTAACCCACTAATTTGTTTAAACCCTTACACAACATGTTTTATATATTAATGATATAATTTGCATTAAAATAATAAATATATCAAATTTTTTTTATACCCAAACCCATTTAAATCCAATTGTAACACTCCAAAATATGTGGGTTAGTATTAAATTCTGTCATATGTATTAATAAAAAATATATATATTTTTTGGCTGTTATATTAATAAAAATCATGTTTCATATTACCTCCATAATTAATAACATTAATAATTCTTTGTTTCTAACCTCCATTGATGCAACCACCAATCTTAATTATTTAGTTGGAACTAATTAATTTAATTGATATTGTGTGGTTTGTAAGGAATAATTGGAATTATTATACAGCTCATGGTTTTTGTTGACCAAGACTATGTGACATCTTTTGTCAACTTTTCTACATTTAATTAAAGATTAAACTCTTTGATTTGAATCACATGTGGTTTTGATTATTCTTAATGTTAGACTTATGAGAAACATGCTCATATATAAACTTTGTTTTTCAATAAATTAGTGAATGCATGGATTAAATTATCTATTTAAAAAAATTTAAAAATTTTAAAAATACAAAGGAAGAATTCAAATAATAGGTCAAATAGTTTTAAAAACTCCACTGAAAAATATTAGCAAGAAATTCTTAAATTTAATTTAAGCTATTTTTTAATCCATTAATCTTTGCATCGTGTACGTCATGCTCATGCTGATCAATGTGTATATTAACAAAGTAGATGAATCACCAAAAGACCATTGGTTTAATGGTATCTCGCAAGTCTCATGCGTTAAATAATTCATTTGAGTCCTCACCCCCGTAAATGAGGGGAGCAGGGGTTTATCCCTTATGTCAAAAAAAAAGTAGATCAACTATATTCATTTATTTAAATAACGTGTACATTCAAAGTTTATAAGGCAGGGAATATACATTATGGATCCCTTATAAGGGGGATAGCTCCCCTAAAAGTCGATACTCCACTAGCCTTAGGGTGTCATCAAAGTCGACCTGGCCCCAAGATACTGAGGTGGCTCTTCACGCGTGAACGTCGAGCTTTATTTAACTATGGACTTCATCACACGCAGCTTCTACTTCTTGGTTTTTCTTTGAAATAAAAACAAATCCATTTTTTCCATATTGTATTTTATTTATATCATATTTTTCTTCATTGTCATCGTAGCTAGTATATATCAAAATCACACTAAAATCTAAAATAAATATCATAAACTAGATCTCACAAATCATATTTAATTGTTAATTATATATAATGATCAAAACAAATAATCATCATATAAAATCATGAAAGTAAGAGGTCGATCCGTCCGGCGGCCGTCCACCTTCAAAATAGAAGAAGATTACACATGGATTCATTGAGTGGTAAACACCAAACAACAACAAGACCCATATAGTTTTGATTGTTCTTAAGAACATGGGTCCCACAATATCGTTTTCAAACTCAGCCATCTCTCCTCGTCCTTATCCTCTCAACTCTTAAACGAACCCCTAAACAAACTATATAGTCCAAATGGACTCTCTTTCTCTTTTAATTATATATCTAATTCATCTTATGCTCATATACACACATGCATGCATACATACATACACATAAAGCCGCCAATGAAAACCACCAAACACTAACTCATAAACTTCAACTCATTCTTCATGTTCTCTTATTCTATATATTAAACCCTTCTGATCTTCATCCCACCTTCCCCCTTCTTTCTCATGTTCCTCATGTCCTCTTTCTCATCTTCACAAACCCTAATATATATATATACATCATCTTTTAATTAGTTCTATCAGTACTACCCTTCAATTCATCTTTCTTCAGATAGATATATAGATAAGATCAAGTTTTGAAGATATAGACCATGAGCAAGGGAACAAGCAAGATGAGCAAGCTAATGAAAGCTCCAATAAGAGCACTGAGCAGAGCTAGAGACTTCTACGTGAACAGCATGACTGGTTGTGCAGGCAAAGTGCCCTATGGCTCAGGCTCTATGGGATGTCCTGCTGCCATTCCTCCAAGGAGCTTCTCATACAGTGAGCATCGCATTAGTGCCAGTGATGATGATCTCAGAGAGCTCATTCGTGCCGCGTCTCTCAGCCGACGTTCGCCTGCGCTGCAAACTCCGGTGAAGCGTAGCCAGAGTGTCGCCGTCGGTCGGATTGATGAAGATTCTCCTTGTGATTTTCAGGATGAAGTTAGGGTTGGTTCAAGCCTTCTCTTTCCTAGGAGCATGAGTTGTGCTGTTAGGGCAAGGAGAATTAGTAATCTCAGAGTTGTTGCTTGATGCATGGAAAGAAAGACAAGGGGTAAGGGTATAATTTCATGTTTTGTTTGGGTTTTTATGTAAATTGTTTGATTTCCCAACCATTAATTAAGGGTTGTTTGACAGAAAGGTCACAAGGCCATCTTGTTGACATTGATGTACAAGTTTGTTCAAGTGCTTAGACTTTATGTGCTCTGCTTTGACAATCTTGAAACCATATATGGACAACCTAATTCCCTTGTGATCAATTCATTTTACGGTTGGGTTGTTTAATGTGAGAGTTTTCTTTGTTTGGGTAGATGGTTTGACATCATGTTTGAATTACATATATAGAAGGGTAATTCAACGAAGGGTTTGGTAATCACGTGAAAACTTCGTTGGTTTGAAAAACATTATATTGTACGTGTTGATGTAATACTCAGTTCCAATTGTGATCAGCACTGATCAAGATCAATGATTACGATTTGTAATTGAGGGATATGTTGACGGTGGTTGGAGTGAATGTTCGGGAGTTTCCCTGTTCAATCAGAGGTCTTTGATAGGGTGATCTTGTATAGAAAACAAGGTTGAGCGGGGCGCGCCTTGTGTCTTGAGGTGACTATGGCGCCTAAGTTACTGAGAGGTTTTGCCTGAGAGAGAAATCTCTAATTAAGGAGGGTCCGAGAAAGAGAGCTTAATTTTTTAGATATATTTTCTCTTCGGTTTTCCCTTCTTTTTTCTCTGATCCTCAGAGTCGGTTGTTGTCTCATCGTTGTCAAAGATATCCTCAGTTGTACATTTTCTCTACCATTATATCCTCTTCTTTGACTTCTGCAACCTTCCTCATCTAAGGGGGTGTTCGAACTAGGGACTTGTGCCTCTTACATGGATGTTCTGGATTGAACCTTGCGTGCGCTTTAGGGGAGGCCACGTGTCTGTCCAGATTTATCCTGTCTAAGTTTGCTAATTATTTTTATTTTTAAAATTTACCAAAATTATTTTCAGTAAAATACATATGTTAAAAGTTATGAAATTAATTAATTAAAGTTTATTTTTTAATTAGGCCCGGTTTGGATAGCCCAAAATTATGACATAATCCGTACATTATACCATTATTTTATATTTTGTGGGGATTATGCCATATGGGTGTTTAGATTGATTATTTGAGAGTATGAAATTATGCCAAACATAGGCATTATAACATAAAAAAATATTCCACTCAAAGTGGAATATTTTCTCATTGTGAAAGTTGTGACCTCCTCCACTCTTTTTCTCTCATCCTCTCTTCCGGATCTCTCTCTCTCTCCGCCTCTCTCGTCCCTTCTTGATCTCTCTAACCCTCCACGAGATCTTGGCCCTCGTCTGCCTCGTTGCTTCCCTCATCAATCTCATCTCCTTCTTCAGCATCTCCTACGTCCAGTCCTCTATTTCCTCTCACGACGAAATTGATCGAGGACAATGTCGTTAATAAAAGAGACCACCACCACTGCCATAACCACCATTTCCCACCCGCGCAGGGCGCCTCAAACCCTCCTATGATGCCCTACCCCCTTCTGGTGGAGATCCCGGAATCCAAGTTCCGTTGTTCTACCCTAATGACGAGGACGAGAAATCCGCCATTGATGCCATTGAAGCAATGCCCGTGAATTTTTAAGAAGACCAAGAATGGGAGCGGCAAAAAACCCTAGAAAAAAAAATCATTTTTTCAAAAACCACCTTAATTAGAATCTTCCATATTTCCATAAAAAATTTTGAATTCTTTACGAGTAGGTAGAAATTAAAGAGGTAAGAATTTCTATAATAATTTTTTATTATGCTAACCAAACACTCATTATGTAGGAATAAAATATGTAAGAATTTCTGTCATAATCATCTTCACTTTCTAAAAAAAATTATGTTATAATTTTTTATTTTGTAACTAAACAGGCTCTTAATTTTAAAAAAATATTGATATGATTTTACGGTTTAAAATAGTAGAAATTTATATTTTGTTTTGTTTGGAATTCCAATTATCTTATTTGCACTGACAGTATTATTGTTTTTATAGCACCCATGTTTTGTTCTTGATATTAAAAATATAATAAACTGAAGGTAAGTAATTTTGAAAAAATATTCTCTTTTTTTTTTCAAAATTAAAAGCTTGGTTTAAAGTGTTGTGAATTTTGTTTCAAAGTATTAGATTTTCAAATCTTTGTCATGTGAATATTATAAACTTAAATTCTATGTTATCATTTTCATCACATAATGTGTTGTTCACAACCATGCATTCTTGTTAAACCAAAATGTCTCCTGATTATAAAGATTTTAAAGACAAAAAATAACAATGAATAATTAAATAATTTTTCTATTGATAAATATAGATAAACCACTAGGATGACGCCATAGACGTGGTTTGAACCCTCACCCTTTTCTTATAAGAGAAACAAATTACTAACTTTCATTGTGAACTTTGGTTGGATAAAATTATTTTTGGTGAAGAACTTTATAGAATGGAATACTCAGCCATAAGTAAAAAAAATTTGAAGATATATAAAACAAGAGTGCCGCTATATAAACCGATGAGGTTGTCTGAATTCATTGTCCGAATCCATTGATGATGTCTAGGGATTATCATCTTGAGCATCCCGAGGCATCATCAACGGATTCGAACAACGTATTCGGATAACCTCGTCAGCCCATATAATATTTTCCATAAAATAATAAAGGGAAATTTATTTTAAAGTCTGTATAGTTTGCCTCTTTATTACCAATTTGAGACTTATGATTTCAGTTGTGGCACTTTAATACTTTGTAGTCTAAATCATTTGAAAAAGGTGCCAAAATACTTAACTCGTTAATATTTGATGATGTGACATAAAAATGAACTTGAATTTAACTTTTTACCTTTATGTAAAAAATCATCTCATCTGATGTAAACTGATTTTTTAAATGTACTTCCAAAATCTGTTTTCCATGAACCCAAAGATGGTAATAACAACAAGTGTAACAACTAATTTTTGCATAAGAGTAAAAAGGTAAATTTAGGTCCATTTTTACATAAGGTTTCAGGTCTATTTTTATGCCATATCAGCAAGTATTAACGTGGTTAAATGTTTTGGCACCTTTTTCGTAAACGGTCTAGAGTACAAGAAACTAAAGTGCTACAACTCAAACCACAATTTCTGAATTGGTAAAGAGACTAATCACAAGATAGTTTAATGAAAATTTTCCAATAATTAAATAAAGATCTTTGTCTTAAAAACTATAAAATAATTAACTTAATTTTCAAAAAATTTAAAGGTTTGTTTTTTATTTCACTTTGTGTAGAATTATTAGGGTAAATTACTAAATTAGCACGTGGGTCATAAAATGTTTGTTTTTCATAAACAAGTTGGCAAAATCAGTACAACATCAACCAACTAAGAGACGCGGGTACGCATGTTGACACACTTCCATCATGGTCACGGTGTATGTTTGCAAATACATCCTTCAAATTTGTTTATATTCTCACATAAATCTCCAACTATTTATAATTTATATAATTTACCGAACATCTTCCCCTTTTCTAAAGAAAATGTCAATATTTACACGTAATTAGGGTATAACAGGGACTGATAATAAAATATAAATCAATTTGGGAGTGTTTGCGAAAAGATCCCATCACATCCCTTTGTTAGATCGCCGATTGGCCGTTGTTACTGTTCCTCGTCTTTTTCTTCGTTCCTTACTGAAATTCAAAACCCCCAAATCTAGGGTTTCCGTGGTTTTCTTTGATTCAATCGAGATGCAGAGTAGGGTTTCGACGCTGGAGGATGGGAACATTGGGAAGGATCCATCGCAGAGGCCGCAGCCTAGAGGCCTTCCGATGAGAAGAATCCTCAAAGTTCTCGCATTTCTCCTTGCTCTCGGCATCGTTTTCTCAGCCGTCAGTGTGTATATAACTCGCTACTATGGCCTCCACAGCGTTGTGCAGCGGCCTCTCGTGGGTCTCCAGCCGTGCATCGAAGTCGTGGATGCTCTGGCTCGGTGGATCAGGCCGCCGTCGACTGTGACGCATGCGATGAGTGATGAGGAGCTCTTCTGGCGTGCATCGTTTGTCCCGCAGGTGAAGAAGTATCCATTCGAGCGGGTTCCGAAGATTGCATTCTTGTTCCTGACGATTGGGCCGCTGCCATTGTCGCCACTGTGGGAGGCCTTCCTCAAGGGGAATGAAGGGTTCTTCTCGATTTACATCCATTCGTTGCCGACTTACCGGGATGAGTTTCCATCATCGTCAGCCTTCTTTCACAGGCAGATCCCCAGTCAGGTACTAATTCCAAATTTTTTAAAAAAAATTCTGAATTGGAAAATGGGATGTCTTTTTTTCAGTTAACTTTGGGATATTGTGCATTTTTTGTTATATGTATAACTTTAGAATTGTCTGTTCAGACTTCAGAATTTAGACAATTGTTTTGCCTGATGGATACTATATGATTTGCTACTTTTAGATTTCATTCCAATTGACTGTGAAAATTTCAGGATGAGCAATTTGTCGACTATGTTCAGGATTTTTGATTTTGGTAGCATGCTGACTAGAGATTTGTATTTTTCATAATTGTTTTTATTTTTTGTCTTGGCATGTAGGTTGTCGGAAGAATTTATTTTCCACTGATATGAGACTTTGTGTTTATCTCATTTAAACCAAATTAATTAACTGGACTGATGATGTATAGTTTGTGATTTTCTATTTTTGGTCAGTTGAGACACCAGGAAGTAATCAACCCTTCTTCCACTCAATTAACATGTTGATAGTTATATCCTGCAGTGATGGATGTTGCCAGTCCCATGACATGATATGAGAAAGTAGGCGTTACATGGAGTGAATACTGTGATAAGAATGCCAGCAAGTTGTGTGTGTTGGCATTTGAAGTGATAATTAGAGCTATTGATGCCTAAGCCATGGAGAGAAAACTGCTTGAGGTGATAATTTATCAAAGTTCCAAATTTCTGAATTGTGTAATTGACATAAGTTTTAAAGCCTAGACTGGTAGGTCATTGAAGATCACCTTCTATATGCAAGGAAGTGCCAGTCCTGATATGGATTTGTTTGGCAATTAAGGAGGTTGTGATGTTAGTGTTGTAAAATAAAGGTAGCGGGAACACATTATTTGTGATGATTGGAAGTTATTTAGTTGGTTTTCTTCTTTGAAGTTTTTTCTCATAAAGTGCTATTAATTAAAGAATGTGTAAATTTTACAAAATCTGTAGACTCCTGAGGAAAACATTTAGCTTTCATTTGGTAAAAAAAACTAGTTCTTTGAACTCATTGTGGTAACTTGAGAGATAATCAAGAGGTGGTTGAAAAGGTGATCTTGTTAGCTTGCTGTTAAAAAGGTGATCAAGAGGTGGTATTTGGCATATGGGCAACTTGTCATGTTAACTATCACAAAACTAATTTTTAATTGAATAGCATGTGATTGAATTTAAAAGTGTAACTTCACATAAACATCGATTAGTGAAGTGGAAACAAAAAGCATCAGAATTTGATGCTGCTGATGTTGAGAAGTTGTGTATGAACATGTGCATAATATTCTTCTGGAACTAATGACTCAAAAGAATTACTTTTGTCCATGTAGTTGTAGAAGGCTTCTTACACTTGGAAACAGGTTAAGTTTGTTTTGACATCATGCTTTCTACAGTTGGAGAAATACGATAGAGATGCTTTATTATGGCTCCATTTGAAGAGATATGCTTGAAAATGGTTCTTAGCCCTAAAGAGTTTTAATTTTTACCTTGTTGTGGGCAACTTTTGGTGTCAGTGTTACTGTTCTATCAGACATTCAAATCTTGTAAATATGAAACCAAAAACAAATAAATTGGATTTGGAAACAAGAGCCTAACGTCTGTCAGAAGATCAGAAAGGGTATTTTGGTGTAATTCCTACTAGTCTATACATTGTATTCTTGTTTTATTCCAGGATCTTTTCTTCAAATTTTTATTTTGATCATAATGGGATAGTGAACCTCAAGTTAGTCTTCTGTGGTTTCTTAGAATTTCTTAACCAGGCTGGATAATAAGATTTTCACACTGTCTGTCTTTTTTGTCTTTTTTTCTTTTTCAAGTTTCTTCTACCAGTTTTGGTGAATGAAGATGATCATGATTTTAACCTCAAAATGCATTCATCATTCATAGGAAGATGAATATATTCCTGGAGTTCCTGGGTGCTGGTATTAAATTTATAATTGCTAATACAGGTGGATAGAATGACCAATGTTCAGGAGTTTCCTTGGTTAGTATGTTGCTTTATGTTAGAAGGAATCCAAGAGAGCCTAAAAGCACATGCTAACCAAGGAAAATCCTGTCCTTGGATTCCTTCTAACCAAGGAAAACTTAGAATCAGTTTTTGTGACTGCTTTCGCAGTTTTTTGTCCTAGCTGTTAAAACTGATTCTAAGTTTGATGTTCCTGTCCGAGGCAACATTTGGCAAATTTGATGGATGTTGGTTTGGTACTTTACACATCGCATTACTTCAACATTCTATCTCTGTTTTCACATGACCATACTATATCGCTTTATGCTGCAGGTATCTGAGTGGGGGAAGATGAGCATGTGTGATGCAGAGAGGCGGCTCCTTGCAAATGCCCTGTTAGACATCTCAAATGAGTGGTTTGTCCTGCTGTCAGAATCATGCATACCACTATATAATTTCAGCACCATATACCAGTACTTAATGGGATCTCAGTACAGTTTTGTTGGGGCTTTCGATGATTCCGGCCCCTATGGTAGAGGGAGGTATAACTTTCTGATGGCACCTGAGGTTAACATCTCACAGTGGCGTAAGGCCTCCCAATGGTTTGAAGTGAACAGAGAACTTGCAGTCACCATTGTTAAAGATACTGTATTCTACCCCAAGTTCAAAGAATTCTGCAAGCCTCACTGCTATGTGGATGAGCACTACTTCCCGACAATGCTCACAATCGAAGCACCTCACCTGCTGGCAAATAGAACTATAACCTGGGTAGACTGGTCAAGAGGCGGTGCTCACCCTGCCACATTTGGGAAGGTTGACATCACCGAAGGATTTCTGAACAGGATTCGCGAGGGCCATAGTTGTTTATACAATGACCAACCTTCAAATCTCTGCCATCTCTTCGCCAGAAAGTTTGCCCCAAGTGCGCTGGAACCACTGTTACGCTTGGCACCCACTCATCTTGGATTCGGTGATCAAAGACAAGATCCAGGAACATAATTAAGATTATACATCCAACACCATGTTTCTTCACTGACTAAACACCTTCATGCACAGGTTTGGTAATGAACCCCCTACATTCTAATTTTCGAAGCTTCTTCCTACTGTGTTGTACAGCAAATAGCAGTTACTTTGTTCTGTAGTGTATACAACCGAATCTGCGGGGTTTCATTCCCTAAATAACTATAGTAAATTTCTATTTCTGAAACTACTGACCCCAGGATAATTTCAGAATATTTGTGACATTAAAACCTAGATTGCACACACTGCTGCACTACTTATTCATTTTGTTAGCTTTTTCTGGTAGTCTGGTAGTCAGATGTGACTGTTTGCTTGTTGATATTGATACCTGAATGTTTGATTTTGGCCATGCATTGTTGTTAGGTTAAATGACATTGTCTGGCCAGTGAACACTTGAATCAAGGCTGCACATAGAATAATGAGAAACTAGACTAAGGATTCAACATCCTTATCCTTTGAAAAGTCCGTCTAAGCTTCTTTCAAAGATTTGACTGGTTGGTGTCTTGCATGGTTATGGCCCTCCTCAACTCAAACCTCTAAAATAATGTGTTTTATGTACTATGATAATATATTACCTACTAATTATGTAAAATTTAATTTAAAAATTAATAGACTATTTTGGCGTGCAGTTGGTTTCGCTTTCACATGATAGTCTACCCTGGCTTGCTGATGCATTCACTCACCAGAGCCAACCAAAAGGAATACTTTGAATTGGTCTGAAGTTTTATTTGTTTGTTTATTTGTTTTTCTCTTATTTTTTAAATTTAGTCAACCAAATTTAATTCAATGAACATAAAATAAAAGCTATTCCAATCTAGAAAACAAACAGTGTCATCCTTGTACGTCCTACTGAATTATTATATTACAAACTAAATATATATATAATATATAAAAAGGGTGTTTTTCTTTCCACAACCCCCAAAATTATTACAAAGGGGCGCTTGGATGTCGGCTTATTAAATAAAAATATACATAAATTTAGTTAAACCTATAACAGTATAACTCCAACGCCCCCTATATATATATATATATATATATATATATATATATATTTATATTTATATAATATATTCTCTATAGTATTTCATTTAGTAAAAATAAAAAAAGGAAAAATATTACGTCTCATTGGTCCTTCTTGTGAGGTTGGAGCTCCGACGAAGGGCGGCAATGGAGGCTAGGGCAATCTTCATCCAAGGATAAGCGCTTACCTTTATCTATGAATCGTCTCACATGGCAATTCAAAAAGACGAGGAGAAGCGCGGCATTGAGGACGGAGTTGAAGACCCAGGCGCCGATGCCATTGCAGCCCCCTTTCCAGAAGTGGAGGAGAAGAACGCCGAGATGGCAGACGAGGTTGCAACCCAGCAAGGCGATCTGGCAGCCGAGGACCAAAGGGAAGCAGCACGCCCCCGTCCCGCCGGCGACCGGAAGCCCGACGCCGACCCAGAACCGGTACCCGAACACGACGACGTAGGCCAGCGTGGTGGATAAGATCGCGAGGACTTGGAACGATTGGGAGAATTCCAGCCAGAGAAACGACATGCAGAGATGGATCGAGTGGTAGAAGAGGCGCGAGAAGGTGAGCCTCCGGCGGCGGAGGATGGAGATGAAGGTGCGGAAGAGGTGGAGGAATCGGGAGAGATAGAAGGCGTAAGACCAGAAGAAGACGCGGCCGGTGGGGCGAGTCCCGAGAGGGAAGCAGAAGAGCCATTGGAGAGGGGTCTTGGATCGTCGCCAAAACCAGCGGGTGTCGCGGATCTCGGCGAGGGAGGAGAAGAGGAGGCCGAGGAAGATGGTGGCGGAGACGAAGGCCATGGCGAGGGAGTGGAGCGCCGGGATGGGGCCGAGCGGTACTGGTCGGCGGCGGCCGAAGAGAGAGAGGAAGAGGTGGAGGGTGAGAGAGGCTACGACGTAGATGGCGATGGAGGAGAAGAGGAAGGACCAGGTCGAGCCCCAGGACTCGGCGTGGCTCCACCGGAACGATACGATCGCCGGGTGCTCGGCGAGCCAGTACCGCGCCCCCAACATGTTCGACGAAATGCCTCTATGTATGTATATGTCTCTCTTTCTCTGGTTTTCTCTTTGTTCTATTATTTGTTTTATTGGGTTTTTTCTATCTAAATGGAGGGAGGGGGACGGATAAATAGGGGGAGGGGTTTGGTGTCTTGGGATTTGGATTTTTGGGAATCTCGAGGATGATTGATGGTGGATGAGGAGGGATGTAGGTGGGGATCATGGCAGTTGGGTGGGATATAATAAGCAATGGACCCAAATGGGTGGTGGAGACTAGACGGCGTAAATGTCTACGGCTGAGTGTTAGGGTGTTGTTAGGTTTTGAGATACGTGTTTATGATGGATGATTAGTGATGTCGGTTTTATTTATTTATTTATTTATAAAGAATTTTGGAAAGTTTTAGTTGGATTTTCTTAAAAATATTTTTTTAATTCATAAATGAGGTAAAGGGTGGTAGGATGAAATAATTTTTTTTTAATTAGTATTATTATGAAAAATTTTATACCTTGTGTATAAAATATAAATATTTAACATTATATTAACATAAATATGTTAATATTATTATTTTTGGTGGTTTTAAAGATTTTTATGGGTTTATTTGTGGCAACTTCTAAGTTTATTTTGATTTTTTTTTTGAAATTTCAGTGATTTTACAAGTTTTTCTTATTTTTCTAGGATTTTTGAAGATTTGTTGTGGTTTTTTTTTTAATTTTCCTGAATTTTTTTTTTTGGGAATAAAATGAGAGCAGTGGTGCTGTGGATAGACTATTCTAGATTATTTTAAAAATAATAAATTGAATTACATGAGTTTAATGAAATAATTTGAGGATGAATTTATGTTGATTTAAGTTTAGAAATTGGGTTTATCAGTTTATGGACGTTGCACATACGGCAAGACTCAAATCAATTCTTTTGCAGTATTTTGGACAAATCTAATGAATCTACTTTGTCTTGACTTGACTAACCAGGATATTAGTAAAGACTAATTGGAAACAATATTATCATTGCAAGGACTTTTCTTTGTTTATTTCTATAGTTTATACATAACTTCTCCCCACTTATGAGTTTTCTACTTAGAATGACAAAATAAAAATTTAACACACATACTCATTGAACCAATGAACTCTTTGCCATCAAATTTGAAGCAAGAGTTATGAGTGGAGTGTTAGGTTCTAAACCAACCACACTTGGAAATTGTTTAATTTTCCCAGTTCTTGATTTCTTAATAGTCTTAATCTATTGGATTATTGGGTCCCAAGAAGGATATGGGATGATGAGCCATTAGAACATTGGGATGAGTATGACATACATTTGAGTTGAAAATTATGGTAAAGAAAGCATAGTTTTAGTTGTTGTTGTTGTTGTTGTTTTGTTTTGTTTTTTTTTTGTTTTTTTGACAAAGGCAACAAATGCTCCCTCCCCGTGAGGTAAGTTAGGGGTGGGCAGCGCGGCTTTTTGCACGCGCTCCCTCATTTTGTGGTCGTGAGGGTTCGGTCAGGGGTTTATCCTAACCATCTACGTTCTACACAAAAGACCCGATATTAATAGGCCAAGAGGCCATTGATAGTTGCTATTGTTGTTATTGTTAAGATGTTTATTTTCTTCTTTTTTTTTTCTTGTGTTGTTTTGAGCTGAGCATGTTACGAAACATGTCATTTTTAATTATACTTTATTTTGATTAGATTTTTTTTTTCAAAGAGTTTGTGCTTATCCTTTTGTTCAAGTCAATATGGTCACAAAGTTTTTATGGAAGAAGAAAACCCTTTTAAGTAAAAAGGTCATTAGAGGTTGGATTGCTAAGTCATTTATTTAAATCTTTATTAATGAAGATGAGGTATTGGTCTATTGGTACAAGGGTCTCTTATTAAGAGGTGGAATTCTTGCAAGGTAAGGGTTTAGATGCACGGGTCTGTTCCACGCTAGCTACCGAGTTTTCGGGTGTATGATGTAGGTTCAACGTGTGAGCTACTAAAGCCTATAACATATTTTTGATGTCCTTTAGGGGTGTTTGTCGCCTTAGTCAAAAAAAAAAAAAGATACTTTATGGTTTTTTTTTGGAGAAATGCTAAATACTCTGACGAAACGACACAAATTGGTGACACGACACCATCGATGTTACCTCGGGACCAATCCGTGTCGTTTGTTCGGCTTATATAGCATTGCTTTTGTTTTTTTGGTTTCTAGATTTTTTAATAATCTCTTTATTCAAGTAGATTTTATCATTAATATTATTCTTGGCAAGCAATTCAACTCTTAATTTTGATGTAATAAAAAGGATTTCATCAATTTTTTACTAAATTATTAATCATCAACATTCTTCTTATTTGCTTTAGCAAATGCCTAGATGTGTATACAAATATCGCTATAGTTTAGATTTTTTAGGTTTGATCAAAACCATTTAAGATAATGTCGATTAATTAAAATATTATAAAAAACGGGAATATGTGACAAGATGATTCCAACCATGGACCAAATATCATGTCCTGGAACTTGGTATTCTTTTTTTGTAAGTTTTCACAAGTACTTCGTCAACATTCAATTCCAAAAAGTTAGTCTTTGGGTCTAATACAAACATTAAAGATTTCCAATCTATAGACTTGATGATTGACCTACATGTCATTCTATGTAGTATTCATTGCTAGTCTTTAATCTAGAAGGTAGCATAGAAGGCTGACACATTGCTTGTGGATTGCCTATCAATATAATATTTGTAATACTAATTTTGATTAATGAAAAATAAATTCAAACCCAACTTTATATGTAGATTATCTTATTATTATTTATTTATATGTTAATTCTTTTATATTTTCTCATTGGAGATAGAACTCATATACATTAACTTAATATTTAATATAAACAATACCGGTTTAGTTTTAACTGACTAAACAACAACAACAATAACAACTACTAAGCCTTAATCTCATACTAGATAGAGTCGGTTATATGAATTTTCTGTTTTTATATAGCTCTATTAAAAATGTGATATGGATTAATATCTAATAAATAGGTCCTGACATACTATTTTTATTCATATAATTCTTAACCTACATCCATGTAGGTCCTTAAACTTTAAGATTGTGTTTGGTTGGGAGTTATCCTCACTTGGGATTAGAAATAAGTTTTGAAAAGTTTGAAATTTTTGGAGGGAAATTTTAAAGTAAAGATATTAATGATAAGATAGTGATGTGTTGACTATATATTGGTGGGTTATATTTTTAAATTTTAATTAAGGATTTTGGCGGGAAAAACTTTCATTGAAAACTGTGTTAAGGTTATCTCCACCCCCAACCAAACAAGGCCAAAGGTGTGATAAAATATTAGAGAAAAAAAAAAATATTATTAAGCTTTACTCATATAGAAAGCTAAGTTCTATTGCTATGTGTAAATAAAGATGTTATATTTATAGGCAACTTGTGGAATATAACATTTAGATGATGATGAAATCTAGACATTGTGCTTCATATCTAATATGTTATGGGATAAAGTAAGAACATTGTTGATATATTTATAGACATGTTGGTGAGATTTTTAACAGATAGATTTTGAGATTTAGTGAGTTAGATATACAAACTTAATGGTAAAAAAAAAGAAAAAAGAATAATGCTATATGTGCCGAATCCGGCACATGAATTTGTTGATGATATCTCAGGCGGAGCTATCACCAACGGATTCGTGTTCCGAATTCGGTCATAGATATTAATGAAAGATTTTACTAACAATAAATAGAAAAGGGTGAATTAACTTCTGAGTTAGTACCAATTTAAGAATAATAATATTTCCATCATAAGGGCATTTAACAAACATATATTAATACAATTTTTGTAAAATTTTATTATAACATTTGAAAGAGTGGTTATTTCTTTTCATTTTTTAATTCAATATCTAAATAAATAACCACAAAACCAAATACGTTGGCCCAATCTCCAATTATAAATTGCCACGTAAACATAAGTTCCTCCCTGCCTCCAATCGTAGTATTCCTTTCCCTTGATATAATCACGCCCAAAAATTATGTCCACTCTCTAATATTTTACCTTATAGTTTTTTTAGTTTGAATTTCTAAATTAAACCATTTCAGTTTGGGTTTTGTTTACTTTTAGGGATCGTTTGGTATACAGGAAAGTAACAACTTTGTAAGAAAAATAAAGACTATAAAACACTTTGACATGTTTCGTATTCAATTGAGCTATGGAAAGTAACAATCGACTTGTAATTATTTTCCCTTTGAAAAAGATTCCATCATTGGTGTGAAAATTTGAGAGACGTAAAATTCCAATTCTATCAATTTATAAAATAAAAATTTTCTCTAATGTCTTGTCTTACTTTTGAAAACCCTAAACTTATTTTCTTTCTTTTGAGAAACATCAACGCTCCCCCATTCTTCTTCCTCTCCAAAACTCTAGTGTTAGAGGAGCTCTATAATAGAAGTGGTACCCATGCAAAGCCATGATTTTGATTTTTAAAACTTTATTTGAGAATCTTATTTTATGCATATATAAAGGTTTATCTTTATAACTGATATTCACTAGCATGAGATGTTTAGTTGAGCACTAGCATAAGATGATTAGTTGTATGAGATACAAAATGATCCAAATGTGATCTAGTAGTATATTCAGACATTCTGAATGACTAGCTCCTAACACCTTGTAGAGATTTGTATGAAAAAAAGGGATAATCATAATTGATTATGATTTGATATATAAATTTGAATTGAATCAAAATTCATTTCATAGAGATAATTATAAAAAAAATTTATGATTTGTCTCTATCTCGAATATGGATTTAAGAAAGGCGAGGACACTCTCATCTATATAAGGAGAGATATGATGAGAGAATAGAGAAACAATTGTACCAAATAGAGTGATCTCGTGAGGGTTCTTTTCTTTTTGGGTTCACTTTTTAGTGGGAATAATCCAAGTATTAAGAGAAAGAGCTTGTACACTTGTGCAACTAGAAGATCATCAATTGATTTCAAGGAAGACTTTCAAGAGAGGAAACAATTTCAAGTAAGTACTTTCTAGTTTATTCATCCAAGTAATATATTTGATATATTGTGATTAATAATTAGATGTGTTTGGACATGTAGTAGTTTAGTTAGTTTTTGGTTTTTTGCTTTGTAATATGGGCAAGTTTTATTTGTGGACTTTTGAAAACTGATTGTCTAGACTTTGTTTTACTTTTGAGTTTTGACTATTTTTCGTGTGACTATTATTTATTTAAGGTGTGACTTCATTGTTATTACAACACTTGAATAAGATCCCTGATGTTAACTCAACAGTCAAATCTTTATCATTTTGTAAATTTTCTTTTTTATTGATAGATAATGAGTTAAGCAACTCTTATTTTTTAGTAGTTTTTTCTTGAAACACATATTATTGTTTAGGGTTCAATGAGAGAGATGCATTTATGATGTGATCCGCAAAAATACAATGATTCAACTCCTATCAAAGGGCAATTAGAAAATAAAAATGCTTTAGAAAATCAATCATTTTGAGTTATATAAACTTAATTTTACTAATTAAAATAATCCATGATAAAAATAAGAATAAACATTAGTTTGCACGAAAAGCGGGTAATAATCTTGGTGGGTCACCGAACTATGCCCATTTTTCACTTTGGTTACCAAATTTCAATTTGTTTCGTTTTGGGTACTGAACATCAATTTTATTTTACCGGGAGGTTACTTGGGGGATTCCAGCTAAATTAATCCTACGTGGCCGCCGGAATCTCCATGTCGGATGCCACGTCACATTTCATTACAACTAAAATCATTTTTATTTATTTATTTATTTATTTATTTAACATAACATAACATAATTACTTAAATAATAAAACCCTAAATATAACCTCCCTCGCCGCCGGGTTTGACTCCTTCCCGGATCTCCGGCATCACAGAGCCGACGGCCTTCGACCATCGCTCCAATGGGATATAAAGAAGAAATCAAATCAAATTAAAACATCCAAGGCCAAATCTATTCTTCAAATCAACATAAATTAGTTAATCAGAATATCTGAAACTTTTATCAAAATCGCAAGACAAGCCATGAATTAATCAACTGTAAATCTTGAATTTGATTCTCTGGTCATGGAGTGACGTCTCTGTCAAGATCCAGAACATGCGCCACAAGTTCATCAACTTCAAGCCCAAGATCCAGTCCTCCCCTACCTCTGGTCCAATCTCCTCCGCCACCACGATGTCTTTGGGGTCCTCAATCTTGAGAATCCCTCCATGGTCCCTCCGATTGAGAGGAGATCGATGTCAATGACGATGATAAGGGTTCCAGTGAGGAAGAGCAAGAGAAAATGGAAAAAAGATGACGGTCTTAGCGGCGCGGGTGGCGGGTGGTGGAGCTTTGGGTTATTGTGGTGAGGAGGGAGGAGAGGAGGACGGTGAGGGAGGAGGCGGAGGAGGATGAGGAGGAGAAGCGGTGGAGGAGGATGAGGGGGTTGAAGGATGGGGGAAGAGGAGGAGAGAGATTCTAATTAAAATAATGTTTGGGTTAGGGTTTAGTGATGTTTAATATTATTTTATTATAATTAAAATAATTAATTTATAAGAATCATTTTTAATAATATTTTAATATCATGATATGACATATCGTGGATAATCCACATCAGGTTAATTTGGCCGGAATCCCCTTTTTACCCGTCGGAATCCTCAGAGTAACCTTCGAAACAAAATCAATGTTCTGTACCTAAAAAAAACAAATTAAAATTTAATAATTAAAATGAAAAATAAGTATAGTACGGTAGCCCACCAACATTATTATCCCCACGAAAAGCTATTGATATCAAACGGTTATTTTCCCGGGAAAGCCTTTCATAAAAGACTTTTCAGTTTTCCTACAAATCACCACACCACCTCTTAAAACTGATAAAACAGAATCTAACTATTAATGATATTGTTATATATTTATATATTATGTTTACAGACCATTATTATATTTCTAGTTTATTATATAACCAGTTAATTCAATTAAAATTTTTAAAAAAATAACAGAACGTGCAATCTCAACCGTTAGATCGGCATCAACGTTATCAAGGCTTATGTTAAGGAAGGGTGGTAATAAGTCAGCACGTTCGAAATTATCTGGAAGTTTCGAATATAAGTTTCTTTTTATTTTTCGCCTTCGTTGCCTTCTTCGCAGAAATCACCGATCCGTGCTCTCGTGAATCATATCGGGTTTTGGCTTTCGATCCAGGTAGAGATCTTTTGTTTTTTCTTTGATATGTTTCTTTTTGATCTATTTGGTTGATTTGTTAGTTTGTTTATTAGAAACCCTAGATCCTGTTTGAATGTCTTATATAATTTTTTTCCTTAAAATTTAGTTGATCGGATCTTGTTTTGATCTTTGCTTGAAATTGGGTTTTCTCTTTTAGTGAATTCGCGGTCTGAGGAGATATTCCTTGATTAGGGTTTCATTGTCATCTGATGCAAAGAAAAATTGGTTTTTCTTCGTTATTTACTATGAGGTTTTGTTTGATATATGAGGAGATTAAGATGGATCAGTTAGAAGTTTAAGATCTCGTATTCTTTCGCTCGTCCTCAACTCACGGTGATGGTTTCTTCCGATTTCGTTGTCGTTCCTCTTTCGTAATTGGGATTTAAAGAGTTTTTTTTGGTTGAGATAATCGTCTCTTTTCTTCCAAATTTTTTGTTGGCTGAGATGGAGACTTTAGGATGGACAAGTAAATTAAAGAATTTCTTTATTTTCTTCTTGTGTTTTTTCTGTTTCAAAATTGACTTTTTTTTTTTCCTCCTGGTTTGTTGGTTGTTAGCTTTAATTGGTATTAATTCTTGATTTAGGGTATTGCAGGCTTAGTATCTGATAGAAGGTTCATAAATGGTTGGTGGATTTGGGGAATCAACAAGCAGAGAGCCTCAGAGCTACTCTTATTCCTCTGGAAACAATAACAATAATGATTCTGGGAGCTTTGAATGCAACATTTGTTTTGAACTGGCTCAAGATCCCATTGTGACTCTCTGTGGCCATCTCTTCTGTTGGCCCTGTCTTTATAGATGGCTCCATGTACATGCCCGATCACAAGAGTGCCCTGTCTGCAAGGCTGTTGTCGAGGAGGACAAATTGGTCCCTCTCTATGGACGAGGAAAGACGCCTACTGATCCCCGGTCAAGATCAGTCCCAGGGGTTGACATACCCCACAGGCCCGCTGGGCAGAGGCCTGCGACTGCTGCACCTCCTGATCCGAACCAATTTGGTCATACGAATCCGTGGTTCATGGGTGGAGCACCATTTGGTCATGGCAGTTTCGGGAGCTTCACATTCCCTGCAGCCATTAGTGGTCTGTTCCCTATGCTGAGCTTTCAAGTGCATGGGTTCCCGGATGCAACCGGCTATGGATCTGGTGCTGGTTTCCATTATGGGTACAATTCTTTTCATGGTGGCCATGCTTATGGATTCCCACCACGTGCGTCTCAAGGACAGCAAGCAGACTACTATCTGAAGGCTCTGCTTCTATTGGTTGGTGCTCTTGTTGTCGCCACACTTGTTTACTTCTAGACAGGTGATAATTTATAGTTTCACAATGAATAAAAATCAAGCAAGTACTTGCTTCTATATGTGTATCGCTGTGTGAATACTGTCTTCATTACATTCTTGTGCGTTCTGCCATATGTGTAATGGTTTAAATCATTTTAAGGGACATGTTTTCTGAATATCATCACCCAAGGTTTTGATGTCATTATTTATACTAAATTGTTTACTGAATGGTGTATGACGTGATATTTTGTCTTTGTAAGCCAAATTTTGTCAAGCCAGGTGCTATTTTGCATGTCAAATGCATTTTATTTTATTTTATTTTTTTTTTTTTTGCTAAAACCATACTTTTAAGAGGATGTACACTGTTTTTATGCCTCAAAAGTGTGTTGGTCTGTTTCTTGGATTGTTTTCATTGTATATATGTTTTCTTTCTTATTATAGATTTCTGTAAGATGATATAGTGAATAACCACACAGTTAGGTATATGTTCTAAGGATCACTTGCTGTATTTTACTCCCAGAATGTCAGAAGAATCTATGATTTGCATATGAGTTCAATGATGTTTTTTTTACCTTGGCATCATGTGGAAGGAATGAAGCTCTTACAAGCTTTCTTAGAAGATAGGTATGCATGGGATGTTAATTATCATTCTAGAATTGTAAATGACAGGTTTAGCTTCTGTGATGAATTGAAGAAACTTGGGGTGGTCTTATATTTTTGGGGCTATACAACATGGCTTTCAATATTTGTCATATATGACAAGGAAAATTTGCAAATATTTACATATGGTTGCTTGCAAATCATCTTCCAAAGTCACTAGAGGAGCCATTTATATTTGTCTAACATGAATTAAATTCTAGTCTACCTATACATAAATTGTCCATTGATTATATTTAAAATCATGGAGATCATTATAAATTGTTTTCATTAAACATTTAAGTCCATCATTTAAATTAGTGTGGTTATCATGATTTGTATGGTTGTTTATACTTGTCTTGCACCCACTTTCTCTCATGTATTTTTATTGTTGAGATGTTTTACCATATAAATGTTTTTTTTTTTTAATTTGTATTTGTCTTGAGCATATTTCAAAATTCATAAACTAACTCTTCATTCTCATGAACTTAACTTCCATTTTTCATGTTTTTGATGTTTCTTATTGCAAGAGTTCATGTTGTTGAATGGCCTCATTCTCTTAGGATGAACATTAGTATTAATGTAAAGTGATGGAAGTTGAAAATTGTTATTGTTTTCTTTTGAGAATTTATAATAAAGGTCATGTTTTATGATTCAAAGATTACAGTGATAAAAATATGTTTTATTTGGTTTGGGAGGACTTGGGAACATAATTAATGCAAATTGGTAAGTGAACCATATTTATTTTTATATTAGTGAAACATATGATGTATGTTATGAGGAAAAATAAGCTTTACATGTGGCATGATCTAATTAGCCAAGAATAACAGGACCATACAAAAGGCCGGCCCTCCCCACGACCCAGCTGCTGTAGAATGTCAAGGACGACAACCTGCCAGGGCTAGGACTCACATCCATACAAACATTGTCCAAGACCAGTTGCTTAGCAGGGGCGTCCTTGTATCATTCACTAACTTGAACATCGGAGGGTCTAAGGAGAAGTTCCTGGACTTCTCTTGCAAGAAAGGAGACCCGAGCGATCGATGTTTCATTGTCTCTCTACACGGCGACCTCCAAGGCCTTTGGCAAGCTTGTCACGTGTCCAACCCAATCATCTCACTTTCCATTTTCTTTATCTGAAAGTGCGGATTTTGAGGTCCTATAGTAATATAAAATTCAATTTATTAACATTATATATAATGAGATTAATTCATCAATGGTTTGCCTTTTCATGTAAATAGTTTCAATAATTATTCTAAAATTTTCTGCTGTATGGAACACCCAAAAACTTTTGTGTAATGCGTAGAACACCCACAGGCCCTCACCTTGTATAGAGGAGGATTCGAACTCGGGATCTCCCGATTGAATACCTCTTATATAAGGGACCCATACCACCCATGTCGTCGGTAAGTTTATGTTGTTACAATCGATTTTTTTTTTTTTATTTCTTATTTTTTATTAAATATTAACTTGTCTTTTCTGTGAATAAAGGCATGGAGATAATTTTCTATATTTCACTCTAAAATTTTCTTAACAAGTCATTATAAAAACAACAACTAAGCCTTAATCCCATACTAGATAGGGTCGGCTATATGGATTCTCTGTTTTCATGTCGCTCTCAAATATGAAATAAAAATAAAATAAAAGAAAATGAAATAAACTGAAATAAAATGAAAAATAAAAATACATAATTAAATAATAATAACAGAAGATAATTTCTATGAGAGATTGTGATGTTAGAAGCAGAACAGTATCCCTACAAATAAAGTTAAGCTAATGAAGGAAAACTTTTTAGTCGACTTATCGATAATCCTATACTAGGCTGGGTTGGCTATATGAATTCTTTGTCTCCATGTCGCTCTATCAAAAGCAAGATCCGGCTCAATATCTAACATACGTAGGTCCTTAGACACCACTTCTCTCCACGTAATCCTAAGCCTACCTCTACCCCTCTTCTTACCTTCTACAACTAAACTATCACATTTTCGAACTGGAGCACCTGGGGGTCTCCGGCATACGTGTCCAAACCATCTTAAACGCCCTTCTCGTATTTTATCTTCAATTGGTGCAACATTCGCCTTCTGTCGGGTGTGTTCATTTCTAATCTTGTCCAATCTTGTATGACCACTCATCCATCTTAACATCCTCATTTCGGCCACATTCATCTTATGCAGATGTTGAACTTTATTTGCCCAACACTCGCTCCCGTATAGCATGGCCGGTCTAACTACCGTCCTATAAAATTTTCTATTTACTTTGTTAGGCATCTTTTTATCAGATAACACCCCCGTGGCACTTCTCCATTTCAACCATCCAGCTTTGATTTTATGGGTTACATCTTCATCTATCATCCCATCATCCTGAAAAATGGAACCTAAATACTTAAAATAGTTAACCTTAGGCACTACCACCTCCCTAGTTTCACTTCTCCTTCATCTCTCTTACTTAGACTAAAATTACAGTGCATATATTCTGTCTTACTTCTACTTAACCTAAAGCCTTTACTTTTTAAAGTTCTAGCTTTTGATTTACTCCATCTCTAGTCTCATCCACTAGGACAACATCATCCGCAAACAACATACACCATAGGATGCCATCTTGGATATAACTAGTTAATTTATCCATTACTAGGGTAAACAAGTATGGGCTGAATGCCGATCCCTGATGTAGACCCACTATTATAGGAAACTCCTTTGTATCATCTCCTACTGTTCTTACACTTGTAACCGCTCCCTCATACATATCTTTAATAATATTTATATATTTTACATGAATGTTTTTCCTTTCTAATACCGACCAAAGGACTTGTCTTGGTACCCTATCATATGCTTTCTCTAGGTCAATAAAAACCATATGGAGATTCTTCTTCTTTTCTCTGTAGATCTCCATCAAGTTTCTTAATAGGAAAATGACTTCTGTTGTGGATCTAGCTGGCATAAAACCAAATTGGTTATTTGACACCTTCATGATATACCTGAGTCGATGCTCTATTACCCTCTCCCAGAGTTTCATCGTATGACTCATTAACTTAATACCACGGTAGTTGGTGCAATTTTGAATATCTCCCTTATTCTTATAAATAGGAACCAAAATGCTCTTTCTCCGGTCGTCTGACATTTTCCCCACTTTTAGGATAGAGTTGAAGAGTTTGGTTAACCACTCTACCCCTACTTCTCCAAGGCACTTCCAAACTTAAATCGGGATACCATCTGGGCCACAAGCTTTTCCAGCCTTCATTTGTCCCAGTGCCTCCTTGACTTCCCTAGGCCTGATTTTACGTGAATAGCTAAAGTTTCTTTTTATCATTGATGCATAAAAATCCGTAAAGTTATCCTTATGACTTGCATTGAACAAGTGATCAAAGTAGTTTCTCCATCTCTCCTTGATTTCCTTATCTCCTGTCAAGACCTGTTGAGACTTATCCTTAATGTACTTGATTTGGTTCAAGTCTTTCCCTTTTTTATCTCTTAGCATTGCTATCTTGTTTACTTCCTTTTCCCCTTCTCGTGTTCCTAACTTTTGGTATAAATCAGCTAGGGATTTACCTCGAGCCTCGCTAACCGCTTTTTTGGCCTCCTTTTTTGTCTTTTTATACTTTTCAAAGACTTCTCTATCCTCAGTTGTGGGTAATTTCTTATACCAATATCTTTTCTCTTTAATAGTCTTTTGAACCTCTTCATTCCACCGCCATGATTCCTGTGGTCGAGGTCCCAGTCCCTTAGGCTGTGTTTGGCAAGGGGTGAAAAGGGGGTAAAAGGCTTGACACGGGTTCCGAAGCATTTGAATTGGCGCCTAAAATTAAATATGGGATTTGAGGGATTAATGATGGTGTAAAGCATGTGTTTAAGTGAAAATTAAATGCTGACGTTCATAACTACTCACCTTTACAAATGACCAAATTGCCCTTATTCTTGTTTTTAATTTGAGTGGCCACATCAGCAAGTGTACTAATATTCACTTATGATTGCATTTGAATTGGTACATTATTCACTTCAATTGCCATTAATCATTCTTAAGACTGATCACACTCCCAAATAAATTGGGAATTTGTCATTAATTAGCCCTTAAGATTATCACAATTCCTAATAAATATAGTTTAAATATGTTTATTTAAAATATTTATTTATAAATATTTATAAATAGGCTATAAATATGGGCATTTAAAATATATATTATAAATATGTTAAAAAATATGTTTATTTTAAAACATTTATATATAATATATTTATAAATATGTTTTAAATATGTTTATTTCAAATATTTTATTTATAACATATTTATTAATATGTTTTAAATATGTTTATTTTACAAGAATTATTTATAAATATTTACAAATATGTTTTTTAAAATATTTATTTATAAATATGTTATAAATATATGTTTATTTCAAAATATTTATATATAACATATTTATAGAATAGTTTTAAATATGTTTATTTCAAAATATTTATTTCCAACATATCTATTAATATGTTTTAAATATGTTTATTTTACAATAATTATTTATAAATATTTATATATATGTTTATTTAAAAATATTTATTTATAAATATGTACAGTGCTTAAAATATTTATATATAACATATTTATCAATATGTTTATTTCAAAATACTTATAAATAGGTTATAAAATATGTTTATTTCAAAATATTTATTTATAAATATTTATAAATATGTTTTAAATATATTTTTTTAATTATTTATAAAGATGTTATAAATATGTTATGCAAACCCCTCATTTTTAAAATATTTATTTATAAATAATTTTAATTATATTTTAAATTACATATATTCTAAAATATTGGTTTATAACATATTTATAAATATGTCTTAAATATTTTATTTTAGAATAATTATTTATAACATATTTATAATATCTGTATTCTTAAAAATGTTATTTATAAATATGTTTTAAATATTTTTAAAATATGTTTTATTTTAAAATAAATATTTATAAATATGTTTTAAATATTCTTATTTTAAAATATTTATTTATAACATATTTGTAGAAATTTATTTTAAATTAAATAAGTTATAAATATTTATTTCACAATAAATATATTTAAAATACATATTTACATTAATATTTCTTGCATTGGGGTACGTTGGTAATTTCACACCCCTCAATGTGCATGATGAATTCCCAACTAATATTAACAACATTCATAAACATCATTTTTTACTTGTTTCCCTCCACAATTTCAAAAAAATTTGAAATTTTTTACCCTTCATGCCTTAAACCCCCACTTTTCACCCTCTTGCCAAACACAGCCTTAGAGACCCCTTGAACCTCTTCATTATAAAAAATAAAATAAAATAGAATTACAAAACTTAAACATCACATCTCACTTGAGTGTGCTGTATATTCTGACGTTTCTCAATTCATATTATTTCTATATTTATGTTTTTTTATTATTATTGTTTTTTAATCTTATTGTGTACACGCTCTAATGTGAAATTATGTTTTATCAATACAATATGATTTATTTACTTTTATATAAAAATGACAAGAGTTTTATTAAATTTGTCTTTCGATAAATAAATGTTTTCTTTTTTAATGAAGAAAGTTTAGGCTGTCATGTGGGAGTCAATGAAGGTGATTTGCTATAAATAGTTGCTAAAAAAACCTCTAAGCTTTTCAAATTTGTAAAACTAAAAAATCATAGATTTTGAATTTAATATATACCAATAAAGTCTTCAAATTGGTCAAAACTTATTTATTTATTATTATTATTTTTATTTAAAAAGCTATATCTAGCTATCCATTACAAAACTCTAAGCTTTTCAAAAATATTTAATATCCCTTCTGGTAGTTGGTGAGTGTCCCTCATCATCGTATGACATTTGTATATAACCTCTATAGCCATGTATTGCAAGTTAAGTCTTCTCTGTTGTAGCAATCTCATAATAAGCTTCATGTTGTCTGTAAATATTTGGTCTTCCTTGTATCCCCTCCCTATCAGCCAACTGAGCCTCTCCTTCATTGCTTCCGATTCACCTTAAAAGGCTGATTCAACCTCACAATTTATGAATCCTACAACACACAGAACACCATCATTAGCCATAATTTTTTTTTTTAAAAAAAAACCACTGCCTAACTAGTTTGTCCCCGCAATCCAAGAGACATTAGTGAATAGATTATGGTAGTAATTTTTCTTGTTCATCTCCATCTTTCTCCTCTACCAATGCTAAGGACCCAAAATGTGGATTTCCTTGATCAATATTCCATCTCTTCAGGTAACCCACTATTTGGACTTCCTTCCATAACTGTTGGTCCATATGTTTTTGTCTTCTCCAAGACCTCCCATTCCTAACCTCACCTCAGGCTTCCTGATGGTGTTGAAATCCCCAATACAACCCATGGATTGAAAGAGTTGCTAGCATATTATTATTATTATTATTTTGGTAATATGAGTAGCAAGTCACTAAAAAATTAAGGGCGTGCACAAACCTCAGTGGAACAGACATGATGATGATGTTGGCGCACATGTGGGCACTAGAACCACCCATCCCAACCACTAGGGCTGTCAAATAATCAAACTGTTTGTAAGTAGCTCGAGATCGACTCGGTAAAAACTCGAATTTGACTAAAAATTTTGAGTTTAGAGTTCAGTTCGAAAGCTCGAAATTTAATATTAATATATTAATATATAATATAAATATTAATAAATATTAATATATAATATAATATATGAATAAAATATTTAATATTTAATATTAATATATAATATATAATAAAAAATTCAATTTGTAAGTAAGTTTTAATTTGGAGCTAAATCGGAGCTCAAGATTTTAAAATTATAATTGATTTCTTAATTTTAAGCTAAATCAAACCGAGCTCAAACTAGGCTATTTCGAGCCGAATTTAAACTGGGCTTAATCCGATCAAGCTCAGCCGGTTTACAGGCCTATCAACCATTGCTCACATTTTTAGCAATGTGCCCTCATCCATAAATCAAATCCGAAATCTCTTCATAGTTAGAATTTTTGTGGGGCCGACTCAGCCGAGATACCAACAGATCAGATGTTGGTAAAGTTGCTAACTTATTTAGTTCCATCCATTTTTTTCTTTGATACTGTGCCAATTGGTTGTTGTACACTGTCGACTCCGACCATGTCTTTACGCCATTAATGAAAACAACTAAGAGCCATACGTACCTTGACATGCTTATACGCATGACTCGGCTAGAGATTTCCTCCACATTCGTATTATACAACTAATATTTATTTATTTATTTATTTATTTTAAAATCCTGAGCGGCAATGGGAAGGGTTCTTTTCTAAAGTATTCGAGCGCCTTCGTTTTCTTCTTCGCAGAAATCTCCGATCCGTGAGCTCGTGAATCGTATCGGGTTTTGGCTTTCGATCCAGGTAATGGTCTTTTGTTTTTTCTTTTATATGTTTCTTTTTGATCCATTTGGTTGATTTGCTAGTTTGTTGATTAGAAACCCTAGATCTTGTTTAAATGGTTTATTTATTTTTTTCCCCGAAAATTTAGTTGATTCGATTTTGTTTTGATCTTTGCTTGAAATCGGGTTTTCTCTTTTAGCGAATTCGCGGTTTGAGGAGATATTCTTTGATTAGGGTCGCGTTGTCATCTTATGCAGAGAAAAATTGGATTTTGTCTGATTTATGGGAGATTAAGATGGATCAGTTAGAAGTTTAAGATCTCGTATTCTTGCGCTCGTCCTCAACTCACGGCGATGGTTTCTTCCGATTTCGTTGCCGTTCCTCTTTCTTGGTTGAGATAATGGTCTCTTTTCTTCCATTTTTTTTTTTAATTCCTCTTAGGTTATCTGTGATTTGATGAAGACTTTAGGATGGACAAGTAAAATTAAACAATTTCTTTATTTTCTTCTCTTGTTTTTTCTAAAATTGACATTTTTTTCCTGGTAGTTGGCTGTTAGCTTGAATTGGTATTAATTCTTGATTTAGGGTTTGTTTAATTGCAGGCATAGTATCTGATAGAAGGTACATAAATGGTCCGAGGATTTGGGGAATCAACAAGCAGAGAGCCTCAGAGCTCCTCTTATTCCTCTGGAAACAATAACAATAATGATTCGGGGAGCTTTGAATGCAACATTTGCTTTGAACTGGCTCAAGATCCCATTGTGACTCTCTGTGGCCATCTCTTCTGCTGGCCCTGTCTGTATAGATGGCTCCATGCCCATGCCCGATCCCAAGAGTGCCCTGTCTGCAAGGCTGTTGTCGAGGAGGACAAATTGGTCCCTCTCTATGGACGAGGAAAAACGCCCACCGACCCCCGGTCAAAATCAGTCCCAGGGGTTGACATTCCCCACAGGCCTGCTGGGCACAGGCCTGCGACTGCGGCACCTCCTGATCCGAACCAATTTGCTCATTCGAATCCATGGTCCATGGGTGGAGCACCATTTGGTCATGGCAGGTTCGGCGGCTACACATTCCCTGCTGCCATTAGTGGTCTGTTCCCTATGCTGAGCTTCCAAGTGCATGGGTTCCCGGATGCAACCGCCTATGGACCAGGTGCTGGTTTCCATTATGGGTACAATCCTTTTCATGGTGGTCATGCTTATGGATTCCCACCGCGTGTGGCTCAAGGACAGCAGGCAGACTACTATCTGAAGGTTCTGCTTCTTTTGGTTGGTGCTCTTGTGGTCGCCACACTAGTTTACTTCTAGAGAGGTGATGGTTTATAGTTTCACTATGAATAAAAATTAAACAAGTACTAGCTTCTATATGTGTATCGCTGTGCGAATACTGTCTTCATTACATTCTTGTGCATTCTGCCATATGTGTAATGGTTTAAATCATTTTAAGGGACATGTTTTCAGATTATCATCACCCAAGGTTTTGATGTCGTTATTTATACTAAATGTTTACTGAATGGTGTCTGACATGTGATATTTTAGTCTTTTAAGGCCAGATTAAGCCAGGTGTTATTTTGCAAGGTAAATGCATTTTTGTTTTTCAAAACTGTACTTTTGAAAAATATACATTGTTTTTATGCATCAAAGGTGTGTCGATCTGTTTCTTGAATTGTATTCATTATATATATCTTTTCTTTACTATTCTAGATTTCTTCAGATGATGTAGTGAATAACCACACAGCCATGTATATGTTCGAAGGATTACTTTCTGTATTTTACTCCCGGAATGTCGGAAGAATCTATGATTTGCATATGAGTTCAGTGATGATTTTCTTATACCCTGGCATCATTTGGAAGGAATGAAGCACTTAAAGCTTTCTTAGAAGGTAGGTTATGCATGGGATGTTAATTATCATTCTAGATTTGTAAATGGCAGGTTTATCTTCTGTGATGAATTGACGAAGCTTGGGGTGGTCTTATATTTTTGGGGCTATACAACATGGCTTTTAATATTGGGTGGTCTGAAGCTCTCATTGAAGACTGCAGAGATTTATTAAGGATGTTAATGACTGGGAGCAATGAAGATTTCTAAGGATGTTAATGAAATGGTTGATGGATTAGCAAAGGAACGCATTTTGTATGTATAGATGTACTGAGTTTACCACGATGGATATTACAACAGTATATCATGTATTGATAGGCAGACTGTTGGATAGCTTGTTATTTAGCTCCTTTTTACCAAAAAAAAAAGTGGCTTTCCATATCATTTTGTATTTGGTGATCTGTGTTTAGTTTTGTTGTTTGGTAAATATTGAATGCTATGGATTCATGCCAATTTCCTTTGAAATAGGTTTGTGGTGGTGGAAGAGTGTACCAGATGATAGATTTTAGGTCATTTGTCATGTTTACATCAAACATACAAGTTTATCATTTAAATTAGTACTGTTATCATGATTTATATGGTTGTTTAGACTTAGTTGTCTTGCACCCTCTTTATCATGTATTTCTATTGTTGAGACGTTTTACTATATATCCAAATTTCATAAACTATCTCTTCATTCTCATGAACTTATCACCCATTTTTCATGTTTTTGATTGCAAGAGTTTTCATGTTGTTGAATGGCCTCACTCTCTTGGGATGAACATTAGTATTGATATAAAGTGATGGCGAGTTGAGAGTTGTTATTGTTTTCTTTTGAGAATTTATAATATTGATCATGCTTTATGATTCAAAGATTATAGTAAACAAAAATATGTTTTATTTGGTTTGGGAGGATTTGGGAACATAATTTATGAAAATTTGCATGAGATCTAGACTTACTTTTATATTAGTTAAATATATGATATAAAAATTTATTTAATCTATCATTATGTACATGGTAGCAAGGCCTGTCCAACACAGTCTTGTCTTTTCATATAAATATTTTCAATAACTATTCTATAATTTCAAGTTTATATGTTGGTAATTGAATTATTTCCTCTTTTTTTTATTACTAAATATAACTTAGTGATGTTAGGCATTTATTAATTTTCAAAGAGGACCTTGGCTTTTAAATAGGATGATATGGATTCTTCAATGGATGATGGTTTTGAGGACCCTAATCCGAACCGAGAGACCACTGGCTTGGAAGGGTTAGCACTGCAAATCACTTTTATCCTATTAATGAATATTATCCATTAAAAAAATAACTTGTTCTTTTCGGTGAATTAAAGCATTAAAACATGGAGATAATTTTCTATATTTCACTCCAAAATTATGTTAACAAGTCATTGTAAACGATAAATTAAAATAGAATTGAAAACCTTAAACATCACATCTCAAATTGAATTAAAGTTTAAAATTTTTCCATAATCTCAATTGAGTGTGCTGTATCTCTGTATCTAGTGGAGGATGGTGACGTTTCTCACTCATATTATTCCTATTTATGCATTTTTCTTTTAGTATTCTTGCTTTTTAATTTCATTGTGTACAACCTCTAGTGAGCCTATCTTTTATCAATACAATGTAATTTATTTACTTTTATAAAAAAATGACAAGAGTTTATTAAATTTGTCTTTTGATAAAGAAAAGTTTTCTTTTTTAAAGTTCTAATTATTAAAATATAATTTAAAAAAAATTTATATGGTTTTTTTTTGGTGGATGTTAATTGACATGCAGCATCAATAGAGATCTCATTAAAGATTTAATTATTTAAATGACTAAATTTTAGAGTTTGGGGGCTATAATGGACATTTTCTTACTTTCCTTGTTCCATTAGTGGCTTTAACTTTATATTTTACACTAATAATAATAAAATAAAAGTAAATATTTCAAGCTATTTTTTAATTTTCAACCCCTTAATGTTAAAAATTGTTGTTGCAGGAAGTGCTATGAACAGGTTGAAGTTGTGACTGAGGCGTGCAGGTTGCACTGTCCTTAAAAACAATTTCGCCTCCTCTCTTGGTGCAGCAGGATTAAATTGGCGATGTTCTCCCAAGATACAACAGTCAGGTCCTCTGGTTCGTGCACCCGCATTGAGGACAGCGAGTGCTCGTTGATTTTGCTCCAATAGAGAAGAAGACAGTATGGTAACAGAAGATAGTAGGTAAGAAGAAAGGAGGAAGAAGAACAGATAAAGTTCAGTATTTTTTCAGGCAGGAATGGGGTATTTTTTCAGGCAGGGATGGGGTCCCTTTTATAGACTGAAACCCCAAAGGACACAACACTTGAAAGCATCAGTTGAATGAAAAGAAGCATCAGTTTAAAATGAAAAGAAGTATCAATGCGCCCACACGAGTTCGGAATTTCCAAGCTAGACTGAAACCCCAAAGGACACAACACTTGAAAGCATCAGTTGAATGAAAAGAAGCATCAGTTTAAAATGAAAAGAAGTATCAATGCGCCCACACAAGTTCGGAATTTCCAAGCTAGACTGGACCCGGATTTGCACCCCCTGCGCAAGCGCCCGTCAGAGAGCATACCCACTAAATAAGTCTAACATGCTACTAGAGTAGAACATATAAAAAGTGGATGCGTGCTTTGTAAATAAGCAATGTGGTACTAAACTTACTCTATTGAATATGAATGTTTTGAAACACACATAGGAAGGCCCAAACACAAAGCAAGGCCCAAATGGGCTTCCAACACTTAATTCTCAAATTTTTTCAAACCATAGGTTATATATTGTGAGTTATTTACAATATAATTTTGGGTATTGATTAAGTTCTCACTTTCTCAACAAGAAAAATATGTGGAATTTTTGAAATTTTTTTGGGAGATCTATTGATTTTTTAAAAAAATTTACCCCCATATGTGTGTGTTAGTACGGGAGGCCGGCCGATACTAACAGGCCTATATATATATATATATATATATATATATACATGTTATACCCCAAATTGTGGCTTCCACATGTCAGTATCCTTACATGGCCTATAAAGACAACACGGATCCTGAAGGGAGCCGCTATACTGTTACGATCACCATCAACTTAGAGACAAAAAGGTCGCCCAAGCACCCCCTCTCATGATGGCGGATAAGACCCCCAAAAGGTTATGAGATAGAGCCCGGTTTCCAAGGAGCTCCAATAGTATAAAGGGAGAAGACCTCAGCTTGAACAAGGGTAAGCTCATTCGGAACGACATACACTTTGAGATTAAATTCTCCTCCTCCTCGTATACCTTCATTTCCCAGTGAACTCTTAGCTAACTTGATTATCGGAGTGGGTTTGGGCATCTAGGCCCTCCTCCTTTCACCGATGTATGTTCTTGTCTATTTCAGGTGGAATCTTGTTGACACAATCTCCAACCGAAGAAAAGTTTATCTGTTTGCCTGAATCGGAGATGGCTTCAACCTAAACCGGTTTTTTTTACGAACAAGTATATATATATAAACTCTGATGTATGTCTTGTAAACCATAATGGAAGACTTTATTTTCATCAAATTGTTGTAAGCGTTTTTTTCTTAAATGATAGTATGTTTCATTTTTGGGAAATTGATCCATTTTTTTAGAATTTTTTATTAAATATAAATATTTTTTATTTTTTTTAATAAATGGAACAACAGTAGTTTGTACCCTCAATCTCTACTTGAAAGAGAAATGGACTATTGATAACAACCCTTCGGTATCTTTTTACTTGCACCATAAATCCGTGTTTTTCTTATGAAGAATTCTTGGGTTGTCAAATGCTTCCATTCTTTTCATATGAGCATGACTATTGATACTAAGTCATAGATTGGTTATAGTTATTGTTTGCTTCTTCTTCTTTTTTTTTTATTTTTTATTTTGCCTTCAAGGATTTAAAATATAGAGATGATATTTTTTTATTTGAAGATAATAATTAACAAAAGTGTATATTTGCTTTGCTGTTAATTGGGAATAGAATTCATAAAATCCATTGTTCTACAATTGCCTTTATATTAGTTAAATACTTAATAGAAAATATAATGATATTTATGTATTTCATTTTTCACAACACTTTGTTAAGTTAGTTGAATAGTGTAATCAGTTTTGAGTATTATTAGTTATACATATGTAGTGTGTAAAAATAGAATTAAACATGTTTCTATAACATACTGTTCGCATATATCAATCTAAACACAACTATTTTCATGATCAAATCACACATTTTTAATGTTTGATATTGCAAAGAGTTCTTGAGTTTAAAATGCACTCATCCTCTTGGGATGAATTTGAAGGAAAAAAAAAACACAAAAGTTAATAGTAAGTCATGAAGTTGAATATATATTATATAACAATTCTCTCCTTTGAATTGTTTCAAGAAACAAAAGAAGAAGCTATTTGTTTTAATAGTTGTCTATGCTAAGTTCTTATATTCTAGTTAATTATTTTTTAAACAAATAAGTTAATTTGGTATGGGAGGAATTGGGAATCTAAATTATTAAAAAATTTCTCATATAAAATTATAGAAGAAGTTTGTTTAAATTATTGAAACATTAAAATTATGCTTACTAAAGCTTGTAAAGGATATATGACCTATGGGGAATGACATGGCCCAGATATGGGTGGAGAAAGAGAAAAAGCTTGCCCGGAGCTCTTCGGTCCTAACAATCACATGTGACATTTGGAAAGAGAGAAATCGATGATATTTTCATTGATTTCTTAATGCTTTCTTGATTTAATGTAACATTTTCATCCAAAAAGCTAAAGCTAGTGGCACTAAAGACAATTAGAAAACGGAGCTTTGCTTTCATCCATGAGGATTTGGACTCACCGCCGGGAGATAACTTCAAATATATCTCGATAGACCAGAAACCAAGTGATTACTGGCTAGGGAAAAGAACAGGGTTCAAGACAGCTGATAAACTCGAGTATCCCAAGGGCCCAAACTCTCTTGATCTTACCGTTTGTAGTTTGTATTGTCTAAACTTTGCATTACATTAATAAAATATGATTTTCATATTTTTCAAAAAAAATAAAAACTAAAGGATATTATTTTTAATAAATACCAATACATTTTGGTTGGAAGTTTAATCAATAAGGGGAGTTAACTTGATGTTAATATGTTGCAATGTTTATATTTTAGTAATTTCACATGTGAGAACCAAGACTTATAAATCTTGTGAATAGATTTTGTTTTGCAGTGGAGGATCACTCAAACAATAATGGATTAAGAAAACTTTCAAACTTTTTGGATGGAGCTAAAAATAAAATTAAAAATTGTATTCGAATCTGTTTTATTTCTCCTTTGTTAAAGGTGTAATAAAATAAAACTCCTTTGTTTTATTTTATTTTAAGTTATAAGGAAAATAAATGTGAAAACAATAAAAATTATTTGAGTTTTTTTTTTTATAAATATACAAAATAAAAAAAGTTCAATGCAAATGTTATTTTGAAGAATTTATAATCCCTTAAAACAATTGCATCGCCTCCCCCCCTCTTCCCGGTCAATATAGATGGGAAGGAGACCAACATAACTAGCCTCTTTTTTTATGTACGTACACCTTTGTTTCACGGTGGGGCCGCCCTCCCTCCTGCTAATCCGGTCATTTTTACCGCTCATTTACAAAATGCTTTATTGATGGCCTTCTTAGTAACTTCATTTTATCCCAGGTGCAGACTTTGAAGATGAGGAGACTCCTAATTGACCAAATGGGGAAGAAATACAGATGAGACTAAGTAACCCTTTTGTAATATGGAACTCAACTAGGAGTCTGTTGTAATCCGCACTTTTGTTTTATCAATAAGGGTGTGTTTAATTAGGCTTATTTTCCATGGAAATTTTTTCCACCACCCATTTTTCAGCATTGTGGCCTGTTTGATTGACAAAAATTTTCATGAAAGTTTTTTCCACAAAGCTAGTCACGTGACCTCTTTTCCCTTAAATTGGTAGAAATATTTTCCTCTCTCAACTCAAAGAAAAGTTTTCCATAGAAAATGGGAGGGGTTATATGAAAAAAAAAAAACAAAATAAGGATGGGTCTTGATTGTTTGAATTTCAAATAGTTATCAGTTATACACAAACATTTTATATCATCATTTTGAATTTTTGGTTCATTGCCTTGAAAAAAGTTAATTTTCCATGGAAAATTAATGCAATCAAACAACAAATATGTTTTTTTCATGAAGAATGATAGATTTTTTTTTTTATAGAAAATAAGGTCAATCAAACAACAAAACAAGAATTTTTTATGGAAAATGTAAGATTTTTTAACAAGAAAATAATGACAATCAAACGGTCACTTTATCGTTTTCCACAGAAAATTTTTCCATGAAAAATTATGTTATGAAAATTTTTTCTTTTCTACCCATTTTCCATCTTGCAATCAAACACAGCCTAAAGGAATGTGATTTATCTATTTTTTTTAAAAAAAATGATTAATTTACTGAAACCATAAATAACTAAAGTGACAATCCAATATAAAAAAATATTATCATGTAGAACAAGAAAAGTTACAAGACTTCACACCCATGCATGCACATCATCTCTCAAAAGTTAGTTCACATTCTAAACAAGACAAGCATGCAGTTGTATATATTTAATTTTTTAAATCAATAAAACATAGTTTATTGATTGACCATTTTACTCAAAATTAAATAAAATTTCTTGTTCACATTTAAAAAACACGATAAGAAAGAAGATTAACTTTCACAACAAAAATCAATCGCCTCTTGAACAATTGGTATTGGATCCCTTGTGTAGAGTTCATTAATTGGGACAATCCCATATTCAAACCCCCATGACTGTAAGGTGAAGGCAGGGGCGGCTCAAGAGAATTGGTGGCCTAAAGCAAAAATTTTTAAAATGAAACTTTTAATTATTTAATATAAATTAAATTTTATTAATTTTTAAATATATTTTTGAACTATTTTATATTTTAACATGATAACTTTTATGGGTTTTGATGGGGAAGTAACACTATAATCACTCCAAAAAGAAAATAAAAAATAAAAAAACTAAACAAACAAACAAAAATTTAAACAGTAGAAAGATAATAGGTTATTTTATAAAAAGAGAATTTTTTGTGAAAAATATAAAAAACTTATCTACTCCAAAAAATTATTTAAAATTTATTTTTCTAACTATCATACAAATAATTATTATAACTTCATTGATAAGCTTTTAAAAAATTTTAAGGTTTAAACTTTGTATGAGGCCTCCAATAGATATTAAAATTTAAATTAAAAATTTTAAATATCAATTTATTATAATAATTTATTATTATAGTTATGATAATAAGATTCTAAAAAAAAAAAAAAAAAATCTTAGCGGATAAAAAGTAAATTTGAGGCCCTTAAAATTTGGGGGCCTAAAGCGTTCGCTTCACCCGCTTTACCCTTGAGCCGTCCCTGGGTGAAGGTTCAGGATATTATGTTGTATGTCCTAATTTTGAGAATGGGCTTATCATATTTGTCAAAAAAAAAAAAAAAATTGGTTAACTTATTTTCTATTAAAAAACCATAAGAAAAGATTTAGGTACAATTCAATTGTTCAAGTCACGTCAATTACTTATTTTAAGGACAAAATGGAGAGAGAGAGAGACAAAGATAGTGATGGGAGAGACATGTAAACAAGTCCTAAGTCATGAGTCTTGAATCTTGACACCCAACTTAATTTTTGTTCCTCCTTGAAACTTCCAAGAAACTTCCCTTCACTTTCCAACCTTTCTAACCTCTAAAATTCTTAATAGAATGGCCACCACCCACTCCTCTCCATTTCTCAACTTCTACGCAACTCTTCCTATATATTTACTCTTAACATCTCTCTTTCTATATATAAGTATATATATTATAAAGAATTATCATTTTCTAAGTTAGATATATAAGAGATATATAGAGGATGTCAACAATGGCAAACATAGTCTTGTTGAAACCAAGCAAATGGTTGTACAACAAGAGCATGAAGAAGCTAACACTACCACAACTCTGCAGGCCAACAACTCCTTCAGCTGTATCAGTGCCACCAACAAAGCCCAAACTGAAGACAAAGATAGCCGAAGAACTCCGGGAAGTTTTCCGGCACTTGGACAGTGATAAAGATGGGAAAATATCGGCCGAGGAACTTCGAAACTTCTTAGCGGGTGTGGGTGAAGAAGTTTCGGTTAGTGTGGCTGAGGCTGCCATTGATGGACTTGATTCTGGAGGTGATGGGAAGCTTGAGTTTGAGGACTTTGTGGCTTTGATGGAGATGAAGAGTGGTAGTAGTGGGGATGATGAGGAGTTGGAGTTGAAGATGGCTTTTGAGGTGTTTGAGGGAGTGAAGGGGTGTGGGAGGATCACTGCTAAGGGTGTGCAAAGGGTGCTCAGATGGATTGGAGAAGAGAGGTCTTTAAGGGACTGTGAAGCCATGATAAGAGCTTATGATCTTGATGGTAATGGTGAGCTTGACTTTCATGAGTTTCATTCTATGATGACTTTCAGTTTGACTCATTCTTAAACCTTGTCCTCCTTCATATATATATATATATATATATATATATATATATATATATTGTCTTTGAAGTGGTTTAGTTGAATTTGCATATATATATAAATGTTAAGGTCGGTCTGAGTGCGGCCGGCCCGCTCTAGGTGTGCACTATCGGGGCGGGCTTCGGGCTGCCTGAAGCCCAGCCCGATATTTCATCTCACAGAACAGGCCGGTCGCACTTATGGTCAGCCTGACCTTAACCCCTCTCTCTCTCTCTCTCTCTCTCTCTCTCTCTATATATATATATATATATATATATATATATATATATACAACGGTAAAGTTGTTGCTTTGTAATCTGAAAATAAACAAAGTAAGACCATGTATAATAGATTTAAGTGGTCTGATCTTTCCTCGGATCCCGCACAATACGGGATCTTTGTAGCATCGAGATGCCCTTTATATATATGTTTGTAAACTTTGTGTAGTGATTATTGAAGAATAATGACAAATAGAATTGTTATTTTATTTATAGTCGTTAATTATTTGATATTGTTGAAATGTGATGCTGAAGTTATTTGATGTGTTCGAGTGGGTAAGTTGTGCATAATAGACTAAAGTGGTCTGATCTTTCCTCGGATCCCGCACAATACGGGATCTTTGTAGCATCGAGATGCCCTTTATATATATGTTTGTAAACTTTGTGTAGTGATTATTGAAGAATAATGACAAATAGAATTGTTATTTTATTTATAGTCGTTAATTATTTGATATTGTTGAAATGTGATGCTAAAGTTATTTGATGTGTTCGAGTGGGTAAGTTGTGCATAATAGACTAAAGTGGTATCATCTTTCCCCGGATCCCACACATAGCAGGAGTTTTATAGCATTCGACTACTTTTTTTTTTTTTTTCAAATGTGATGATGAAGGAGAGCCTTGACACCGCGGTAATGTTGTTGCTTTATGACCTGAAGATCACGGTTCGAATTGTGGAAATAGCCTCTTATTTTTTTAATATAAAAAAAGGTAAGATTGGGTACAATAGACTCAAACGATCTGATCCTTTTTCAAACACCGCACAATACGGGAGCTTTATAACATGAGACTTTTTTTTTTGGTTCAAGTGGGATACTAAGTTATTTGATATGTTTGTATTTTGTAGTTATATGTGAGTGAACTTTTACTTGATTGATGAATGAATAGTGTTTGGTTTGTTTTTTTTCTTTAATGAAATAGGTAAAGTCTTTCAATTCTTTATGCTTTTATCTTATTGTAAATAAATAAAGAATAGTTCGGTGAGAAACATATGGAGGGAGGAGGAGAAGATATTTATATGTCCAACTTATTTGAGTAACTTGATTAAGCCTGAGTTCCATTGGATCAATTAATTGACTCTAATTAAGTAAGTATATCCTAATCCCACCAATAACTACTTAAAATCCCTCTTGATTATTTTACATGCTAAATGGAGAAACAACAACAGAAAAAACCACAGCTAATTCAGAAAACACTTACATTCTTGAATTTCTAGTTTAACACATTGGAAGACTTTCATACTTTGCAATCTTTTAAGAACCAAATACAACTTTCAATATATGATCAATAACAAGAGTTTATTTTTCGAGTAATTAGCACATGAGAATTTTGTACTAATCTTGGAAGTGATGCACTGCAATTTATGTAGATCATAAACATCATGGAAATCTTCCTGTTAGACGAATATGATCAAGTGTTCTCTTGAGACCAAATGCATGAACCGCTCGGTTACCAGCTCTGAATCCATCGCCGTATGCATGTGAAGCATCTGACTCTATTTGATGCTTGAAAAACAAACCGAGTTTCCTTTCAAATTCAGATCTTGCACCCTTTCTATTTGATGCTCTTGAAGTCGATGACGATGATGAACTCGATGCATTGGTGTTGCTCAATCCTGACATGATCTCTGAATCGAGCCACATATGTGCTAGTATCTGGCAGATACCTTCCTCAACTTCATGGCTAAGACCTCGAAACCCTGTACAACAATTTAACCAAGTTCAGTATCTATAGATAATTGAATGAATTTCATCGGTAGGTAACGAATACCGTTAAGCCGTAGCCATGCATGCATCATCTCATGAGCTAGAATTGTCCCTGTAAGCAATCTGTAAGCAAAGAAATCAGACAAATTAAACCACATTCAAGATGTCCAAATTGAGTTCATTCATAAGGAAAATTGCCCAATACCGAGGGAGCCCGTATAAAATAAGAATGGCTGTTACTTCGCAGAGGCTGACAAGTCTGTATGGCTGTGTTACCATATCTCTTATAATTTGTCCAGGACCGATAGTTGGCCTCCTTACAATCTGATTATCGAAGAACAGTGAGTTAGCTCAGAATATATGTTGTGCCAAGAAATTAAGAGTCTACAAATCTTACAGTTCTGACAATCTGTTCTTCTGCTAAACAGAGACCTCTTGTCTCAGGGACGTGATGATTCCCCTAATTGCCATAAAATAATAAGAATTAAATAAGAAATCTTAAATTGTGATGTAGATGATAAAATTTGTTAGCAGTGATTATCTGTCGTACACTTCTCTCGCCTTCCATGGCTTCGTTCAGTGCTTGTCTCTCCACTAGCAGTAACGGAATCTGCTGTTCAATCTTCATATTCAAACCTTCATAGAACTCTTTAATAGCTTGGTAAAGAGGTTGACACTCATTTGTGTCCATTATTGCTGATTCTAAGCACTCGAGGCAGAGTTTCCGCCCGTCATCCAGTGTAACATATTTTGTGTCTCTTGCCTGAATTTTGACAAAATAAGAAACTTAAGATACTCATTGTAATCTGATTTCTGAAGAGATAAAGAATGACTGATGGTTTAAGAATGAAAACTAACCTCCATTCTTTCACAACTGCAGCACCTTGGCGTGCGATCGTATTCATGTGATGGACAATACTTTTGTAGCCAAAAAGGGTGAGTTCTATATTCAATGAGACCATATGAATTAGCCGGTATCTGCATGAAAGGAAATTAATAGCATGTTACAACAAGCAAAAACTTTGAATGAATGTGAGCAGAGTGCTAATTAACATCATGAATAACCAACCTAAAATAAAAACCAAAACCAACAATTTGAATGAATTAAATTCTTAGTTTTTCTTCAAATTCAATGACAAAAGAGAACTAATAAAATGTCATAAGAGTTAAAAACTTACAAATGACTTGCAAACATCACATTTGGGGAGGTGCAATTCCTTGTAACAAGAGCTGTGGTATGGTCGATTCCTATAAACAGAAAACTGCGAAGAACAAACCTCTTCGGTTTATGATTTTGATCAGTTTGCTGAAAAGAAAAACAGAAAAAGTCAATGTATTGAAAGTCCCGACCTCATGATCAGAAATCGGCTTGTTGCATGCATGGCAGCGAAAACACTCCTGGTGCCAAACAACACCCATACAGCTCAGAAAGCGTCCATGAGCAATCTCTCTATTGCATCCCGCACATCTCCTACACAAGTATATAGCCAATTATAGGCCGATCAAATGAAATATAAACCTTAAGAAGAATAAAGAAAGATATTCACAAGTATATATAGTCAATTATATATGTTTAAGTCAAGAGAAATGTGTTGGTACTTGATATTCATATTCGAGCCTTATGTTACAAACATTCTCGGCTTCAATTATATATTTTTTTTACAAGTATCAGTCATATTTTTGGGTCTTAAATCCAGCTCACACTAAACTGTAAACTCAGATAAGTAAAAAGAATAAGTACAGCATGTTATTGAGTAGAAACAGCAACATAAGTCTTAAAGAATAAGTACCTGAATGATGACGGAAAGAAAAATGGTGATGGTTGATAAATTTGGCCAATATTATTGAGAGGATCATCCACGTTCAAGCTTTCTTGTAAAGCTCTTGCAAGCTGTTCATCTTCCTCCAAATGTGATTTTTTATCTGAAATAACTAATACACCAACCTGATCAAACTTAAGAACCATCTGCAGAATAAGTTTGCTGCTAAATATTATAACCGGAGTGAATAAATAGACATCAGCAGAGAACACAAAGACTGTGTCAATGAAACACCAAGAGTTTGTTAAACAAGTCTTAGTCTTCCCATTTTCAAATAAAAGAATACTAACCAATTGCTTTTCCTTTCTTATGTTCTTCTTCTGATAGTGATAGGGCAATTGCATGATCTAGATCTTCATTTTCATGGTTTGATGGTCCTTCCTGCATTTAAATGCAGACAAAACATATTTAGAAGCAAACGATTACAAAATATTAAGCTCTGTGTTAGCCTGAAGATGCATGATTTCAACAACAAACAGAAATTAGAGGGAAAAAACAGCAAAAGCAAGGTACTCGAAATGTAAATACCTACTGACCAAAGTAGAATTACTGAGATTTATGTGCTATTGTGCCTCCATAGTAAGAAAAGTAGCACACACAAAACAAAGGACTGATATCTAAAAGACAGAAAGCTTGGTTTTAATTGGAGAACATCAAAATGACAACAATGACCATTGCCATAGAATTCTCTACCAAAGGTTAGGCATAAATCAAGGCAAGATACCATCAAGATCTAATCATAGTTTTCTGACATACCAATAAAAGAAAACTGCTCAATCACCATAAGTTCATGCAGAGAAACACCAAATTAGCAGGAAATTTCACAACCTTGACACTTTTTTTTTTTTTGCTACTTTAATCCTTAATATGCAATCCTTAACATAGTGATTACCAATGTTTTAGAGGGCTCATTCCAAATCATATCATCATTAAACTTCCCATGGAACTGCCCTTCAGAGATTCCAAGTGCTGATCCTTTGAAAATCTTTTTCAGCCAGCCCATGACTGAAAAACTTTGCCTGCATAATCAGAGCACAAATTTCAGTGAAAGTGTAATGAATTCTATAACATGTTGAATAACAAAATTCAAAGTTGTACTCATCAAAGGTGAGTTCTTGCACCAATCAACTCAATCGTATAGCTCAATCAAACAAACCCTATACATCAAATAGCAGCAAATCTTGCATAAGCTATTTAATCCTAAACCTTCAACAGAAATAGCCAATTCAAACCAATTCACTAAATCAATACAGATGCTTCAACTGAATCACAATAAATCTATATCATCAATACAAGCAAACACCAAAAAATATAAACTTTACTGCAACCTCCTTCATTCTTACCTCTAAAACAGAGAGACAGTACTAACCAAGGCCAAAAACATCAAACTCCACATGTCTTGTGTAGACTCATTGAAGAATCAAAGAAAAATATCAGAAAAATTGGAATTTTGTGCACATGAAATGAAAAGAAAGAACTAAGGACTCAGAGCATTCTCTTCCAATGAAGGAGTACTGTGGTGGTGAAGCACAACATGAGTGAGTGATTGAAGAAGTGTGTTCAGTGATGCTTTTGCTTTCATAGTGGGTGCACAAAAGTCAAGAAGAACCAGAGAGTTCTGGAGATGAATAAAGAGGATGAAAAGGATAAGAATCTTAAAGAAGTCCAAAAGTTTGCGTTAGATGGACGTCCACCATGTTAACCGTTCATGTCCTTATATTTATGATAGTAGTCCCACAGTAGGGTGGTAAACAATCGAACAATTCATGACCAACTTGAATTGAGCTTATTATATACAATTTTTATCATTTGAATGCATAGCACTTATATTATATATATGAATGAAATATTAGAAGAAAACACAAAAAAATTCATGAATTAAGAAAATCTTATTTCTCAGGACGGAGTTGAGAAACGTGTCAAAGATGTTTTTAGAGAAGATTTATACCTCATAATGGAGAGGACGCTCTTCTTCTAATTCCAAGGGGGAGTTTTTTTTATAGAGATAAGTGAGTGGTGGAAGTGGGACTTCCCCACTTTCATCACTATAGACGGATTTCTGACTTCGATCATTTTTATTGAAATAAAACTTTCATCAAAAATTAATTAGACCCATTTTAGTCGAGTTTTTATCGAAATAGGTAAAGTGATTTCGGTATAAAAGATCACTTTAGTCCCAACCGACTTCAACCCCACATTTATTAACAGTCACCATTTACACTCAAAAAAATATAATGGGTCTAATGTTATGATCACTTCGGGAAACTAACACTTCCAATCCAATTCTTCGAAGTGTCACTTTTAAACAAGTGAACGCCCCAAACTTTGTATCGCTGGACCGGGTGATACATTTGTTGTATTTAGTATAGGAAACACCAAGAAGAGCAAAACCAAAAGTGTTTTTTTTAGAATATTAATAAGTTTTTGTATATAGTCTCTTACGACAAAGAAAGAAGAATTTGTAAGTTTATTGCGATAATCTTACTCAAAACTCTGAGCCAGTTAAATTTGAAGAGGATTATATGTTATAAAATAAAAAATCCATAAACTCTAATCCAAAATTAAAACAAAACACAGATATTTATCTCATAATTTCCAACAATATGGTCCTGTACATTGTTTTTTGTTTTTTGTTTTTTTTGTTAATTTTTATATGTAGTGACAGTTAGTTGGCATGAGACTTAAATTACAGCAAATTTTTTATTGGATATTATTGCTTATGTAGTAGTGTTTTTTTGGACATTAGGAGCCAACTGGCTAGAGAAGAACCCATAAGATCCACGGGCGTGCTTCGGCGCGGGATCGAGGCCAGAGCACGGGAATTTGGTTTCTATAACCTCCACGTGCTTGGAAATCCTCGCCACACACCGAAACCCTCAGCGCATCCTCGAACCCGGGTGGGTGTCGAGGAGCGCGACCGCTTTGACGCTCGGCTGAGATGCATTTGTCGCTTATGTAGTAGTGTTGGCAAACATGATGACACATGTGGCCTGTTGATGAGGTAAATGAGCGCCACATTAACGTGAGAGGATAAAACAATGCGTTTTTAAAATGGGGCCCACCAAAATATTTGCTGTCATGCTTACGTGGACTATCTTGCTGACAAAATGATATAATAGAGGCTAAGTAGTTATCAAGCATTATATCCTTAAATTAAACACTTATTAGTGGTTTTGTGGAGGGATCTTATTGATGCCATTGTTTCTCCATATTCAGAGACATTGCAATGTCAACCCCCAAACCTTTATAATTATAAGTAAAACCAACACAAGGAAAATTAATTTAGTGATTACGGAGTATTCAGGGACTAATATGCAAATAAACCAAAGATAAATAATCCAAAACAAACCGACCAGTTAATATTCAACTTCCTGATCTCCCTCCCTCCATGGGCAATAGTCTCTCGTCAGACCTCCAGAAAAAGCAGAGCAAGCGACGGTTAGCGTCTGCGGCGGCCTTAGTAGTGAAGGTGATATACCCGGACGGGAGGATGGAGGAGTACTACCGCGAGTCATTGACGGCGGAGAAGGCCTTGGAGGGGAGCTCGGGGTGCTGCGTGTGCAGCGCCGAGGAAATGAGACTCGCTGCGCGCCCGCCGACCCTATCGGACGGGGAGGAGCTGCGCCGTGGCCAGCTCTACTTTGTCTTGCCGGCGGCTGCCACGCGGCGGCCGCTAACGCTCCCTGATCTTTGCCGGCTCGCCGTCATGGCAGATGCCGCCATGCGGAGAAGCAACCTGCGAGAGCTTGCAGGCCGAAGACGGCGAAATGGTGTTGTTTGTTAGGAAAAGAACAACTCGAAGATGATTAGTGTTTTTTTTTTTTTTTAATTAAAAAATTACAAAAGAAAAAACACATTCTATGATTTTCTTTTCATCGTATGTTGTTATTACACTGTTATTTTGTAGTACACGTTAATGGGCACAGAAAGTACAATTAACTGCAAAAATATTAGGTTTTTTATTTTTTCTTTTTTCTTTTCAGACAAGATGTTCAGGAGGAAAGCATACAAGTAAACTAACTACATGGGAAGAGGAACAGGAATTTCATCCAAAACCATAGCTGACATTTGGGGCAGAGACATTAGAATCAAAAGGGATCTCAAATCTCTCCTTAACAAGGCAGCGTGGTTTGCCATTCTCGATCACCAGGAATTTACCAGGTGGGCACTGGAAGGCAACTTCACTCTCCACCTCTTTGCCATCATCATCATCGGCCACAGAGGGCTGGTTGAAGTGCCCTTGGACCTTGAATTGGGTGTGCCTGTTTGTGAGACTCGGTTTAACACCGGCGAGGCTGAGGACGGAGATGATACCAGCAAATGTGATGGCAGATCTGGCAACCAATCCGACGAGATGTTGGAACCCGAATCCTTGTTTTCGTTCGCCTTGCGGAGATTTGCAGTTGTCTGATTCGTCCAGCTTCTTGAGCTTACCTGTGAGTCCATTCTCAGAAAGAATGCAATTGGGGTTTAGGCGTGAAGATTGGTAGAGATCATCCAAGACGAACAGATCGGGGAGGTGGCTTGGGTATGGAGGGAGGATGAGGTCCTCGTCATGCTCTATTGATTCACCGGCAAAGGCCATGGCCTCGTGAATGACTTCCAAGTCCTCCCCTTTGTACTCTTTGAGTTTTTTCAGTAGTCTCATGCGGCTGCGATCAATCTGGGTTAGGGTCGCTTCCCGCTCATAACTTTGTTGCTGTTGCAAAGCCTGAAAACCACTCAGAATGCGTATCAGATTATAAACCAGACATATGTACATGCAGCTTATATAATCTAAGGTTGGGCTAAGACTGAGCACCACAAGTTTCAGAAACAAGCTAAAAAGAAGATAAGGAATATGGAAATACACCAAATGTCAAGAGCATATACAGCTGGTGACAGAATTTCACACCCCATACATCTCCATGGAGAATCGTGCCTACCTTTACATTCTCTCTTCCTACATTACCCCTGCGGCACAACCAAACACAGCTTGGTTTTCGTATCATATTTTTCACTCTTGTAACCTATTTCCTATACAATGAATCAACCTTATCTCTTAAATCTCCAAGTTAAAAGTTACCAAACCTTTGCATAGTTCAAGAGGTTGGACTCTAATAAGAAATCAAGGGTTGAGAAACTTAAAGAAACCTAGACATCAGTATAGATTGAACGAGAGAGTTGAAAGAAGTACGAAATGGTGATTGACCTTGGAGTGCGAGAGACCAATGAATGACATATGTTATTTGAGAGTAAATAAGGAAGTTCCTCCTATGGCTGACATTAAAAAAAAAAACATTATGGTTGTGCGGCTTGTGCCCTTTAACCTCACAAAAGGACAAGGTTAATAGCAAGAAATTTTTAATGCGAGTCTTGATTAGGGAAAACAGGAAGCTACACAATATGGGTAGGATTCAGGTCAATTTACAAGAGAGAGAGAGGCAAAATAAATAACTGCGATTTTCATTCACTTCATAATTAATAACCACAATCAACACAATACCAAATTATTTTGGACAATATTATGTAGACTATTGCTTCAAACAGAATCCACAACAAGTCCCTATGCTTGGAAGATATAAAGCATGCACACAAAAGAAAGAAAAATTCTTGCATTGCCTCTCAGCTTAGTCTTTCAATCTTTCATAAACAGACAGAAAGACCACTTCACTTCTTGAAACTATTCCATCTCAGGTCTCTCTTTCGCTCACTTATCTGTTAACCTATGCACACAACTACATCCATAGCTAAAGACACAATATCTAACACATTTTGTGCCAATATTAAAACATAGCTCACTTGTTCATCTCCTGCACTCTAAAATTCTAAATATGATTCTAAACCAAAACAAAACAAAAATTTCTTCTTAGCATAACCATATTCGGATGCAAGATACCTTTCTCTGTTTCCATAACCGAAGCTCCAAACACTCTCCTAGTAAAAGAACCAGCCAATAAAATTCTATAATTTCAAGAATCATCTATGCCATTCTATATATACAATAGAAACAATCAAAATGCATGAAACCCTAGAAAACCCAACACCACAGAATTAAAGAAAGTAACAAACCAAACGGAATAAGAATGGGAAATAGAAAAGATTAGCGACCTGAAAAGCAGAAAGCTGATGCTCTAGCGACTCAAGTGCATCACGGATACCCGCAAGACTCTCCGCCTCCTCCTCTTCCTCCTCCTCGTCCTCCTCTCTTCCACGTCCTTCGGTCTCACCATCGCCTCGTCCGTCCTTGGAGCATTGATCGATGCAATGGATGATCTTGAACCGGAGCTCCGCCGCCCGCGCCAGCGCCATCGTCGCTGCCTCTCCCTCCATTCCTCTCTCTCTCTCTCTCTCTCTCTCTCTCTCTCGTGTTTATACCACTGGATTAGGGCTTCAATGGGCTGGGCTGAGGCCTTTATGCTGAGATGCGGGTTTCGGGTGTAACCCGATTCCCTCTAACCCGCTCCGATCCGAATTAAATGAATAAATATAATGTGGTATTAATTCCATTTTTACTGAAATTATAATTTTAAATCATCTTTGAGTTAACTATTTTACTAAAATTTCCTAACAAATATAACATAGAATATAAAAAAAAAAAACTTAATGGATATAATACAAACCCGACCCGTTAACAACCATGTTAACGGGTTGAATTGAAACCCGGTCCATTTAATTTCTATATGTTCAGAGCCCAGCTTCTAGTTGTTCAACATGCTAAGCAGCATCTGGAAAGCATGTATTTTTCAAAGCTTTGCTACGGATTTGTTCCCAAATAATTATTGAGTCTGAATTATTGATAAACACATTGAATTGTACAACATTCTGCTGTATAATTCAGAGTTATTTTACACAATTACAGCAGTTAATTTTACAAAAAAATAGAGCTTAAGTTTTGAATTGCAGTTAAATCAATGCAGAAACAAGCCTACATTTCAACTCTCTGTACAAATCTTTCCTTTTAATTCTACATTTCTACATTGCAGATGGTGTTAGTTCTTTTGACAGCAAATACCGAAATGCAAAGTTATGAGGCACCCATTCAATGATTTTATGAGTTCTCCCTTGCCTACATTGCCGCATTGTTCTTCGTAGAGTTTCGGGAAGATGCTGTTGAATCATGTCTATTAAGGCTTGTGAATTTAAACCACTTTCCTTTGCGTATGTGTCTAAAATCTTCGGCAGAATTATTGTGTGTTTGTCTCGAATACCAACTGTTGCGCGGATGTACTCTTCTTTTGCAACTTCTAGTTGTGTGAATAATTTTTTTGGAGTGTAGACTCGAACCTGAAGTAAAAGATAAATGCAACAAGTTCATGAATTGGAGTTGTTATGAAGAAAACCACAGTGAAAGTTAAAGAAGTTTACCGCGGGATCAGAATGGCTCCCTGTACTCAATGCAAAATGTAAAAGAGGCTCTGGACGTTCGAGTGCGTATGCTTGATGTTCATCTTTAAATCTGAATTTCACTCTAGGGGACAGTAGAAATTTGAACCACTGCAAGTGAATGAGAAGTTGATTTAGATTCAGAAATAAAATTGTTAATCATTATTTATAGAAGCCGGTTTAGAAAATTGTCAAACAGAGAAACTGTGAAAGATGAATGAACCTCTCTTGAACATCTCGCATTACATCCCAGAATAGGTCCTCGAATTGTGTTGGCGGTTACAGATTGACCACCGATGATATATGTGGTCTGAAGTAAACAAGATTATTATTGTGACATCAAACGATATTTTGAAATTGTTGCAACAATGAATTAATTAAGAACTTCTACCTTGGAAAGTAATGTTTGCCTTTTCGTACTTCTCTGTGGAACGCCGTAGACTAAGTAAGCCTGAAAAGGTGACAAAAACACATGGTCAATACCATTTCATTCACAATAAAAATGATGGTAAGAAATTTGGCCAAACTTGCGGTGGAAGGATAAAAATTACATGCATCATCATGGCATTGTGTATGTTTATCCAAAATGCGAGCTTTTCTTCAGTTTTCATTCTTCTGAGATTGACTGATTCCAATTGATCAACAAGTGATCTGCAACAAACCGTCGGCATTTTCAATATAATGTTTACTGAAAGTTTAGCAACAGAACACAAAATTATGTAATCAAGAAGCTCACTTGTAACTTTGCAGCAAGTCTTGAACATCTCTGAGCCTCCAATTCTCCCTACAAATATAAGGAACTTCCACCATTGAATTATAAGGTCCACTGAACTCTTTGAGTCCTTCTACTCGGAATGGATTTATTAGTCGGGAATCTAGGACAGACTCTTTCCGATAGAAAGGGCTCAACAAATCTCCCGAGTATTGGGGAGAAAGAGCACTAGCCGACGAGAATGATGATGAAGTAGGAGATGAAAGGCCATGACAAACCAAAGGAGGGTCTGAAAGTTTGCAATATATCACACCCATGCACTTAACCATGTTTTCGGAAATTCTGTTAGGTGTTTCAGGAACATGATCAGCAATATTAGTACCGAGGTATTCAGCTAAGCTTATTTCCTCCCTTTGAGTTGCATTTTGTCCATCCTGTCCGAAGATCAACATGAACCGAAATCACCACGAGTTCTCAAAATTGAGGCATAAACTAGTAGAGTTTAGCAAACAAATTAGCTACCTCAAGAAAAGACAATGGTTGCGAATTATATGACCCGAGAGCTCTAGCTAGATTTTCTGGCAGAGTTGACATTTTAGCTGAACGATACGAGAGTGCTGAATGACAACGATGAACACTTGAGCCGGTAAACTTCTCGTGACACTTTGAAACAGAATTTTCATTCAGTGATCTCTGAGGCAACCGGATATGATGCGAGAATGATGCTTGATCTTCTCCCTTAGACAAGCCTGCCAGTGATCTCACTGGCTGCTTCAATTTCTCTCCAATAGGAGTAGGGGATGAAGAAGATTGCTGGTCAAATGCCTTGCGGTAAAGAGAAAGGAGATACTGCTCCAAATGCATTACTTCTAACTCTAGTATAGCAATCTCCTTTATAAGTTCTTTTGTGGACTGTCACCATACAAGCATTTTGATTAACTTGAGGAGATAAACCAAACAAAATGGAATACAAGTTCTACAAATGCAATTGACAGTTTAGATTTTTTTTCTTTTATGATCACTAAATTCATCAAACTTCCATGATAAAAAAAAAAAAAACAGAGAGATAGAATAGAGAGGAGATAACCTTAGGTGTAGAGCCATTGTTTAAAGAATTCATGGAGGGGGACCGAAGTCCCATTGCTTTTTCTAGACTGTGCCTCTCTGTCAATTGATCTTTTAGCCTTTTTTCAAGTTGCAGAATCTGCAAAACATTAATACAAGAAGTACAACAAACAACAAACATTCAAAAATTTGCTTTGATTGTAGTAAGTACTTGAATCTTTTGTTCCCAATCAAACAATAATAATATCTAACTGAAGTTCCAGTGAGATGAACATTTCTGACAGAGCAGAGAAGTATAACCAGACCTCTTGTTTCAAAGAGCTCTGAACCTCAAAATCAATTGATGGTTTCTTCTTGATGTCAGTGTGATCCTTAACTTTTCCCAAGTCCTAGCAACAAAGCAGAAGGATTCAAAGACCACAACTTGTTATCAGATCTAAGTGAAGGTTTCTCAGAAACTCAAATCATCAAAAATGAAAAATAAATAAATAAATAAATAAAGAAAAAAGAAAGAAGTGATTCATTTGGAGTTCTTCATTACCTGCTTTAAATGAAGGCATAGTCTAGGTGAGGATTCCAGCTTAAATTTCTTCAATCTATAATCAAGATCACTTCCAGAGCAAACACAAAAATCAACAGGAATGAATAAAACTCAAAACTTTATGATGAAAAATAAAAAAGAGGATTTGCAACAAGGATCATTTACCTTTTAGAACACAAATCCTTAAAAGATATCACTTTCTGAGAATCCATTACCTTTCCTGAAGCTCTCTAAAATCTGCAAGAAAAACCATCACTTTACCAACTTGTCAAATAGAGCAACCTCAAAGCACTAAACTGACACTCACCCAACTTGGTTATCAAAGAAGACTTAGACTGCTCAACTTCTGAAAGCCACCATTAATGCTGTCCAGAATGGTGAACAATACTTTAGATAGAAGCAGAGGAGAGATTTCAACTTCCATGTTTGGAGTACTTATAGGATGAGACTATGACATCCACTAACCTGTCTTTATCTCTCCCTCTCTCTTTGGAAAACTAAATAGCATGAAATGAGGAATCCAAAAAAGAAATTTTTTTAAAGATTTAACAGTTGTGACAAAATTACTGAGCACATGGAATGCTCACATGTAGACAAGATGAAGGATTCAATCAGACACTTCCACATGGTGAAACAAAAATGCAGAGTCTTTTTATGTTGCAATGCTAACTGATCCAGAGCTAAGGACAAAAAGGGTTGTCTCAAGAGAATGTTTTGATTTTAAAAATAGATAAAGGAACAGGAAAACAAACCTCAAAGGGGATGAAAGTTAGGGGGAACATTGAAAGAACTGGGTGCTTTTAATTTGTGTTTTTCCTCCTGTTTTGTGTCTTAATAATCTCAAAAGCACCCCTTAATCTTATTGTCCTCTGTATCTGTGGGATTACTGTTTGTCCTAGAATCTTGTTTCTTAGACTGAGTTGGAGTGTTTTGTCAGGTTGTAAACCTAATGTGCCTGGAAGATAATGAAATGACTTAGAGATCAACCCCACTAAAAATGTTGAATTGTGAGATATTAAATCTTTGCGTGTTGAAAAACATCTCATAAATTGAGAAACAATCACTTGAATGTTGACTGTTTTGTTGGCATTGGGTATCTAGGTAAGCAATGTTGGAAGAGTTTTGTTCTTGTCCAAACATTGGACTTTTGCTGCTGTTGATGCATGTGTTTATGTACTTCTGGGCCACATTAATACATTATTTGTCAATAGAAATCAGTGCCCTTTGTTTTCTCTTTTTCACACTTTGGATTCTTGGTTTTTTTTTTTTCTTTTTGCAAACAAAATTAGAAAGGAAATTATTATGAATAATTAATTGAGCAAAGACACTATTGGAACACTTCCCATAAAATTGCAATTAATTTTATTTTTCCAAAAGTTTTTCTTTAAATGATTAGATTTGCAGAACCAATGAAAAGTCAGCATGGAATCTGGTCACTTCTCCCCAAGTGACATTAAAAGCTTTAGAAGACTTGTGTTTTGTCATTGTTCCAAGATAATTGTGACCAAGAAAAATTAAAAAAAAGAGTTCTTTTAAACAAATATATGTCCAAAGAACCTTGGCCTTTGATCATGGGGATCACCACAGGCAGTATTGAACACGGAGACTTTGAAGATGAGTCGACAGGCCAATCTCACAGGAGTAATCCACTAGGACTCCCGGTACACATAAGGGGGAAGGTATAAGGGCATTTGTATTTGTCTATCATCTGTTATGTAACACCCTTTTAATCTTTATCAATCAACAAATGAATATGATTTATTTATGTTAATAAAAAAAAACAAATATATGTATATATTATTAAAAATTAGGGAAAAGCATCTCTATCCACGACTTTAAGCAAAAGTCTTACCGACACTGACCTACTTCTAAGCAACTTTCCCAATGAGATTCAGACACAGAGTCAAATGCATTGTTCCTGTTTGATTATGAACTTAGCTTAAAAATTAGTTAAAAAAAACATCAGGTTATATATAGTAAGCAACAAGTCATTAATGAAGCCTAGATAACGTTCATATCATTAAACACAGTCAAAGAACATCTGTTAGGACTCTTGTATCCATGAGTCTCAAATGAGTTTAAGAAATATATAGAAGCCTTGATAACATCCATATCATTAAACATAGTCAAAGAACATCTGTTAGGACTCTTGTATCAATGAGAATCAAATGAGTTTAAGAAATATATCCTCCTTCATCTCCCTGCATTTTTCTTCAATTTAAAAATGGCAAATTGGCAAATTGGCAATCCATGAATCTGTGTTTCATTTGAAATGAATGAATACATACTGCACAAAAATTCTTAACCAGTTGATCTTACAAGAGGTTTCACCTTGCGTTTGTGACCCATACTATTTACAAGATCTTTACGAGTACATACAGGAAACATATTGATCCCTGGTGAGTTTAATCGTCTGAAAATGTAGGGAAAACTGAGCTGATCTCGTGATGTAAATCGAACCACTTCATTGAACCAAAGACACATGAAGAGATTTGTCGACGGAGTGTGCTCCCTAACGATGATGGAAGCTTCAGCAAGGGCTGTGTAAAAGACGTCAGAGGTGTTATTCGCAATTGGCAGAAGAATTTCATAGATAATACTACATTTCGCCGAAAGACCTTTAGGAGCATACCTTTCTTGCCTTTGAACCTTTTCTGATCAGGCATGCCGTCCAGTCGGTATTGATTAAGCTGCACTTCCACCTCTTGTGGAGTTGCTTTATTTTTCTTGACTACAGCCTTTGCCTCGTCGTATAAACTACTACGTGCTCCATGCTCAGAGATTGCGAGGACAGAATTTGTGCGCCAGAGAAGAGCCTCCAGCACCCCCAATGGATCTCTTCGAAACTGAGACTTTGAATCTACCCAAATGGAATACCTTGCTTGAGGGAAAAGCCGGTGGCTCAACATCTGAGGCAGTACGAGAGGGCATTCATAAGGGCCAGAAGACAAATTATCATACTAAAATATGAGAGATTTATCATAGTTTTTGCAAGATGAGTTTCTACTCCAAGGATTAACTTGGAAGGTTGAGAAAAAGCAAGAAGATCAGAGCTTAATTAAAAACTTAAAATGGAATAGGAGATTTATCATAGTTATATTCCCCGCCTCAATGTTAGAACAGTAATAGATAAATTGATATACATATTTTGGGTTAGTGTTAGAGAAAATCATACAGATTAAGAACAATAATCAGAAGAAATGGAAGAGAGAGTTGTCATCATGTAGAAAGCATTGCAAGGTCATATTATATACGATGTGTCCAAAAGGAGCTGCATGCTCTTTTTCATTACAGTTTTTTATTACCTTGGGGATTTTCCCATTCAACCGTTGATCTGAGAAAGGAAGGTCTCTCACGAGCACAATTCGCCATTTTCCAATCATATGGTCATCACCAATTTTTCTTCCTTCCGCTTCCTGAGCTAAGCGAGTGATTTCATCCCAGAATGCCACATAACAAACCTGAAGTGGAAGATACACGTGTAAACTAAATAGTAGAGAGCTCATCATTAGACCGTACGCAGAATTGTAAATGATGCAAATTAACCTTTTCAAGTGATGCCTCTATCATCCCAATAGGTTGATAGAGATCATCTCCACCACCAAATGAACATGTGGATACAACTGCTTTGCAGCTTTGCATATAGTTTTTGTCATCATCGGATAACTTAAATCCACCCTTTTCACTGTAAAAACCACAATGCACCACAGCAGTTTCATTCACCTGAAAAAAGAGTTCATACATATAACAATACTAATTATAGTGCCAAAAGAAATCACAGATTGGACTTGAGAGCTCAGTCAGAAGGCAGACATCAGAATAAAATACCAGTGGGCATACATACAAAACATCAGAATACAATACCTTGAAACTCTCTTCTCTCTCGACGAGTGTTTGTTCTCCGGTGAATAAATTAAACCTTGTGGCTTCAGAATACTGTGACACAATTGTGTCATTGCTTAGGTAAGTCCTCATATCAGATTTATAAACCACTTCCTTAACAGAAAATTCAGGTTCTGCAGTTTTAGGGAATTCCAGATGCTGAATTTCCTCAGGATGAAGGATTGCCAAGCAAGCTGGTCAAAATATCAACAATGTCAACAACAAAACTAGAATTAAGAACCAGAACAGGAACAAATACAAATCTCTTCGTAGATGGTACTTCTATCGAATCACAATGCACGGTTTGCAAGCAGACTCAATATGTCGAATACTATATTACCAAGAATTATCAAAGTTTATACAATAAATCGATATATTTGCATTGCATTCCAATAAGACTCCCCGTCATCTAATTACTCTACAACTCTACTACACCTTGTTCACACAACCCATTACTCTTGTTTAATCATCTTGCAACCCTACTCCATTACATGCTTCCTTCACTTCACTATTTATAAATCATACTAAGCTTAAGCTACATACATAACCAAGAACCCTAAAAGTAGCATCTTTGTCACATGAAAAGAAGCCAGAAGGCTAAGGAAAATCAATAGCATTTCAGACATAATTAAGCACCAAAATTACTCTAAATTAACATCTTCACTTCCATTTCTAGGGTTTCAGATCCAATTATTCGCCAATATATGAAATTCATGCACATTTTCACAACACAGCCCAAGGGAAAAGACAAGCTTACGCTCTCTCACGCCATGAATGAGTCTGGTGACAGGATCAAGTCGGTTGAGGTTCCCCACGGGCTCTTCCTCCAATGAGGGCCTAGACGTCGATCTCGGCTCCACTGAGGGCTTCCCGAAGAGCCTCGAAATCTCGAATAAGAGCAGCGGGATTGCCGCGATGAAGAGCAAAACCGGCCACCACATCACCGCTCTCCTAAGAGCTCGCCGGAGGAGCTCGTCCTTCAATCGGAGACGCGGGTTCCGGCGCTTCTTTCGGATCCGTACCCGCATCCGTCCCGGCGGGTCCTCTGAATCCGAATCCGATACCGAGATTGAAACGCTGTTTAGCATACCGGACGACGCCATTGGATGGAATGGATCCAAGAACTTAAATGATACATATATATATATATATAGGTAAATTATATTTTGGTGTACAATAACTCTATTTTGTAAACCAGTTATTATATACCTGTATATATATTTTTTTAATGTTTTTGGTAATATGAGTGACAAGCTGTTAAAAACCAAGGACGTGCACAAGTCTTAACAAAGCATACATGAAGGCAGGCCCTGCTCACATTCCCAAAAATATGCCCTCACTTGCGAATCAAACCTAAATGATTTTAGAGTTTTGAGTATTGTAATTATATTTTGTGTTATTTGTATATATGTATTAGTAAACTGTAATTAGGTTTAAGGCCTTACATGCACAATAAAATTCATCCTCACATGTATATGACTGATCTACCAACATCCCGGTTAGATTTGAGGTGTGCGACAGATCAAAGTGGCATCAATATTCAATCTAATAAAAATTAATCAAAGAGTTGAACCTGTTCACATTTACAAGATCAACAGCTTTATTGAATACCAGCAAAATTTTCTATCTTCTACTCTAATGAATGAACAATGGAATTTGATAGGAAGATAATCAACTGAATGAGACCACCTCATTGGTTCTTTGTAAGGGCCTGTGACTTATATGGAGCAATAGGGTGATTTATTTGGAGGGGAGACAATAGATCATCCTCAATACATAAGTACCTGCAAGGAAATTCTGACATTAGAATCAATAGAGAATACGGAAAACATACGATTGAAAAAAGAAATAAATACACATGAGCAAAATACTCACAGTTCTTTGCAAAGTCTATTGACAATGCGAGTCAAGTTGATGATATGCAGACTTGTATCAAATAGCTCTGTGTCAGAAATACCATGAAATCCTTTTCCCAAACACATTGACAGATTCTCTACTTGGAATTCTAGTTGCTGCTGCTGAACTTCAAATAGATTTTGCTTCTGTAACCTTTCTTCCGGAGTCATCTCATCTTGGAAAAGTTCATCTCCAAACATGTAGAAGGCAAATGGATACGAATTGGAAAGAACCTGCCGCGCTCTCAGGAGCTGGTTTGCTCCATTAAGCGCCCATCTGAAGCTTTTGTGATTACTTTCCTCACTCTTTGAAGTTCTTACCAATTCCTCAAAAGTGACCTTGAACTCGTTTTCATGTTTGAGAGAATCTGCATGAACTTTATATCTATCATAATAGTGTGTATATCGATGAAGGGAACGCTTTGCATGCTCGATATGCTTGACCTTTTCGTCATCGTAGCGTCCACAACTGTGGCCCTTAATTTTACTATATGTATGTGCACTCCCTGTAGCGGCTCCGCACAACCAACTATAAGAAGAAAATAAGGTTACAATATAAACAATCAAGAATTTAAACATAAAAGGAACTAATCTCAACCAAAATCAAGCATCACTAAGTTATAATTATGAACCAGAAATAATTAGTGATCAAGGATAGAAAAAAGTATCTTAATATCTTAATATGAAGTTCAATTTTAATGATCATAAAAAAGACTACATAGCCTGACTTTGATTAATGCAGTTCTGGGCAATTAAATTATAACGTGACGTCCTAAAAGTAAATGTTATACGGTGTTAGTTAAGAGACCTTCAATGTAATGACACTTAGATATGCAATGATATCATGTATGAACTAATGATGATCAAATTATAACATGAGCCTGAAAAGAAAATTCAGCAGCTCTCAGAAGCATCCATCAACATTGTTGCACCAAATTGATCTGAAGCAAGAATTTGATATTTGTGTATTTTTCTTTTTCAGTTCCAGAATAAGTAAAGATTGATATGGATAAAATTTAGCATGTAAAATAATATCAAACATAAAATAAAAAAACAGAGGTATTTAGGTCTCACAGATAAGTGACGAATCAAAGAGAAGCAGTTATTGGATATAACACTAAGTACTAATGTTGGAGTCTAAATTTGAGCAACAGTTGTGCAAAACTGAGGTGCAAACTAGAAAATCAATTAAGATTAATATGCAGATTAAAAAAAAAATGTAGAAGTAACAACAAAGAATGTGTGGTAAAGAAATATCACCAAAAATGTTGCCCGCAGATGCATTTAACTAGGTTGCAACCACCATTCTTATCCACTTTCTTCTGACATTTAGGACAGGGTTTTGTGTTAACTATGATCCAATTGATATTTTCAGAATCATCCTGGCATTTCTTGCTCCAAAGATCCCACATTTTGCATGAGCAAGGAGAGTGAACTTTTGATAAGCAGTTGAAACAAAACTGAAGTCCACAAGAGCACTCCACTTCACAATATATTTCATCTTCGACTTGTATTGCATTTCCACAGTGTGGTGTACTGGGACACCACTTAACCTTATTATTGTCTTCAATATAAGATTCAAGAAGAAAGCGGTCAAACCGAGAAGCAATATCGGGGCTTTTACTCTTGAGTAGCTTCCTCACAACCTCTTCATTGCAAATAGCATTACAGTTTGGAGTCATGCATCTGATCCTCCTACTTTCTCCATCATTTATCTTGATGATAAAATGCTCAGTCCAACCTTACAAGATCAAATACACTTTCAGTATGACTTTGAAAAAAAGAAAAGATAAGCTGATATGAGTTAGTGTGCGTGTGTGTATGTAAATAGACATAAACACTAATAAACAAAGGATAAGGAAGAAACATTTGGGCTGCCAGTAATATTCAACAAGTAAAAAGTCATAACTAAAAACTAATGGAAGAGATAAAAGATCAAAATCATAAGACAATGGGAAATGGTGGAAGTGGATAAGAACAAAAACATGTGTTAGTGAGTGAGAGCATCTCAAATGCATATGGAGTGTCAGTTTAAAAATATTTAACATTCCTTTATATTCATAGCTTGTAGAATATGCACAAATAACACGATCAAATTTGGAAAACATGTGTTAGTGAGTGAGAGCATCTTAAACAATTAGCAAGCACCATTGAAAAACTTACAGTTATTGCAGTAGTAGTGTCCACAACTCATCATACTGACTTCATCCATTGAGAAGTCCTCAAAGCAGACATTGCAAGTGATTTTTGATTGAGAAGAGAGGGAGGGGCCATTATTCTCATGAAGAGTCACCCCTGCCTCTGAAAATAATCGTTCTTTTCCTTTCCTTTCAAATAATTCAAGGATCCTCCTGACATCCCAACGGTGGTTGATGAGTAAGATGCGTGCAGAATTCTCCGGTAAAGCTAGAATTTCCTTCATGATGTTCAATTGTTCCATCTGTCAAACAGGCAAAACTTGTTATCAATCAATCAGCAAAATTCAAAATTTGAATTGGATTATTATAATGGGTAAGAAACTCACCTGCATTGTCAAAAGGGACATCTCTGTAACTACCTGCATAATTTCAGTTAGGAAGAAGGTTAGTAACTATACAAATGCAAACAGCAAAAAAGAAGTCTTCTGAACATAATTCTAATACTTATCAATTGATGATTTTGAACAAACAGAAAAAAAGGACACTAAAATGAGCAAATTTAACAATAGGAATCCTCTTACCAAGGTCAACTTGTCACATTTACCAATAGCAACCTACTCAACATCTCTAATTGTTACAAAGGAGTTCTTGCTAACAAAAGTGAAATTGAAAACCCAAAGAGTCAAGCTCTCAAAAAAGGAAAAGTAGTTTGTATTGCAATATACATGTTTACCACATGAATTGAACAAGAGGAATCAGTGCAACACCTACTAGTCACATGCTCATTCACAAGACAAATCAAATCTGGCTACACTATTGTTTCGTGTTCAGTCTAAACTCACATCCTCAATCGACAAGGGATCTATGGGGTTACCTCTTCACATAGAAGAGGGTATGGGTGGAACCTGGCGGCCATCACCTAGAGCATCTGGCAGGAAAAAAATCAACGATGTTTCCAAAACAAACAACCTGTTTGCCCTAGTATTATTCGGGGGATTGCTTAGGATTGCTTTCCTACTATTAGCTTGGCTGGCTGGATGCAGCAACCGCCGCCAAGAAACTGAAGCTGGAGCCGATGAAATCCATAGTCCGTAGAACCTTGACCTTCGGTCCCGCAAGCACCAAGGAACGGGGATGACTTTGAAGACGAGACGACGGGACATTTATTACAGGAATAGTCCGATAAGGGGAAGGGGAAGGAGAAGGGGAAGACCATGTATCAGATGACCAATAAATGAATTTGGTTTATCCACTTTAATCAAAAAAAAAAAAGATTTACCAGATGAATTCTCCTAAGATCGTAGATATAATCAAAGCTTTAACAAATGAGAAAGCAGCAGCAACAACAACAACAAACTAAACAAAACCTAGTTCTTAATTCACTGATTGCAAAACCATAAGAAATTAATAAATAAAGCTAAGAAAAAGCAAGGAAAACTCAGAGCGATCACAAGGCTCCGAAATTCATACTGTGTAGGCATAAGAGGTGGTAGCGAGATTCTCATAGTCGGCAGTGTCAAAAACGTTCTCTGAGAAATGATCGTCATCCTCTTCGTCGCTCCACTGGGGATAGTTATCGTCGTCGTCCATTGAAAAGGGGTTGAAATCGAAGCATCAAACTGAGAAAGAGAGAGAGAGGGAGAATTATGGATATGTATTTATAGAAAGGAAATCTCACGGGGAATTGACTTTGACTTTGACTCACATTGAGGAATTTGTGGATTAATTTTTTTAGTATTTAATTAATAGTAACTGTTTAATCTATTAATTAAATAAAAAATTTGGTTTATCCACTAGATCCGCAGAGGATCTTTATTTTTTATGTACTCTTAATTAAATAAAAAATATATATAATTTATCTATTTTATAAAAAAACACCATTAATTATGAATTGTTATTTTTTTTTCAAATATAAAGGATTAAATCTGGTTCGCTATTTGGGTGAAATAAATTAGAAAGAAAAATAATTAAATTGAATAAATAAATATTATTTATCCACTAGATACATAGAGGGTAGAGGATCTCCTATCTTTTATTTGTTTATAGACTTTTAACTTTATAAAAAAATCCGTTAATGGTGAATTGTTATTTTTTAAAATATAAAAGATTAAATCTGGTTTGCTATTTGGGTGAAATAAATCAGAAAGAAAAAAATACAATTAAATTGACTTTCCATTGCCGGGATTTGAACCCGGGTCGCCTGGGTGAAAGCCAGGTATCCTAACCGGACTAGACGACAATGGATTGGTGATGGTCTTCGCTTAAAAAATTATACTTCTTTTTCATACAATGCGCATCAAAATATTAGGAAAAGTTTACAAATATAAAGGAAACAAACATAATTTTCCATTCATACAAACATGACTCTGAGAAAAAACAAGACAAGAAATTGAGTAAATTTTGATGCATTGCTGCAGTAATTCCTCCACAAACCCCTGATAAAAAAAACCCAGAGTAAGTTTTAGTTGGTTTCAACTAGTCAAGAGGAACAAACTGTGTTTTCTAGTTTCTACCTTGGAGTAGCACTAGTTCTTTGGGAGAGAAGGCATTGGAGATGTTGGAGGCTTCATATCTTCATACCTGTTAATATAATCATGTCATCGGAGAAAATATTTTGAAGTAAATAATACAAGAAGGAGAATAGAATTGATGAGCATATATAGAGCTTACATTGTGAATGGAGAAAGAGGCTTTGGTGTAGGAGAGGTTGGTGGTTTCAAATCTTGGTATCTGCAATGAAGGATGAAACATTACATTCAATGTATATTAAGTGGAAGAATAAAGAAGGAAGATGGTTTTGATTTGCTTACGCTATATAAGGAGAAAGAGGCTTTTGTGTTGGAGATGTGAATTGTTCATGAGAACTGCTTGGTGTAGTGCTTGGGGTAGGAGTGGGAGATGTTGGTGGCTTCAAATCATCGTACCTGCAAATGTGAATTTATTAATTCATTTAGTTTTGAAGGAAGCCATTCTATAAGGATGTTATCGTTCACGATAGCGTACATGGTGTAAGGGGAGAGTGGCCTTGGCTTTGAAGCTTCCAGTTGAGTAACTTCTTCAGGTTTAGAATGGATTTTTGTAGGAACAGGATCAGGTAGAGGTTCAGCAGGCAGTTCCTGACAAGGAAAAGAAAACATGGCATGAAAGCATTGGTATCTTATCAATGTTTAACACCTAATATTTGACATCAGTATGCTTATTATAAATTAGATAAACATGCACTACCAACTAGTTAAAAGCATCACAAACAACTACTTTCACCACCAAGAGTCAGAACAGATGAAAACCAACAATGAATTTCTGGTTGATGATGCATGTGCTGAATAATTTTTAACAGAAGGACCAACCCTTTTTGAAGGTATCTTCGCAAGAAGCTCTTCCATGGGAGTCAAAGGTGCAGTTGTTTCAGCGATTACTTCCACCACCTTGCAGTAAGAAAGCCTTCTATTTTTCGCCATGCATGCCATGAGTTCTGCCACCTGCATAGCAGAATCGGACAATTTTCTAGTCATTGAGACTGATAATGGAGTTATTCGAAGTAGTATTATGATATGGTGAGGCTCTGTTTTTATATACTATGAAGTTTTTCAGTGATTGATTGTACAGGACATCCTTCATCTGGTTTAAGACACTCATCAAACTTGTACATTAGTTTTCATCATACTATGCCCATGCCTATTTATTTGTGTTATTCAAAGTTAATGTAAATTGTTTAGCTTAAAGTTAATGTGAAGTTTAGATTAACACTTAAATTTCATATCAGAGTGCGTGAAAACTCCTGTGTTTGAACTTACCTGAAGATTTGAGACTAGGCCACCAAACAATGTGTCCTCATATGCAAGGGTGATATTATGTGTTTCCTTGAAAGCATCTGTAGGTCGCTCCATCCCTCCTGGCCTCACAATCTGAGAATTGACATAAATGAGTAAAATTAATTGGGAGGTGAGCTCTTAGTTACTTATGTTAAACAAAGCATTCTATGCTCCAGAAAAATACTAATACAGCACTGACTGTGTAAGGTAGACCACTGGCAATTAGTGCTTCTTCGGCTTTTCTTTTCCAGATGAGAACCCCCCAAAATAAGCTTTAATCAAATAAAGGTCAGTTAAATTGGTGCATAAACATCAGATAATGAATTCATATTCAGATCAACTAACTCATGAATTATAGACAGAATTTAGAAATATGAGGACATTTTCTCCTTAAATTCATTTCCTTATTATTGTGTGGCAGTGGTACTTCCGAAATTAAAATCTTTGAAATACTGAGGATAACTATGCATGCAATTGCCACTTTGTGAATGGTTGACAGAAGAGGAATGATATACAAACATCAGCAACATATAACATTGAAATTGCTCAAATTAAGTTTGCTTAAATATTCATAGTGACCATTACGTACTTCAGAATAGCTGCAGGAAAACCAATCTTATTTGTTCCCAGAGATGTGAGCAAAATGAAGTGATCAACTTTTGCAACAGTTGCTGCACAATGACACAAGGTCCTTAGTACAACAATTTAGTTTCTATGAAGAGAAAGATCAGTTTAGACAACAAATACAGCTTCCATCATCTGGACAATAAACAGAGCCTAACATCTTATATTCAGTACCACAGAAGACTGATCACGGTACTGGTATGCATGCAATAGATGAGTGGCATACAAAAATTAAACATTCAAAAGAAGACTACTTGTTGCGAAGCTATTTTTCTTGCCAATATGAAGAAACAAGTATTTCTGTCTAGAAGAAACAGCTAATGGCTACCAAATTTTGGATTATAACTGTAAAGTGATGTCACAATAGTTTATTCCGCTGAGTAATTCATTACTGATGCAGAAAATTTTATTTATCAGATATGAAATTAAAGTCAGTACCTGCATTTATAAGATTTTCTGTAGCTTTATAGTCAATACGATATGGCCCTGTTACATCGAAAATCTCCTTTTCACTGGCTCCTATGCAGCAGATGACTATGGAGGCATTACCAATTGCTGGTTTTATTCCACTTTGGTTCTCCAAATCACATTGAACAATCTCAAGCTTTTCTACAGCTGATCTAAAAACCAAAAGACGTATGTTATTGAAACAAGAATCAACCTGTAAAAAGGAAAAAAACAGGCAAAATAAAGATGGAAATAGTCATAGTATGATGCTTAGTTCTTTTCTTACGTGTACTTCCTGAACTATCATCAAGTTTCATTTGTTGAACACTCTACAAGAGAGAAAACTTATGAAAGGAGTGAAGCGCCTAAAGATAGAAATAAGATTGCACTGACTATCTCAAATTCTGCAACTCAAAGCTCCTAACCTTGACAAGTGTTTCTGCTCTCTGAGCACTCCTCACGCCTGCGCGCACTCGAAAACCAAGTTTCAAAAGTTCTCTGAAAAAAAATAGAACAAATGTGCATCTTTAATTGACAAAAGCCACTTCAAGAAGTTAAGAGGAACAAAAAATCAGAAGTCATAGAAGCAGCGTATAACCTCACAGTACGTGAACCTACTCTACCAGTAGCACCTGCAACAAATACAAGATCTTTATCCTTTGTAATTTTTTCAAGTTCATTCACATTTGATGCCTTTTGACTTGATCCAACTGATCCTGTAGAATAAATCAAATAAGAAAGATAAAGAATATTATCGATTGATCACAAGTAGATGAAATTCATGTATTCATAAGGGAGACAGATCTTGGGCATTCTGAAAGACAATTCTTTAATAACTAATAACATACCAAGACAAATCATTTAGGAACATAGAAATGCATAAAAATGGCATGGATGAGGAAGAAAAAGACTAGTACACATTAAATTTACTCTGCAATTTCTCATAAAATTGAAATTTCACAACTCCTATTGGGCAAACCATTCTTGCAGAACCATTTTTTCTTGCAAAACCATTTAATTGGGCAAGATTGTGAATTTTTGAATTCACTGTACCAAGAGAAAACCATTTATGCACAACCCAACCAAATCACCACTCAATTATACAAGAAAAAAATCAAAAAACTAAAACTAGCCAAGAAATTATCTGGGAATACATTTGAAGAAGGCATTTGTCACCAATTTCAAGAGGCATAAAGTGCATGACAATTGCCAGAACCATTCAACTGCTCAGCATTGTGAGTTTTGGAATTCATAGGGTACTAATAAAAAAATCATTTAAAATCACCATTCAATTATACACAATTAAAAAAAAAACCTGAAAAATAGAAAGAAACTAGCAACCATAACATGAAGAAACGAATTTTGTGACATTTTTCGATTGGAATTCCAATAGCCAGTGAATAGCATACTGTGAGAAAGCATTTAAGAACATCATAATCATCATCCAATCATCATTCAAACATACGTAAAAATAGAAAAAAAAATGAAAAATAGAAAAAAAAATAGACAAGAAAACATTAAAAGGAGCAATTTTGTGATAAATCCCAAATAGCATACCAACAGCTCGAACCCTAAAATCAACTGAAGCTGATGATTTCCTTGCATCTGTGCATCTCTTGCTGCTTGCTGGAACTGCAAGAGCTTGGCCAGAAAAGAAGGCTGATTTCTCCATTGAAGCCCTTCTTGAAATCCCATTGGAAAGAGAAGGAGATGTCGAAATTGGAGATGAATGCAATGCTAAGAGCTTCATTTTTTTCAAATTTATATAATTTTTATTATTATTTTCAGCTCAATTCAAGCAACAATGGCTGTGGATCCTGAGAAAATAGAGGGATATTTGATATTTCTAAGATTTTTTATTTATTTTCCGTATTTTCCGACGTGGCAGAGCCAGGTCCTTGTTTAGGGATTCTCGTGGTCCCACATTTCATCTTGAACACTGAAATGGGCCCTGAGGTCCAGCCCACTAACGAATTAGATCCCAAACATGGGCCGAATTTGACATATTTTCATTTTAGCCCCGTAGTCTTGATTATTATCATTTTAGTTCTCAAATAATTAATATCAAGTATGAGGAGGTTTTTTGTATAGATATATATACAACCTTTCAAAACCAAGATTCATGTGTACATAATTAAAAAATATCTTACAAATCAAGAGAGAAACATGAATAAAGTGCAGCCCGATGCTACAAAACTCCCCCGTTTATTTGCAAGAAACTGTTTCTATGGCTCAAACGCGTGACCTCCAAATCACACGACGACAACTTTACCATTGAAGAAAAATGAATGTATATAAAAACTAGGTTTAAAAATCACAGCTAGATTTGTCAAGTCGGTAAATAAATAAAATTCAATGAGGTGATTCTTGAGACTTAAACTGCAAGTGTATTATATGAAGTATGAAAGATAACAAACAGCAAATAATTGTTCCCTCTGCTGTATTATCCGCATGCTTGTAGAACTGCACATGAGACAAAAACAATATAGATGAACTGATGCTACTCCAACAAGTACAAAGAGATTTGCATAGCTCCAGACAAAGTTGAAACAGCATCATCCTACAAGAAAAGATGGGGAACTTTCAAAGTAGTATGTGCATACAAATCACCGGAATGTTGTGGTTTAGAAAATATATGTTGAATCCCAATGCTCGGAACTGATGAATCATATTCCAGGTGTAGTAAGAGCAGAGTGCAAAACATCTTCAAGGTACTTCTCTGCAGCAGCATATTGCCTTTTCTTCTCCTCAATAGCTAATGCAGCAAGAGCTTTATCCTGAATAAATACCAATGTAAAGTTTGAATTCATGCTACCTAAAGTATTACTTGAATATGTTTGTCAAAGATTTGAGGCATACAGGAGGCAAGTCTTGGTAGCTTCTCAATGTATCCAACATTGGTTTTGTTTTCTTCTCCAAATCTTTCCGATGCTCAGCCATTTCCATCAGCACACTGTGATTTATTTCTGGCGTGTAACCCACTCGATTTAGCAATGCCTGCAAACAACATATTCTTAAAATTTTAATATAGAATATCTCATACAGAGACAGAAGTAGCCATGCACTGAAGTAAACATTCAACCAGTAAAGTTATACCTTGGGGTGCATTCCACCAATGTAAAGTTCATCAAAATCCATTCTATCCAATTAAAACTACCATTAAACATGTCTAAGATCAAACTTTCAAGGAAGTGATTATTTTGAAATTCTTCCCATTCATATTCCACACAGAAGATTCCAATAATATGATTACAATAAAACAAGCATTAACCTGAAATAACTAATGAGATGCCAGGAAAACATAATTACAAACATAAAATGATCATCACCTTATAATTAGCATATTGGAGATTATACTGGCGCTCCTTTGAATCCATGATGGCCAAGTTTGTCTGCCACTGAAGCATTTGTGCATCATGCAATGGGACCTCACTCTCAAACTTAACAAGGGTCCTGCAAATCAAAGAAAAAACAATCTCGCCGTTAATGCACGGTAGAGGCAACACTTATTTTTCTAAACCTACAACTTTCCACTTGAAATTGTGCCACATTCTCACTTCTTTAGATCGTTGAGCTTTGCAATGGCCTTTCGAGTGTAATCAAGAAGAACCTTCGACTCCTTCTGCACCTTAGCCCTCTTCTCCTCCACGTCTGCCTTCCTTAGTGATAGCTCCGCCATTGCAACTACAAAACTACACAATTTTCCACCTAGTTTCATTAACTAAATAAAAATACAAAAAAAAGACACATCAATATTTATTTGCATTTCCAAATATCAACAAACAGTTAAACCCAACACCAAAAAGAGGCAAATGCAGTAAAATTTCTCAAAGGTTTAGTTTTCTCCTAATAAATCTATTTTAACTAAATTTCAAAATGGAAGAACAAACAATTAGAGGTATAAAAATTTCAACTTTTCTAATAACTCCAACCTTGAGGAAGAAGTTCAAAGTTCGTTGAGTTTTTGAAAATCAAGCCCTAATCTTAACTAAATTACCCAATTCACATTATATTTCGAAGAGAGAAGGAAGAAAAACGGTGAATTGTTTGCAATCGAAACCCTACTACTCGAACATTTCCATCTAATTTCAATAAAGAGATCGAGATATGGCGAAATCTAGAGGATCTGCACCTGCTGAGCTCGGTATCCCGAATATTCAATAGATTGGCGACACGAGCAAGGTCCTGAGCAGCAGCGAGGGCAGCGGGGGTGAGACGCTCGTGGGAGACCCCGGCGGCATCGAGGACCTCGCGGATACGGGCGGCCTGGGAGCGGTACTCGGAGGCCTTGAGGCGGAGGTCAGAAGCAACAATGGCGTCGGCACGGGATCGGGATAAGGATAAGGATGCCATTGCATGGAGGTGAGCCACGACGCGCGGGGTGTACTCGAACGCCGGAACTTCTCGGCCGGCAGCCTCGAACTGTGATGCTAGCCATGCCCGGACCTCCACGATCCGGGCAGCGTCGGAGGTTGCGCTACCCTTCGAAGCCGATGTGTCGACGGTTGCCACCGCCGGCGAAGAGTCGAGGGCTGAAACGTTGTCGCTCATGGTCTCCATCCTTTTCAAAGAATTGGTAAGTGGAAAAAAACTAAATTTATAATGACCCCTATAAAGTATATAATTTGATTTTTCATGGTAAACTTATATATGTAAATATGATATTTATGGGCATATAAATAAATATAATCTTTTATAAGGCTCTATATACAAATTAGCAACTAGTTTTTTTTATTATCTTTATAAGATGTATAATGATATTTTTATAAAGTTAAATGATTTTTTTTAAAAAAGGAAAAAATTATCAAGGATGTGGATGCTAAATTAAAAATAAAAAACAATCCGGTACTACAAAGCTCCCACATTGTGGGGGATCTGAAAAAAAAATCAAGCCACTTTGGATATATTGTATACACCCTTACTCTGCTTTTAAAGTAAGATATTGTTTCCACGACTTAAACCAGTGACCTCATCCTCCTTCAAAAACTAAAATTTCCGATTACAACAAATCACCAATCTCTCTTTATAGATTTATTTCCAACACATTATGAAAATTCAGAACATGTAAAAACATTATAAAAACCCTCATAAAACGAATTAAAATACCCATAAACAATAAGCACCTTAACTTCATATTAATTAAAACAGATATTGCAAGCTATATAAACAAGATATGTGTGAAAACCTAGGAACAAGTGTATATACATAGAAACAAACATCAGCCCCGGGGTATAAAAGAACCAATAACACCAGCAATGATAGTAGTTGGGTCTCCAAGAACAGCAGATATGATGAACTGCAAGGCAAGGCCAGCCAATTCACAGCATCTCTTCACTTTTCCTTTGCTTCTATGGTGGTTGATTTTGGCCCCTCTAATGCTGGGAATCTTGTTAGTGTTGTTCCCCATGAAACCCTTGCTCACTGTAGTTCCACCACCTCCTCCAAAGTAGATGTCATGCCAACTATCTACTAACATCTCCATCACACAAGATACATGCAGATTATACTTCTTGCAGCTGCTCCTGTATGTCCAGCTCCTTCCTTTCCTTCCACATCTATGGCAGGCACCTCCAACCTTAAAAAAAGAAAATTGCATTAGATCGATATAAAATATAAAAAGGAGTTTTTTACATTTATGTTAGTCCTAATGCACTAATTTTGATAAAACAAAGAATTGTGTTTCTAATAGTCATCATTCCTAGTTTATCTTTTGGCTCATAAGTAGCTTTTCAACTCATGTCTTCAGCTTGAAGTTCACCAGGACATGAAGTCTTTTAACACTTTTGCTTTAGCAAGTGTGCTTTGTTGATGAATAAATTTTCTACTTTTCTAAATGGAGGATTCTATTTATCCCTAGTATTCCCCTCTGAAATGGAGAATTTTACCAACATGCCACGTGGAAGATATACAAGCAATTACAACTTTTGCAACATAGCTACACAGGGGCATATGAATAATAAAATTAATTAATTCCATGAAATCATGAAAAATCACTACTCATGTGTATAAACAGCTGACTAAACATTGCATCTAAACCCTGCAGCAAAAGATGAACTAAAATTTGGATGACATAAGAATTGGGAAATATAACTAAGCCATAGTTCATAAGTTCATATAAACATACCTTGCGGTAAAGGTAGAGCCTCAGGTCTCCAGCATCAAGGACATGAGGCAAGTTAGCACAGCAGGGATGAAGATCAAACCCACAAGACGTGCAATGGTAGACAAACCCATTGACATCTTTCTCACAGGCATTACAGAACCTCGGCACAACCCCAGGTGGTCGGGCCATGAACTGGAACACACACTTGCTGTAGAAAGGATGGCGGACCATGGTGCCTGCTGCCGGCAAGGCACAGTGCTTGTGAAGGTCATAGTCACAGACACTGCATTTGAACCGAGAGCCTATGCCTACCTCTTTGCATCCATCACACTTGAACGGCACCTCCACATACTCAAACCGGAGCTTGTGAGGGTGGCTAAAGTGCAGGATCTCACCATACTTCATGCTTCTCAACAAGAGAGAGAATGATCTATCAATAGCAAAAACAGTTATATATCACTCGTAGTGTTTGGTGATCTTTTCTTAGAGGTTGTTTTGCATGTATATATATGGTTCGAGGTTGAGGCTTGAGTTACAAGGTTGTTGGCATATATTCTTGAAGATGGTGATGAGTCCTTGATTAGAGGGCGGATTGTGAACAAAGATGGTAGGCATGGAGCATCAAAATATTCCTGTATTTGATGGAGCTTTGATGCCATTCTCATGTTAAGGCTATCTAAGAAACATTGCAAGGAAGATAAGAATCAATTGGTGGTAACTTTGTTAAAAGAAAAAAAAAGGTTGTTTAGTTTGAGTAGATGATTCTTAGGTGCTGTCTCATAATTCCAAGATTATGTAAGATAGGAATTAATTAAGTTCTATATGAGGGTCCTCCTTTTATCTTGTTTTTGGCAACCTTATCATCTTTTCTTTTATAAAGTAATTGTCATTATTTGATTTGATCTTTTTTTCTAGTGAAATATTCTTTGTTATCACCAGAGAGACTAAATCAATTGCAAATTTGCAATAGAATTGAGTGTTGATTAAATTACAGTTTTGATTGATCACATGTTGGCAATCCTACCTGAAAATAATAGTGATATCATATTTTTAACAGAAAAAAATCAATGATGGAGAAAGATGAGCATTGTTCTCCAAGCATAATGAAAATATTACAAGTGTTATAGGATACTGCTTGTCAGGATAAATAGAAAAAAAATAAAATAAACAATCAAACCTAAAGAACACAAACATGAGAATATTGGCCTTTAGATTGCCAATTGATAAGTTGGCGCTCTTCATTTCTAAATCAGGGTCAATTAGATTGGGTTTTGTTTCAAACCTATTCACTTTTAAAAATAATCCATTTAACTTCTTCACTCTAAAATTGAAGGCTGGAAGTTGAATTTCAGTATGAGTCAAGGTGAACTTATTCCTGGATTAAGAGCCAAACACCATAAGAATGACAAATTACAGTATAACACGGTGCTCTAACGGTATTTAGAAAACACAACATCCTAATATTCCTCTCTCTCTCTCTCTAAATCAAGAATTGGTTCTTTTGTCTACTTGGGTCAGAAAATGCTTTGGATAAAGGAAAGCCACCAGAAATAATTGCGATACAAAAGCATAGGGGAATAAACTTAACAACAAACCATGCCATTTCCCCTTTGTTTGGATTCCACCTATGAAAGCCTTGTGCCAATACCCAATAGGAGTCCTAACAACTAGTTTTGATAACTAACCAATGAAAGAAACACACACCTTATGGAATTGATGCAGAATCTTGATCACCAAATTCACTCCACTAAAATGTGTGTATTTCTTTGTGATGCTGAATTATATTTAACTCAATTGTTAGAAAATTTTGTAAATTTAAAGCAACAAACTGTTATAATCCAAAGTTGTGCTACCATGTCTTATTGATCAGTAGTCTAAGCATGGTTACAACTTCAAAACTGTTAATTTCAAGATGAGTAGTTGAATATCATAGTTAATCCATTGATAAATTTGTATGAATTATAATTTTTAGGGATTTACTTTCAACTCAATTTAAAATACATTTTAGAATAAGAATATTCTTTAAAAAAAACTACTTTTTTAGGGTTGTTTTGCAAAAAAATATGAATGAGAGAGGGGGCTAATTGCAAAAAGAAAAGAAAAGAAAAGAACTTCGTACGCACCAATGGTGGAGTAGTGCTGTGCTTGCAATCTCCACCTCGTAATGGCGGCGATCTCACGCTTGAAACCCAAGCCCCTCCTCTCCCTCCGCTCATTTTGTCCGTCCATCTCCTCTTCATCACAGCACTCCTCCGATCCCGAAGCGGAACCCGACGAAACCCTAGTCTCCACGTCCATCTCCATCCTCAAGGAGCACCGATCCCGCTCCCGCTGGTCCCAGCTCAAAGCCGTCCTCCCACCCGGCGGCATCCCCCCTTCCGCCACCGTCCGCATTCTCTCCGGCCTCCGCAACCGCCCCCACCTCGCCCTCAGCTTCTTCCACTTCTCCCGCTGCCGCGACCTCCTCTCCTTCTGCGCCGCCGCCCACGTCGCCGCCCGCTCCCGCCTCCGCCCCGCCGCCCTCAGCCTCCTCCGCTCCGCCGTCCGGCTCCACGATTCCCCGGCGATCTTTGAAACCCTAGCCAAGACCTACCGCTCCTTCGACTCCGCCCCCTTCGTCTTCGATCTCCTCATCTTAGCCTATCTCGATGCCAAGAAGATTGATCGTGCGGTCCACATTGTCCGGCTTCTCAGATCCCGAGGCATCCATCCCTTGCTCCCCACCTCCAACTCCTTGATCCGATCCGCCTCCAAGCTAAACGGGTCGGATGCGGGTCTCGAGCTCTACCGAGAACTATTCGGATCCGATAATCTCAGGGTCTCGCCCAACGTTCAGATCTTCAACACTCTCCTACTGGCCATGTACCAGGACGGGCAATCGGATCGGGTGGATGAGATCCGGGTCGAGATGGAGAGGTTTCGGGTGGATCCGAACGTGTTCACCTATAGCGTCTTGTTAGCGGGTGTCTGCGACGATGGTACCAGGATCCGAGAAGCGAGGGAGTTATGGGAGGAGATGGCGGGAAGGGGAATCAAACCCGATATCATGGCCTTCAATACTATGATCAACGGCTATTGTGAAACCGGGGAAATGGAGAAAGCTGAAGAGCTGTATCGGGATATGGTTTTTGATGAGATCGAGCCCACGTGTACGACCTACGAGCATTTGATCAGGGGGCATTGCAAGGTTGGTGATCTTGAGTCGGCGATGATGGTGTACACGGACATGAAGACAAAGGGGTTCAGTGCTGGAGTTGAGGTTGTAGATAAGGTGCTTGACGAAATGTGTAAAAGAGGGAGGGTTGATGAAGGGCTGGTAGTTTTGAGGGAGGAGATGAAGAGAGAAGGGTTTAGTCCAAGCAGGAGGAGTTACGAGGCATTGATCGGAGGGTTTTGCGATAGAGGGGAGATGGAGAAGGCGGCAAAGCTCCAGGCGGAGATGGCTGGGAAAGGGTTCGCCGCCGATGAGAAGGTTTATGTTGCTTTTGTGGAGGGATATAGGAAGATGGGAGATGAAGAGAAGGTGTTGAGGTTGTGTGATGAGATGAATCAACTAGGGATGGAGAAAGAAAGATGAGTGATGAGTTCATTGTGAGTTGAGTTGAGTAACATTATGTGTATAGTAAGCATGTTAACAAAAGCAATGGCTTCAATACATTGAGAAGAGGTTTTGTTGTTTGGCAGACCACAAAACATTGTATGATTGTATCATCTGATGGAGCAAAAAAAGGTTTTCACAGGCAGCAGGCGGAATACGAGAAACAGGAATGTGAATAATGAGAAACAAGAAATAAATGAGACAAAAATAAATGGAAAGAAATACAAAGAATAATACATGACCTCGTCGACGGGGAAGCTATGTTACATATTTACATTGATGCAAGAAGGGCCCTCATCTCTTCCACGGGAGGGACGTTCTCATTCGGGTATATTCTTGTGGCAAGTTGAACAAAGCTTTCATATTTATCTAGAAACTCTTTCTGCAATGTCAAGAAAAACAGAAATCAGACACTTTATAGTCAATGAACTAACTGCGAGATGCATACTTTCGGGTAGAGAACATAAGTAACAAATTTCATCAAAACACAACAGTCTCTCAACAAAGTTCAGGATGGTTTTCTCCTGAATATATTTACTAAAACGTCAACAAGAACGTCTTTAGGTTCACCTTGAAGATTACTTGTTTACAATGAGGAAATATTTGGTAAAAACAACTGATAACGACTTAGACTTTAACTGCAAATGTTTGGCTAATAAGAATCAGCTTGTTCTCTTTTCCTGGTACTTTTCTTTTTCCTGTTTGAGCATATATGCATGTACTTGTTCATTTGTATAGACCACTTTTTTTTAGTGAAGTTTAGCAAAACAAAGCATATCTAGATTTTTCTCCTAAAACATTTTTCATGTGGCTATCCCTGAAGGCCCTGAGTGAGTGGTACCACATAACTATGAAATCACAGGAGGATGTGATAATATAAAACAATATATACCTTGCATTTGTCCCACAAAGAAGGCAACAGCTCCTCTGAAGTTAAATTTTTCTGTAACTTCCTATACATGGTACTGATCGACTTATCAACCTGTCAATAGGAAAGATGTGTTAACAATCCAATTGCAAGGAAGCCAAGAACCATGGATTAGGTATCTCTTACAGAAGATAAGCTGGATTTCAACGTCTTCCTAAGGTCCATTTTCGACAATCCCAGCTGGAAAGGAATCTGTGTACATGACGCTATCAGCTATTACTGAAATAAAATAATACTCACCTAAGCTGCAAAATCATTCACCATAGAACAGTGAAATACATGTCTGCAGATATGAGCATATGGTGAAGTAATCATATAGATACACACACACACACACACACAACCACATAACTATTTTGAATTAGTTTTATGCTAATTGAAAGGCGTATTGTGCATCCTATAAAACTGTAGGTTCAGTTCAATGTTGTGAGGCATTCAATTGCTTGTTTACTAGATTCATGTTTTCCACCTTGCAATAAACAGTCATTGCATGTCTAGTTGGGGTTTTTTTTTTATTTCTACTAGTTACCAGTTGTTCAGTTGACAAACATGACCTTTAAGTAGAACCATTAGATATGATTGTGACATAAAATATGTAAGAGAGGGCTCTAGATTGATGAGCAATGGCGGTTTCCAATCGAGAAGAGAAGGGTACGATGTGAGCGGACGAAAACGGGCCCTAGCTTCCTTACTCCCGCTGGTACACTATAATTCAAAATTGACAACTAAGGTGTATTCGATTGAAACACAAGCATTTAAACTGCAAATAGAGAATATTTGAAACTTTGAAGTTTCTCAAGTCAAGACTTCTATTCGTATTGTATGGTAGGTCTGATAAATGACAAATAACTCACTGCGGTCTCTAAGTGGTTGTCTGAAGACTCTGAACTCTAAGCATGTACTCTACTTTATTATGCTGTAAACTTGCTTCTTCAGCAGCATATTTTCAAATTTCAAGGAGCTACAGACTGATGAAAAAGAACCATGTTTCTTAGAACTAACAAGAATACAAGGATAATGATATAAAGAAGGTTTCATGGTTGATTACCTCATCTGGTTGGATTGTGTACATCAAATCCTCAATTTTCCGAGCAAACTGGAATAATTTTTCAAATTGCTGCATACATATGACATTGTAAATGATCAACATCTCTCAAATACAAATATCCACTTGAAACCCAGAGAAGGGCCATGGATGCGATTTAAAATCAGTACTTTGTCTTTCAGAATGAGAGAAAGTAATGACCCAAAAAGGTAAAATTCCACTTACAACAAAAATGATCATGCTGATATGGCGTGTGCAAGCTTGTTCATATGATTCACTAGCCTGGTGATAGAACTTTGCAAGGGTCGGTACTACATTGGCTAAATCATAAAGACTGCAAGTCAAAGAACAGTATATCAGTATATTATATCTCAGAATCAATTCAGCATTCCTGTAGATAAATAGGTAGGAAGGCTAATCCCAACATAACAGATCAAGAAAAGTAGAAACTAGCTAGACTTTTTATCTACTGTTGTAAATAATCTGCAGCAGAAAATGATATAAACTCAGCATAACCTGTTCTGGAAAGCTGCATAGTTCTCCAGAAGTAAAATGTCAGCATATCTTGGTTCAGCTTGTGCTACCTTCTCCAATGTCACAAACATCGTGCTTACCTGTTTCAAATATCATCAACATGCTTTTCATCAACTTATCAAATAAAAATCTGAAAAAAAAAAAAGGGGAAGATGAATTAGCTGATTCATCGTCCTAAAATTAATCAAAGACAATATGAATTAGCTCTCATCTATATATAGTTAACTTGATCGGGAAAGTTTTATGTCTAGAAATCAGTCTGGATATCATTGGAAAAGTGAGGTCAGTAAAACAATAAAACACATCTTTCAAGATTTGTGAAACTTGCAAACTAAGTGAGATTGGTGTTGCATGTTCTCACAATTTTTGAATATGCCTGGTCAACTAAATCCCTTGACTGCCCTTGGATGTATTGCTCCATTCTTGTTGCAAGTGTAGCAAACCTATACAAAAAATAAGGAGATAAAAGATAGAATATTCATGTCAGATCAATAACGTTCAGTTAAATCTTCCTCTCTATTACATTTTTAACATTAAATGTGAAATGGAAATATACAAACAATAAAAGCGCATTAAGGCAACAGCACTACATAGGTCTGAAGACAATCCAATCAAAAATTAATCAATTTCATATGATGATGATTAAATGCTGAATTTTCTTTAAACTAGAAAGCTACTCAACTGTTCCATAAAAAGTGAGTTATTTAGAATGAAAAATGCAATTAATGTGACTACATATGCACAACCCAATTCCCTGTACCTCATGTTACAAAGCAAATAAACAAAATACATTAGGGAAAATAAAGAGCACTAGCCATTACTGACCCACCCTTGCAGAATCCTCAGTCACGGCTTGAGTTGTGTAGAATATGATGCAATTCAAAAGCGCACTAGGACAATACATAAGGACATCAATGTTTGTGGTCCACAAAAAGTTATCAATTGCATATTTCAAGATGAATTATTATACAGAGGTGGCATGACTTAACAGATTTTAACTTGCATACAGACAACCGACTAGGATAATCTGCAACTAACACGCAAGCTAGAAAAATACACTACAGAGAAGAAATAAAACACAAAAGAGCAGATCAAGCGCTTCAAAAGTTGGTAGCTACAGCAATTATAAACTAGGATGGACGCCTTTGTTGGTAACAACCCTAGGTTTTTCCTGGAAAACTACGTAAAATTTAAAGATTCAGAATTCCCTAGCGTTTACCTTGGGATATAAGATAGCACTCCCACTTGCCGGACATTACGCTCATTTCGCTCTATCTGATGGCAAGCTTCTTCAACAAACTAAGAACACAAGAAGTTACCACAAAAAGAGTTATTCCGAACAGTTAAAAGGAGATTGCCCATTGAAGTATAAGCACCAAACATCGCTTACCCTGCCAAACTGCATCGAAATTCTGGCCTCCAAATCATCAAGCAACTGACGCACAAATCCTGCTGCATCAGCCTTCTGGCCAGAAAGGTAACGCTCTGTAATCCCATGCATTGATATACAACGCAATGGATCAATCTTGTACGCCCAGTCCACCACTGCATAGAAGTCCTCCTAAAATCAGGATATGATAAATATTATGAGTCAGAATCCTAATTAACAAGGACAAAAAATAGTTAATGATATGCTTGCATGAGGCTCTGAAAGTGGATTATGAATCTTTTCAGGAATGTCTTTTTATAACCTCCAGAGAATAAAAGTTCTGGCAGCCTAAATGAACTAACGAAATATTAACAGAATGCACAAAAGTGTAAATTGGCAGATATGTGAAAACCTAAAAACTTAATCCAAGAACCAACCAGTCTTTTAAACTGGTTTATAACAACACATAGCAAAACATTCAGGTTATTATATTGTATAAAACTGGTACAGAAAAGTTACAACCTATACCATATAAACCTTAAACCTTAAAAATATGAAGTTGTAATGTTAAATGTGCTTGAAAAATTCAACTAATTTCCAAAGATGGACCAAATTAAAAACATGTATGCAACTTACTTGAAACATAGAGAAGAAAACTTACCTGAATCCCATCAAGTAATTCTTGAAGAGCTTCATTTAATGTTCCCAACTCTGAAGAACTATTACCTAGAGACAGAAATATAAGACTCTTGTGCAATAAATCATGCATGAAATCTATGTATTAGTTAAAAAGGTGAGCAAGGAAAGACAATTACTCGGGCTGACATCATTGCCATAACTATCCACAAGGCTTAAATCATCATCATTTGTTTGATTGCCATCTGAGCCAATTTTGACAGGTGGGACAAGTGCAGGAACTTCAAAGCACATAAAATGAGCAAAGAAAGAGCTCTGCAACAAAGTAAGAAATAACTCATACTTTACAAGCAAAAGTGGCTTTTATTATGAAATATGATTCCTGAACAAACAAAATAAAAACCTCGTCTACAAGAAGAGGAATGAAAATTGTTAGCATCCTTGAATATGCTTCAGAAACTGTAGAAGTATCAGAACTGTTTGCTGATTGATTGGAACCAGTAGAAGCCTCAAGCCAAACTGTCGGATTTCTTGATGCCTTTGTACTAGCACGCAGTTCATTTGCGAATTCCCGTGCCTGGAAAAGAAAAAAGTTCTGGTTAATGGGGAATTGTTTTGAGCATAACCAGTTGAAGTACAGACAATAACCACCAAAATATAGGAGTTATATAACAGAAACAATAAATGACCAGAGCAGGTTCATCAGGACCATGCCTTTGCCTACAGGAAACAGCAAATATTTTCGCTCAGTTTGACCTAAGTACCCTATTACAGAAGAAATCTTACAAACTAAACCACACTTTTCAGGTGTCATTATTACTGACAAAAGAAGCAATATTATTAAGTAAACTGCACTATGCATCTACAAATAAATGTGAAAAATTACACATAACTACAAAAGAAAGAGTTTCCAAAGCTAACCTCACGACGAAGAAGTAGGTTAAGGGAATGACAGTATGCCTTTCTCAAAGGACCCATGCAGTTCTTGTCAAGACTCTGAAAATTTTATGTAACAGGACACAATCAGAAAAAAATAAAAATGAAAATAGTGCAAGAAGCACCTAGCAATTTTCCATTGTAGTCATCGACAAGTTGAAACCTTCAAGTGCTGCAGAAGTCGTGCATAGGTCCGGCATTTGTACCTCAGATCAGCATGATCAGGCCTCTTCAACTGTCCTCTCTGCATGGTATAAAAAATTCTCAAGTTCAGATGTCTATTTATTAGCGTAATCTGCTAGAAACAAAATAAACTGCAAATTTACCTGTGAAAAATAACTCTTGTCACTTATCATAAAATCTACCAGACTGGCAAAATAATTTCTTAAGAATTCTGACGCCCGGCGAACAAAAGTGCTCTTTAATTTTTCCAATTCAGCACGTTTGTCCTTGACCTACACAATCATTTAACAAATAACTTGTCAATATCACTAATAGGCTTCGTAATGCGCCAATAAGTTTTAATAAATAACATGAAATAGCATTTCCTAGTCCACTTCATTGCTTCACAATCTTATATTAGGATCTGAAAACAAGATAAAAGCATAGGAGAATACTCTTCAACAGTCCAACTACATGTCAGTATCCCTTGTGAAGAAGTAACTCCAAATGCTTATCCCCTATAGCAGTTTATCTCCAACATAAAGTATATTTGTTTACCAGCAAAATATGTCATATCACCATACATCAAGATGTTATTTACACAAATACAGGAAGCTATATTTGTCATCCAAAAATGGATTACTTATTCATGCTGTGCAGCAAACATAAAAGAGGTGGACATAACAACTAACAAGGAATAATTGTCATCTCAAATAAGGGATAACACACATACAGCTCGCATGCCAGCATAGGATGGATTCAGATTTGGCACTTCAAGATTACGAAGTGCACCCGTTAACCATTCACATGCTTCGACATTCTTAAGCATCCTTGCTTCATCGAAGGACCCACTAGTTAAAGAAGCCGCAAACTGCCATCAGTATCACAAGGTAAATCAACCAACATCAGTACCTAAAAATGAAAAACTCAAAATCGATTCTTCCAAAACTGTCACAGATAATAAAAGTACCTCAGAAGGAATGCGCAGGCGCTCTAGTAGTTTATCAAGCTCGTCAATGAGTGCCTTGTTATTTACTGACTGCATTTCCAAATTATTATTACGAGATTCTATCTGCAGTACATAATAAAGGTGTTTGAGATAACTTTACAATGATGATAAATATGAAGGATCTGTCACCAATGGACCTTTCAGCGAAATCAAATATTGGAAAATCATTCACTTTAACTAACTCTAACTTTCAAGAGAGATAATCCAAAAAGTGGATCAGATGAAATTGTATAAGAAAAGTCAATTGACAAAATCAAACCATTCGTCAAAGAGTTACAAAAACATGCAATGTCACATATCAAGATGAAAAAAAGGGAAATAAGCAAATCATGCATAGAGAGAAAAAGAAAGAAAGAAAGAATTGGAATCCACATCCTATAAATGATACAAGAGGCTGCTTAGGATTCTAAATCACCTAACTTTTCCTTGTAGTCCAAACCAACATAAAGAATAAAACAGAACAGACAGAAGCACAGGCACAAAGAAATCTCATACATTTGTAATCCACGGATATTAATTAAGATCTATAAAGAAGCGCATACAAACCTAAAATAGAATTTTGATGATTATAGAACTTCTCAAGATTTATCACTATCCAGATTTGGATCCATAGAACAGAGAGTAAATTCTTGATAGAACACTTGAGTTCAGAGAACAACTTTATTAAGGGAGACCAAAGAAAAAACTCAACTTTGATCATGGCAAGTTTCAAACAACCACTACCTATTATAAATGGCATGATTTTCAGCCAGGTTTTAAAATGGCATATTAGAATAGGAACCCAATTAACATTTCATTCTACAAGAATTTCATAGCAATACTACTTGAATGTTTCAACCTATGACAGTTTCAACTATCATGCAGAATAACCTAGGCAAAGAAACCTAGATGGTGTTTAGCTGGGGCAGGATTAAGTTGGGCTTTGTTATTTGAATTTGCTTTGGAGGAAAATTTTTAAAATGAAATTACCAAAGTTTAATTTAATTAATACAGATTAAAATAAATAATTTGTATTAAATTTATATTTTGTGTATAATATTTTAAAATATTAATCATAATTATATTAATTTAATTAATAGAATTTAAAGAAACCCTAATTTGGATTGGACTGCAGGGAGAACCAGGTTATCCCAATTCCAAATAGGACCCTAGGGTTTTTAGCCAATCAAACCTAGAGATTCTAAATAATTACACTTAGAATAAGAAATCAACCCCACCATAAAAAAATGAAATAAAACTAAAAACTCACATTCATCCATCCATTTATTTCTTATAAATGTTCCATTTCTTTTTATAAAGATTATAGGCCTTGTGAATATGATAAACTTAATAATCAAGTAAAATCAAGTGAACAAGTTAAAGATTATTAACAAAAGAAAAAGAAAACACTATCTAAACTTATAGAAATAATGAGGGATCTTAAATTTCAAATAAAATTAAAAAAGAAAGACCTTCAGATTTGGCAAATTACAAAATCTACAATTAGCAAAATAGACCTAAAATTTAAAATTCAAGAAAGCACATAAGTTTAAATCTTAGACAATGTCTAACCCCAAGGGGAAAAAAACTGATGTAAACTTATAGAAATATTGAGTGATCTTAAATTTAAAATAAAATTTAAAAAGAACCTTCAGATTTGGCACATTACCAAATCTACAATTAACAAAATCATTTAAAATTCAAGAAAGCACATAAGTTTTAAATCTTAGACAATTTCCAACCCTAAACCATGTCTAAGGGAATAAACAAGCCGAGCTTGAGCTCGACACCAAAAACCCTCACTCAAGCTCAGTCCATGTTTAAGCTTAGCTCAAGTTAAACGAGTCCAGCTCAAGCTTCCGTCATTTAAGCTCAAAAGTTTGAGCCGAATTTAAATGAGCAGACCTACTGTCTGACTCATTTAACCTCTTAAAAAAATTTAGTTATAATTAATATAAAAAAAATAATAATAAGATGTAAAGATGATATGTGCTCTTAAGGGTGGAAAACAATTTAAATTTGCAAAAAAAAAAAGTGAGGATGCTAAGACAGTTGGATTTAGATCTAAGAAAAATTTTAAAATTTTCAATTGAATCTTTTGGGAAAAAATTAAATGTAATTTAGTACCTATATAAAAATAATTATTAAACAGAAGTTTATGATTAAGTCTTTTTTGATAAATTATTTAAAAACTACTAACAATAATAAAAATATTATAAATATTATACACCCATACTAAATATCATACACATATACATATCAGCATATGTTATTGAGGCTTATCCAGCCTTATTGAACAAGTTGAAGTTTGGTTGAGCTTGGCTCATTGAGCTATCAAACCTGAAATCTTGGCCCGAGCTCAGCTCATTTCTTAATCAAACAAGCTTGAAAGAACCAAAACCAAAGTTGAACTCAAGTAAACAGCTCAGCTCATTTGAAAGCTCTAACCATGTTACAAATAGTGTCAGCCCATATTATACATCAAATTTCTAATAAACTACATTTTAAAATTGAATGGAAAAATCTAAACAAAAAATGGTAATACTCTCCTAATAATTATAAAACCTTAAGAATTTCCAAGACACTTACTCATATAGATGCTAAAATGAGACCAAATATAGTTATTTATATTCATAAACAAGAGTTTGGTTAAGTTGAATAAGTAGAATAAATCATAAAACTAATTCATAAAAGATACAGCTAACTAAATTAACAGGTGGATTCAGACACTAATAAGGTTGGTTGCTCATAAGAACCAATATGAAGGCACTTTTGGCCTTCTTGGTCGCAAATGATCCCAACAATCTCCACAATGACAGCCATTGTGTCAATATTCAGGATTATTGTTGACTAAAGGAATACCTCAGGCTACAACGCTATTAGAATATTTGCACTTGGGAAAAAACTTTCAACAAATAAATAGGAACCATATCATTGAATCCTCAAGACACTTCTTTCATTAGTTGGATGGAACAGTCCAGTCTCTTGGATCATACCGATTCAATGTCCTCCCTCATATGCCTGAGCTTTACATTGAAAATGCGGAGCCACTCATCCATATCATCAACACATCCAGTAGCTGATTCTAGCCCTTGCAATACCTGCAGAATCCAATAAATGCAATGAGTCAGAAACATCTATGTGTGTACTATAAATGGAAACTTTTCAGAAGGCATATGCACCTCATTTGAAAAGGGATGAAGGGAAGAAAATGAAGCTCTTGTTTCCATCAAGTTTCAAATTATCAGAAGAGGAATAGCCTAACTAGGCAAAGTGGCGATAGGACCTTGGGTCCAGTAGAATGGTGCAGGCTGACAATGGAAAAGGTTTTACACTGCATTAGCTGTGGTTCGTTTTCACACATGTTCTGTTATGTTTTGGTAGCATCACTATCTGTGTGACCTATACTATGCAGTGCGTACATGCTCATATCTTATCAATAGCACATGGTTTGTCCACTTCACCTCAAATATAATAGAAAAAAGGAATTAATCATACAAGGTCTAAAGCAGGGCACCTCTTCTATTAGGGGTTCACTTTCCAAAAGGGCATGGACGTTTGCTGCTTCCAATGCATGAAGCTCCCTCTTCAGCCTTTCTGAAAATGCCTCTGCTTCACCAATCCCCATAACATACCTGCATGGAATTGAACACTTAGCTGTCTGTCCAAAATTAAGAACCTCAGCATGAAAACATAGATATAATAAGAAAAACTAGAAATAGGATTCACAGAATGGATGACCCAGTTTGAATCACTATTCTGCAGAGGTAAAGAAAATATTGGTACGAAAGAATAATACACAAGGAAAGAAAGATAAGACTTACGTTCCAAGGAGAGCCTCCATGTCCTCCTCTTCGGCTTGTGAAACAAGATCATTCTCAACAGTAACTTTGGAATCAGTTGGTGTCATAACTGATACAACTGGACCATCTCTTGTGCTTACACGAGTAGTAGTAATTGTAGGTTTGTTCGCCTAAACCAGTTTAATGAACATGATGTTTAACAAATGTCTGAAGATGACTGAAGATGTAAATTCTCTAAAATATTCAGAAAAAAAGGTATTATATACGCTTCCATTAGTGCCATATTATTTCCACCAAAACAAAAAATTTCGAGTTCGGATACCAGATTATCCAGCTGGAAGCCTCTCAGATTCACATTTTACAACCCTGGCAAAATAGTTCTCTTCACCTCAACCTACTTTTCCAAGTTACCATCTTACATGCTGTTCCCCTCTATATCAAAAGGACTTTTACATGAGAGTGCCCAAACTTAAGTGATAACCTTTAAGAGATTTTATATTACAGTGTTCAGTAGAAAACTCTTACTCATTTTACTTTGTACCGTCAAAATAAGGCGTATTACTATGACCATACTTCAAACATTAACTACAAAAGCCTTAATAGAAGGATTTTAGTGTACCAAATTGAAAAAGTCATACAATAAAAAAACAATTGACTGTTTTATGGTCCCCGCATTCAAACAGTGGGTACAAGATGCAAATTATATATAGCTATAAGCAATTGCCACTTAGCCAGAAATAAATGTCGAACCAAAATCATTTATGGAAATGAGATACAGGGAAACAAGGCTTTTTAAGTGTACCTTAGCCCACAGAGCCATCTCAACAATGTCTATACCAACAACTTTGGGAAGGCGGCCTAATATTTCTCTACACATGTTTAGAATGTCGTGAAGAAGTCGGTTCCTACATAAGGACAGCAAGTTAACCAGAATTTCAACTCATTGTAACGTTAGTCATCTCTTTATCATCCTCAATATCGTTGATATACTCACAGGTAATTTACCTGTCATCTGTGTTACGCATTGTCCATTGTGGAGGTGCAACACTTTGGCTTCTGAGATTGTCAAATCCCTGGACCAGAAACAGACTATACAATGAATTTCTTCACAGTTGGAGGGTCTAAATATGAAGGGAAGTTTTGTATGTTAATATATCAGTGCAGTAATCAGAGGATAAAACCTCATCCAATAAAGTAGAACAAGTAACAAGAAGCATTAGCAAGCTTACCAGCATAAAGGTACAACCAGTAGGATCATTTGCAATCACCTCCACTTTTGCAAGATGCTTTAGCTTGTAAAGTTTTGCAGGCTATGCATACAATACATTTATCAATATCATCCAGCATAAAATTGTGTCCATAGCATAAGACTAAAAATTTATTATATTGTAACAATGATGACAAGAAAGTTAAAACTTAAAATTTCTAGGTGCAGCCAAACTCTTATCATTTCTCATAGTTATCTGTCACCTCATAATTTTTTTCTTATTTTTCTAGTAAGATGACATGAAGATCCTCCTAGCTTCTTCTTCTTGTTTGTTACACACATTACATTAGTAGGCATAGTTATTGTAAATAAAACCAAAAAAAAAGGTCATTCTTGTGATTATTTAAGAATATCATAGAATATGCAGGTGTTGTAAATTATTACAAATTATTCAGAAGCGGATAGATCCCAGAATCCCCTACCAAAATATTGGTGGCCTAAACACAAGGTAACACAACAAAGGCAAAAGAGATAACAAAAGAAGAACTTATCCATGCAAATAACTCTTCACAGGAAATAAAATCACCTCAAGAACTCCTCCAGCAGAATACTTCAGAATACGGAGAAAAGCTTTAGGCTTTGGACCTTGTGATGAACGTTTAACTGCAAGAAGTGTAGAAATTCAGTATGTGAGAGAGAGAAAGAGAGGTGAACTAACATGGCTTGTTTTATTGCAGATTTGAGTGCCACATTTCGACAATAAGATAGGTAATTAAACTCAGAAATGTCATAAAATGAAATACAACACAACTCAGCACCATGTGTTCATACCAAGTACTACAGAGTTCTGCATGATTAGTAAAAACTTATAGAGGGACTCAATGTGTAAAACTAACAATACTTGTCACTGCACCGATTTTTTAAAACATTCTTTTTTCTTCCAAAAAATTCTATGGACACATTTTGCATTTCATGGCAGCCAAATTTAAATAAAATTTATTGTTTCATGTGAATAACATTTAGTTGCTCAAAGTTAATTGGTTTTTCCATTTATCTATATTTATTGCAGTGATACACAAGAAACTAGACAGGGAAGCAGATCATTTAAAAAAAAAAAAAAGATTTCACTTTTCAAGAGAAAATTCTCCAGCCATTGGACTAGGGAGCCTGAGGGAGTAGCTGGAAGCCTGAAACAGAACATGCTCCCTGAGAAGTGAGAATCCACCCGGATATAGTGATCCCTACCTCAATCTCCTCTTTTCCCTATAAACCAATCGTTGATTCTACAAACCAAGTGAATATAGATCCTTTTAAGCATATGCACTATATAAATTGGTATCATCTATGCCATCTTTGGCAAAAACTAGCAAACAAGTGGAGAAACAAAAAAGTTATCAAATGATTCATAATTTTTTTTTCAGTTAAATGTGACAAGCCACTAGAAGTATGCCACTAGTTCAAAATCTCGACCTCTCTTTGTGAGAAGAGATGGGCTAGCCAACTTTAGAAGGTTGGTCAAATGAATCATAATTAAATCAACAAAATCCAACGCTCTACCTCTCAGATCTTCACAATCAAGCAATAACGAACGGCAAACCCAAATAACCCAAACATGAATCTCAACCAAAAATAGAAGTTATAAAGCTTCAACTCTAAGTTTCATCAGGAGATAAGGACCGAGATCAGACCTGTGAGAGCGAGGACCCTGGGTTTGGCCATACGGGAGCCAAGGCGGCCGGCCTTGTTCCAGATACCTCGGCTCTTGGAGACCTTGATGCAGAGCACGACCCGCTCCCTGGTCCCTCCGCCGTCGATGGCCACTTCGCATGCCCGAATAAGTTCAGCGTTCTCCGCCCCCTGGTTCGCCATCGCCGCCGCCGTTGTCCGGCGATCTAGGGCGTCGCGAGAGAGAAACGCGGTGCGAGATCTCGGGGGAGGGAAGCGTAGAAAACGGGTCTCTAAGAACTCTTGTCCTAACTGTGAGAAAATCTCATTACTTTTCTTCTTTTGAGGTAAACTTACCATTTTACCCTTCTATGCAACAATGCTGATTTTATACTGAATGCCCCTCTCAAATATATAAATTTGTTTTGGGGTTTTGAGTGCAATTAAAAAAATATTTTAAGAGGATTAAAAATAAAAGGAAATTTATGGTTAATGGATTTGTGGTGGGATGAGTTCTAAAATTTTTTTATTACTTTATATATAATTTTATTCAAATATTGAAATAAAATTGTTATGGGGAAAATATTTAAAGATGTGTGGCATGATCATACTCACCACCTGTCAAAATAATTGTTTGGTCATCCAACTACAGACTGCAGAGAATGAAAAATAATGGTTTGGTCATTCAACTTTGGGGAATAAAAAAGACAATTTAAAGCTGACATATAGGGTTCCTATTATAAAAAGAGATCCTCAACTCGCGAAGAATACAACTTGAACCTGAAACCAAAAAAAATTTAAAATAATAATAATCTAAATTTAAATGGAGATCCACTGAGATTAAGCACTAATATGGACATCTCTTGCTCTCTCTCGGAATCCTCTCTAAGCTCCCTCACTATTTTACTCTCCTCTTTTAGTCCTTGATTTGAGCGTGAAGGCTCTTCCAAGCAAAAGCGTTTTGATCTTCTTTCTCTTGATCTTAAAAAGAGACGTTGATCCTGTAAAGTTAAAGGAATGAAGTAGAAGAGTAGTTGATCATAGTACCTATCTCTCAAAATCATTTGAAGCACTCCAATCTTTATCGACCACCCATTGATCAAGATTTGTCTTAGGAGAAGCAGATAATTACATCAACAAAAATAATTATTTTAAAATATAATTTTTATAGATAATTTATAACATTTTTATTATTTTATTTTGATAGAATATTACACCCGAAACTTTAAACTCAACCAAACAGGAATTTCATACGGATATTTTAATAGGAAGATTTTGTAGGGCCATAATTGTAAAAATAGTAGAAATTATAGATCTTGCGGATATAATATATATATATATATATATATATATATATATATATATACAGCGAGCTTGTCCATGAAACCAAATAAGATAACTATTTACCATATCCCTGTGTAGAGTAACCATACGAGAGAAGAGAAAGACACAACATATCAAATTTTAAGAAAAATCACAATCCATTTTAAATCATTAAGATTATTTTAAAATTATAATATATTTCAGACAACATAAATACATGCATCTATTTTTTTTATGCGGTTGGAATTAAGGAAAATATTTATATTTATAGCGTTATTTACTATTAAAATGATAGAGTATTGAATTACCTGAAAATAAGGTTTACATAACGAAACTCACTTCTTTTATATGATAAAAAAAAAATCAAAATGAGTCTAATTCAAAATCACTAAAGTGACCAAACGAGAAAAATGTTATTTCTCTATTTCAAGACAAATGAACAATTAAAATGGAACAAAAAAAACCCAAGTTACTTTCAATAAAATGAATTCCTGTAAAAATTAACCTCATTTATGAAAATTCAAACCTGCAACAACAAACTCAATTAAAGAGAATACAAAAAACAGAATGGATTTTCCAACTTTGCAAGAATAAAACACCACTTCCATCAAAGTGAAATAAACTAAAGGAAGAGAATAGAGTTTTCCCGAAATCTGCTATAACTTCACCATAAACAAACATTATGATCGATAATTAAAAGTGATGACAAGATGCAGAATAATTTAAAAGAAAATATAGAACATGAGTGATATCATATAAATCCTCTCTGGGTTTGGGCCCAGGACAATACATGCAAGGATGTGGTCCATTAGCACATGCAAAGCAACTTGATTTTCATGTCCACATATAAAACTTTTCCATTCCTTTTTCTCAAGTTAGCAATAGCTGTCTCATCATCCTTGCCTTCTCACCAAGAACTTGTAGGCCACTGCGAGTTAGCACTCTATCTCTATCATGCTGTGTGTGTCCCTTCCAATATCATTCTAATATTCCCAAATAATTCAAATTTCAGACCCAAAAAAAAAAACACATGAAATGAAAAGAAAGAATTATTTTCTCATAATTATTTATTATTCAAATCACTAAAAAAATATTTATATAATTATAATATATATATATAACTCAACAAATTCCATGACCAAGCTCGTTCACTGCCACATTCGCGTTTCCGATCTCAATGACGTATCCCTTGGCGTTTCTCCGGCTCATTCAAACCTTCCCACCAACCGAACCCGTTCCCTCGCCCTCCATTACTATATTAATAATTATTTTTTTTAATATATAATAAAAATATATAAATTTAGAAAAAAAGGAAGGCTTTTACTCACACGCCATGACCACCATCGCGGCTCTCATTCAATCGGCCGGCAACTCAATTAATGGCTGCATGCGACCCGCCATTAAGACCTGCGTTCCTTCGGTCCCCGTTTCCCGTTTCCCCAAGACGGTGACCGCACCGCGGCGTCACCAGTTACCGCCGGTTCAGTCGTTCCGGCGAGAGAAGCGCCTCGGGATCGCCACAGCGCATACGGCTCGATGAGAAGCCCCAGCCCTGAGCCCTAGCGAACATCGACGACGGGCTCGCCATCGACCGGCTCCGCCGAGACGACGGCCCAACGGCACCACCGGCGAACCGGATGCTAGAGTCTGAGGAGAGAGGGAAGAAGCCTCTTCGACGGAGGAACGGCGACTTCACGGATACACCGCGGTAGGATCGGAATGAGAAAACCCTAGACGCACGCGACGCCGATGATGATCCACCTCCGAAGGGCGATGGCCAGCGCTTGCTCCAGAAGTTCCGGTGGCGGTACCGCCACGGCGAGGCTGTGGAGGCTTCCAGAACCATCCGGTCCGCCGCTAGGCTTCGCTCGAACCCGAACGAGTAGGATCGTTTCAGCAAGAAGTCGTGATGGGGAGCGCCGCCGCCAACGGCGCCGATCGGGGACGCGGTGGCCAGGGCGATCTCGGGGTGGTCGGATTCCGGGATTGGAGAGACGGGATCCGGCGGCGGATCGAAGATGAGATCGTCGAGGCTGGGGCGGATCCGGGCGGCGCGCATGGGGATGAAGGGGGAGTCGGGGCGGAAGATTCCGGCGCGGCAGAGGGGGCAGCTGGCGTGGGATCGGAGCCAGACGTCGATGCAATCGACGTGGAAGGCGTGGGAGCAGGCGGGGAGTGTTCGGAGCGAGTCGCCGTCCTCGAATTCGAACAAGCAAACGGCGCAGTCTCTGATCGGAAGGGATTTGGATTTGGATTTTGAGAAGAGGGAGAGAGGGAGGGACTTGATGGCGGCGTCGTCGAGGCCGAAGGGGGAGAGAGGGAGGTAGTAGTCGTCGTCTGAGGGAGCGGGGGGCGGAGGGGAGGAGATGGCTATGCGAAAGCGGCGGTTACGGCGGCGCCATCGGCGGACGATAGGGCGGAGGAGGCGGGAGAGAAGACGGGCGTAGATGACGATGAGAAGCGCGGCGCCGACGACGGCCACCATCGCGATCAGCGGTGGACTGAATTCCGGAGGATCGCGCGGCGACGAAAGGTTCCCGGAGATCGGCGTCGTTGGGCCCCACCCGAAGGCGAACCCGGGTGGCATCGCCGGCGCGGCCATCGACGAGAGAGAGGAGGAGGAGGAGGAGGAGGAGGAGGAGGATGTGTCTCTCGTTCGGTTTGGGGGTTTTGTTATCAGTGACGAGGTTTTGGTGTTCGGTGGACTCGCGGAGGGATGGAAGTTAACCGGTTCCGCAAAATAAAGACGCGATAGAAGGATACGGATCCGTGGGGCCGTTTCGTGGACTGGTGAAGCGCACGTGCGGAGCACAAGGAAGCATTGATGGTGACGCGAATCTCAACGTGATAGAAACCGTTGATCTTACTTGATGGATGATCACACAAGGAAGCATTGATGGTGACGCGAATCTCGACGTGATAGCAACCGTTGATCTTTGTTGATGGATGATCAGCATCTCGTTGGCGATCCCGAGGCAAGCACATGAGAGTATCTCTAACGTGGATGGATAAGAGCGGAGAGCTCTCCGCTCTCTTTATGAGGATCATTCAATGCCGGGAATTATAGTTGGTATTGACTTCTTGGAGTCATCTTCTGCTCATGAATCCAATGTTCATTTATTTAGTTATTTAAATTTTATTTATTTAACTGAAAAAGAAGTTTATGAGGAGTAAAATGTAAAAAGGTCAGGAAGCTATAGATAAATAAAATTATTTTCAGGGGGTTGTGGGTGAATATCGATTGTCTATAAGAAACGAGATCGGGTTTAGGGTCTAGGGTTTTGCGGAACGCTGCCTGTGAGGCCGAGAAAGGAGAAGGCGCTCAAGAAGATGAAGATCAACCTCGCGATCATGGCGACCAGCGTAAGGAAGAACTCCATCTCGAACTCTTGAATCTCTCCGCAAAGGTTTGGTTCTTTTTTGTTTTTCTAGGGCATTGGTACTGATTGAATGTTGTTATTGATTGATCCCTTTCTTGATTCTCTTGAGGAGCTTTCTTGAGTGCTTCCATTTGCTGGCTTTGTTTCGATTCAATTGAGACTGATTTAGGGTTTCTGTTTTCTTGATGGAATTCCTTCCAAGTTAATGAGAAAGGTTTCTAGTTTATGCTGTGCTAATTTACTGTGATCTTGATTCAATGTTGGTACTCATTGGTCGGCTCCTTGATTCTCTTGACGAGCTCTGTTAAATGCTTTCATTTGTTTGCTTTGATTTGATTTAATTGAGACTGTAAGTTTATGATGGATTTCTAGTTATGCTGTGCTAATTTATTGTGATCCTTATTCAATGTTGGTATTCATTGATCGGTTCGTTGATTCTCCTGACAAGCTTTATTGAATTCTTTCATTACTTGATTTGTTTTGATTCAATTGAGACTGTAATTTTAGGTTTTCTATTTTCTACATTGAATTGAATGCATTCACTGCTGCTGCCTTTGTATTAAGATTGTAATTTTAAGTTTACTATTTTCAAGTACAGCAAATGCACTTTATTACAAGTTGTGTTCTCCTTTGTCCTGGTTTTCTTGTCTTCATAAATATTTTTACAGGCTTGAAGTTTGAGAAAGAACAAACTGTGTGGATTCCAGTGAGTTACCGTGAATTCTAAGATACCTTGGGTATTATTTCCCAAGGTAGCATACTTATGTGCGCAAGATTATAAAAATTATGTGCAACGGGCTCGGATTTAAATATGCTATCTTGGCACTGTAGCAAGGTATCTCAGAACGCACCCACTTCCATTATATCAGTGGAAATTTTGTCAAATGACTACCAAAGTTATGTGTACTGTTTGAGAATCAAGGCCTAACTTTTGATGTGGTGGTGTTATTTTGCAAATCAAACAGTCCAAACTCGAACAAAGCATACATTTCTGGACCAGGAAGAATAGAGAACAAACATTCAAGTCTTACAAACGAATGACTGCACAAGTAATGAATCTTTCAAACACAATTCGTCAACGGGGAATGCAAATATATGCATAAGATGAGTTCTGAAAGTCTAGATAAACAACACCAAACACCAGACAGGATAGACCAAGAGGAGAATGATACCAATTGTGTTGGAGATTCCATGGCTCTTTGTAAATGAGTTCCTGAAACCGCCTGATGCTCTGATGTGCTCTTGTAATAGATAGCAACCTATGAAGAAGCATATGCAATGACCCAGAATGCCATCCCTGACGGTGTGCGCAAAGAAGTTAGGAGCAACCACCAGAAGAAGAATCAATGATCCAGGTAACTCCAGCCAGTCTGCACAAAGTGGGTATTTCTATCAGAAATTTGTGACCAGCAAGAATGAAATAGCCCGGTTTCAGGTTTTGCCAAGTAAAAGCCATGACAAAATAGATGAAGGTCTACTAGACTGTTTCATTAACAACAATGAAGGTGCTGAGAAAGCAGGGAAAAAAGAACATCTTCATCTTATGATTGAGGATTAATCCTACGACAATTACAATGTTACAAAAAAAAAAAAAAAAAAAAAAATGACAAAGACAACAAACGCCCTTCAAAAGAAGTTAAGGATGCACAACATATGTGGAATTCATTCAACACAATTGTGTCCACACCTTATAAGAGGAGGGGTTTGATCTCGGGATATTTCCATGAGGATATAGGCCCATCTTTTAGTAAGGGAACCTTCTAAGAACCCAATATCAATAGGCTATCATGATCGTGGGTAATTACAAGGTTACACATTCAAAGTGAAGTCCATACAAATGAAAAAAAGAAAAAATAAAACAACAGATATTTGATGGTAAAACTATGAATGAAAGCAAACAATCTTGAAATATGTTTGGATGATCTCATATAAAGAGCAAAAGTCCAAACCTGGGAAATGTCTGGGAAAGAAGAGTCTAAGTACAACAGCAATGAATGCAACCCATTTGCCAAAGTCACCCCTGTATATCACCGACACATTATTCTCATTTGGTTAAAAAAAAAAAAAAATTCACACACACACACGCACATAAGCTTAAAGGCTTAAGCTGATAAGTAGACTTCTGCCATTGTGTTTGGTCATTCTCGTTCTCTCACACCAAGCATCTTCACACAAATTACATTCAACCACAATTTACATTACATTATAGTTCTGACCAAAACTTCAGAAAACATAATTTAAATCAACCTTGTCTTTTTCCTAAGTATGAGTTGTGATAGGGATGAAAGTATTAGGACACGTGGCATCCATCCAAACAAACCACGTGCTGAAACGACAGCCCAGGAGTTCATATTAATATTACAACATATCGTTCCGATATGACCGTCCCGATATGAATGGCTCATCGTATCGGACCAACCCATTATAAAGAGCCATACCGGTCAGATAATAACCAATAAGACAAAATCGCTATAGACCATATCGGTATCAGAAAGAAGCTCGTCAAACCAGTGTAAGTATGGCCAGCGAGATGTCAGGTCATATCGGGTCGGTCTTACAGAAGATTGACAATTTGTGGGCGTACGGTATTGAGAAAGTTACAGAGCGATTCTGGTTGGAGCGGCTGGATCTTAAATTTGGCGACTACGCGGGCCCGGCAATTTGTGGCAAACCGTGACTAAATTGAGAAGCGTGCCGACGCGACCCATCTATATAAAGGCAGCGATCACTCATTTTGGGCATTACGAGATCAAATGCGAAGTCTGCTTAGAATTGGAAGCGGAATCTATTTTCTTTCCAACTTTCCATTTCGAGAATGGTTGTAAGATTCTTTGTATCTTTGTAGATTTATAGTGAGAATGCTTTATAAAGTGGTTTTCATACTCTTGGGGTTTTTACGTGTCGGTTTTCTCTTCTTTGCTTGGATTCTCTTTTGATCTCATTACAGGATAAGTAGCTCAAAAATATAAATTGAATTGTTAAAATGAAATTGGTAAATCCAATTTTCGCACTAACAAGTTGTATACTAAAATAGGGTTTTTGAATACGGACAAGAAAGGTAGAAGGGATCTATGAGTTCTGGATATGGATCTCATTACCGGACCATGCGAATGGAATACAGAAAGCTCCGTTGGCAACATTATCCACTGATGTGCCAAAGCCCTGGTCAGGGTTGCTGAGTCAGTGCCAACTCCTTCATTGTCCTTTGCCCTTTAGTGGCTCCGTGGCCTATCCTTACATCTCCGTGGATAGAGTCATTTAAAGATTAGCTGTCCCCAAATCCGTTAACATATCACATGATTGAGGTTTTCACTTGTCATTTGGAAAATAATCAAATCACTTTCCATCCCTTCATAATTTTTTATTTTATTTTAATTATATTTTTTTAATATATGAATAAGTCATTAGAAGCATATCACAGATGTGATCAAACCCTCCAACTCTTCTCTAGGAGAGGGAATAGACTAATCAAATTTCTTTTAAAGTTGGTTTTTTAATTCCACTCACCACCTTTGAGTTAGTTGTCTCAATCAAAAATCTTAAATACTTCTTAAAAATTAAATAAAAGACAAATATTTTTTTTTCATGTTTACTTATGACTAATAAATAATTAAGAATATTTTGAAATGAATTATACGTAAATAATGATTTTATTAAAGAACTACAAGTAAACTTATGTTTAATTTATAAATTAAAAAAATAAGAGATTAACCTATTTTAATTTAATTTTCAATGACAAACATAAAAAAAAATGAAATAGGGGATTAAACTATATAAACCTGGGTTTTGCATCTAAGTACTTAGGTTAAAACAAAAAAAAATTGTTCTAAGGATAGCAAATATAATAAAAAGTAAAACAAGAAATTACATGATATTATTAGAAAAATAAAGGGGTGACAGAAAAAAAAAACTCCAAATAATTTAAGTGGGGCCACAAGTAGCCAAGTGGGATGACTCTGACTCTACAAGCAGCTTAAGGACAAAAGATGTTGGCTATTACTTATTAGAGGTAGAGGTATCAGAAAAAAGAGATGCCAGAAGGGGACCATGACAGCCACTGTAACCAGACAAACAATTCCATGCATATTGCCAAACTTTTCAACATACAACCACTGAGCTTGGCAGACGTCTAAACTTGTTTTTGGCAATAAACCATCTTCTCATTTGCATTTGATATTGCCACATTTGTTTTTTGTTTTTTTTTTTTGACAAAACGACAAACGTCCCCTCCCGTTGAGATAATTCAGGGACGGGTAACGCGGCTCTCTGCGCGCCTCACCGCTTATAGTCGTTGGGGTTATCGTGGTTTACGTCTGCATTATCTACAGCCTACATAAGAGGCCGATATCGATAGAAAGAGGCGGGTTGGTATATTGCCACATTTGTTAGATAATAACTTCTGATTTGTTGTTCAAAAACATAGTATTCAATGATACAAGACATTCTTCCTTATCATCTTCTAGGGCCATCACTTCCTACTTACACTACCCTTTCATGTCATGAAAGGCCCAACCACAAGCCAACAATTCTCTCAACATGCTTGTGGTGTTTCCCTTTGTTCACCTTGATTCCTTTGCCTCTCTTCATTTTTTTTTTTCAATAGAAGTTTTACGAGACAAATTTTCCTTCTAGCATTTATTCAACGGATAACATACTCCAACTCAAGTTTCCTCATATAAAAGGAAAATAAAATCAACAGAAGCTATTTAATATATACTGGTTACAGTGGCTAGTAAATGATAGCAATATTCACATAAAACGTTGATTAGCTCATTTCCTCTCACAAAGAGAGCACAATGAGAAGTTGTGGGTTTAAATCACGTCATCCAGTGGTATGTTTTTAGTGGCTGACCCATATTTATCAAAAAAATATATAATACAATGCTAGTGAATGAATGTCTTCAGCTAATAGATTATCAAAACAGAACTAATTATAAAGTAAAATTCTAAAGAATAAAAAATAGTGTGCTCACCTCAGTAAAGAGAACAATGCAGAAGGAAGACTCAAGAAAATATAAGGCACTAAGAGAGATGTCAGCATGTTTGTCCTCCAGTTTGTTCGATCCAAAATCAACAAATATCTGCACTTAGACACAGAAAAATAACATTTACTTCATATCTTCAGAAACAAATTCTCATTTTAATAAATAAATTATAAAAATATATACAACCAATCATGAATGAGAGAAAATCAAACAAAAGAATGTCAATCATTCTTTAAAGACTAGATATATTTATCTTTTTTTTTGACGAGGTGACAAGGCGTCTCCGAAAGTTAGAGTGGCGGCGTAGCTCTCTGCGACGTATAAATCTGTGGTGTGGGGATTCGAATGCAGGTTTGTCTTGCGGCCAAACAAATCCCTACTGTGAGCCACGTCAAATAAAAAGAGGCTGTTGGGGACCAGATATTGTTATGATCCAAAATCAACCAATATATGCTCTTAGACACAATAAAATAACATTTACTTCAGATCTTAAGAAACAAATTCCCATTTTAATAATAAATTATAAAAAGATACAACCAATCATGAACTGCAATATGAGAAATCAAACAAAAGAATGTCAATCATAGGTCTTCAATTCAAATCCATTCTCCATTGTGATGATTTTTTAAGAAGGAGCTGATAATTCACCAAACTTTAAGCAGTTATCAGGATTCCACAATCAAATGAAGCTAGTAACCCATCAAACTTAAAACGATCTTTCATTAGACCTAATCTCAGACACTCTGTAACTCTTTCCACAAAAGACACATTCAAACGATCCAACAATTTATATAAACGAATAAAAACTACAGAATTCAAAAACCTCAGGATGAAGATCTAGCACACAAACAAGATCAAGGGACTAGGAGCTCACATGGCGGCAATGGATGCAAGGAACTTGAGGAAGGTGGTGCCGAAGGCAAGGCCACTGGCGAGCATGAAGGCATGGTTGACGAGCTTCTTGGTGGCGACTCCGAGCTCCCTGAGATCGGAGACGACGAGGTCGGCGTCCGTCTTCATGGCGAGGTGCGCGAGCTTCCTCATTGCTTCGACCGATGAGAACGGGAACGGGGGAGCGTGGCTTCGTTTTGCAACGGCCGCCACTCGAATTGAAGAGGTTTTCTCCTCGGGATCTGGATTCTTCCTTGTGACACGTGGACGGTCGATTGCTGGCCCCAAGCCTCGCCCTCGATTTCGGTCGTTTCGATCTTTCCATTTTACTCGTTCCAGTGTCCCTTTAAATTATTTTTCCAATATTTTATTAAAGACATAAAGGTAAATAATAATATTAATTTTTAAATTATTAATTGACGGTAGGAAAATCTCAGGTTTTGGTTATGTCCATATTAAATAATTGAATTAAAATTAAAATAATAAAAAAACCAATTGGAATGTTGTTGATAAGTGATAAATGAAGTTATATAATGGCTTATATTTGGTAGGTTGGCTATCAATGTCATTTTGATAGTTCTTTGTTGTGGAGGGACCACCAATTGGGTGGGGATGAGGTGGAGCCATGATTTTTTTTTTCTTTTAACAAATATAAGGGTGGATAAATCATGTTTTGTTGTTAATTACATAGAACAAGTACAGAGTGTTACAAAACCAAATTATATAATATGTGACCGGTACTAGAGGGTAAACCGGCTTGTTCCATTGCTTAGTTGGAGAGGCTCGGTCTTGTAAAAGTGTCCTCAAAAGTTTTATCGCCTTTGACTTGTGAATATATCTCGGACCAATGATCTAGGGTTTTCTTGATCAATGTTTATGATTTTTTTAATATAAATTAAAATAATATGAAAAGATTAATATTATAAATGTATTTAAAAAAAAACAAGTTGTTTACCTAAAATTATCTATGTTTTGTCTACTAATTTGTTTTCTCATCCGTGGATTTAACCATTTTTGGAAAATGCTCAAACTTTAGACCGTTTGTGAGTTGTTGATGTGTGGGGACTTGGTTGGATAGAGTTCTTGTGTGGGGACTTCGTTTGACAGAGTGTTCTTCTTTGGAATATAATGACTATATCATATTATATTATCTATAAAAAGAAGTGGATTTTTACTAATTTTCAAAAAATAGGAAGGATGATATGATTTGTAATTAATTCTATTTTTTTTAAAAAAAAAACACTAAAGTTGGAGTTCTAAACTCTACAATTTTCAGTATTAAAATGATACCGGTTAAATCTTAATGCACACGTGACTCCATCTGGGAATGTCCGGGTAAATGACATAGATCCCCAAAATCGACATCCCTTTGGACATGGCGGTAGCTAATACCCTGATCAGAAAAGATAATAACAATATGACAAAAATAGATTTATAGCATGACAAAGAATAATCCTCGTCATGATGGGATGGTGGGCGAGATTTGCGGTGACAGACCTCGGGAATTAGGGACAATAGGGAGGAGGTCAAACTAAAAAAGAGGTAACTAATTTCTCATAGAGAAAAGAAGAAAAAGAAAAAGAACCTCCTCCATTTTTTTTCTAAAGAAGACCTCTCAATAATTTGGGTGTCAGAGCCATCTCAAGGCACGAGACCCACCCTTCTTATTATATTCCTTTTAGCATGTCTTAACTGCCCAAGAAAACCAGTCGGCAAGCACCCTACCGAAGAAGAACCTCACCTGAGCCATCACGCCTATAACTACAGGCTGTTTTTTCCCAATCCATCATCCAATTCAAGTAAACATTGTTGAAAGATCAGGGATATAAATGAATAAATAGCTTCATGAACTACATCCCAAATTACATTAATGTGCATAAACAAAGTATGATAAACTGAGAAATGTTGAAACATCATACAGATGACAGTAACATAATGAATAAGATCTAATAACATGCTATGTTGGAAAATCAGAAGATTGTAACTAACAGCACATTTAAAGAGCAAGAGGATAATGTATGTAATAACATTATAAAGTAAACCTAACAACATGTTCATTTGCAGATACACAACATGATAATTAATAATAAATTTAAAGATCAAATAGATAATCAACATGCTCATTTGCAAATACACATGATAATTAATAATAAATTTAAAGACCAAACAGATAACGACATTTTGAAGAAAGTCTCATAGCATACTAATTTCCAGATTAAAAACAATAAAATATTTTAAGATTGAAGTGATAAGATATATAATGAAATTATAAATAAAACCTGATATACTAATTTCCAGATTCAAAGTATGATAAATAAATATTTATTTAAAAGATAAAATAGATAAGATATGTGATAATATTATAAATTAAGTCTAGCAGTGTATTAATTTGCAGATTTGAAACATAATAAAAATTGAAACCTAACATGACAAGATTCGTTCAAGTAAAGTAGTAAATCTATATAATCAAAAATTCTGAAAATCAGAAATCTGACCAAAATCTTGCAGAGATAAATTAATGGAGAAGCGGGCTGTCCCAGAAAAACTATTCACCGTCCTCGTGCAAGGCTTCCCACGCAGGCGATGTTTGTGGAGATACTTCTCCTCCCTCGGTGGTGCCGCGTCCGCGAGAAGGGGTCGAGGGTTGGCGTTGATCTGACCTGGCGAAGCGGGACAAAGGAGGCAGGAGTTTTTATCCAAAAAGAAATCAGAGAAAAACCAAAAAATTCAAGAGATAAAAAGCAGTTGTTTGTTTTTCTTTCCACTATTCCCTTTTAACGGAGATCTCCAGCGGATAAGCGCCTACTACTAGCTTCGTTAAGCTCGGCGTGCCTCTTCAGCAGTGTCAAATCAACGGGATAAGAATTGGAATTTTTTCACAATAGTCCTTCAACATATGAGGTTTTATATAGTATGATAAAATCCAAAATAAGTTTTGCATAATGGTCCTCGTATTTATATAATAATTTTCCAAATTAAAGACATAAAAGGTTTTGCAAAACAAACCCCATAATTTTGTATTTTTGTATAACAAACACATCTCATATGTCAATCGTAATTGGAGCCGATCACGAGGCTGACCAATTATTACGTCAACATAAGATTAATTTTACTAGTCATTTACTTCAAGGTTTGAAAACAAAATTAGCTGTCTAACAATTAAGTATATTGTTTGAAATGCATGCTTTATAAAACACAATATTAAAAACAATATAATGATCATTTAAATCGATATGATGGAATTATTTAATAAATATTTGGATGAAGGTAATAATTTTATTATTATTATTGGATAATGAACTTTTAGTCCCTAAAACAGTGCCATTATCCCTATTGGTCCCTGGGGTATTTGTGGGTGGGGGTGTAGTAAATAATGGGGTGAGTAGGGACATGGTTACTGTTTCATAGACAGTTAAATAATTTGCTCTAATATTATAGATATTTATTAAATAACAGTTAGATATAAATTTAAATGAGGCAAAAAGCCATTTTTGGTCCCTAACCTATGGTATATTGTTCATTTTGGTCCTTGTACTATAAAAATGTTCAATCTGATCGCTTGAAGCTATGGGGGTTTTGACAACTACGGTCCACGATCTTTGGCGTGGCATACAAATTAAATACATCCAATTTATTTTTTGATGGCGTGGCGGTGGCGTGCTTTGCACATAAATAAAATTTTGAAATATGTTACTAAATTAATGCTGATGTGGCATGCCATGTCAGCATGCTGACGTGGCATGCCACATGGCATAAAAAATGAAAAAATCTAAAAAAATTCTAAAAAATATGAAAAAAATCAGAAAAATATGGAAAAATCAGAAAAAATATGAAAAAAATCAGAAAAAATCTAAAAAATATTAAAAAATCATAAAACAAATTAAAAAAATTGAAAAAATTTTAAAAATATAAAAAAATCATAAAAAATCTAAAAATTATGAAAAAAATCAGAAAAAAATCTAAAAATTATGAAAAAATTAGAAAAATCTAAAAAAATATTAAAAAAATTAAAAAATTAAAAAAATATGAATTTTTTTAAAATATGGAAAAAATCATAAAAATCTAAAAATTATGAAAAAAAAATCAGAAAAAATTTAAAAAAATATTAAAAAATCATTAAAAAAATTTAAATAATATGAAATTTTTTTAAAAATATGAAAAATATCATAAAAAATCTGAAAATTATTAAAAAAATCAGAAAAAAAATATCTAAAAATTATGAAACAAAGGAAAAGTTTTAAAACAAATAGGGAAAAAAATATTAAAAATAGTAAAAAACAAACCTTGCCTTTTTACACAAATTTACTATATTAATCATTTAACAAAATGACAGAAAAATATTAAAAAATAGAAAAAAAATCTACTTGATTATATCCAACCGGTGGTGATGTGACATTAATTTTCTAAAAATAACATGATTGGGTTTTAAACTAAGAACCCACCAATGTTAGGGTTATATCCAACAGGGGCTCCATGCTTCTCTTTCTTCACGTTTTCACTTCATGGTCCCGGCCCGGTTGATCAAGCGAGAGGGGTTCCCGTGCTCATGCACTTCGGCTTCTCAGCATGTTGACATGGCATGCCACGTCAACATTAATTTAGTAACATATTTCAAAATTTATTTATGTGTCAGCACGCCACGTCAGCTGCCACGTCATCAAAAAAAAAAATAATTGGTGTATTTAATTTGTATGCCACGTCAGCATCAGGGACCATAAGTGTCAAAACCCCCATAGTTCAGGGACTGTATTGAACATTTTTATAATACAGGGACCAAAATGAACAATATACCATAGGTTAGGGACCAAAAATGGCTTTTTGCCTTTAAATGATCATCATCTTAACAGAAGGTCCCTGAAACTTGGCTTGTCTCTTAAAAGGTCCCTCATATTTTGTATTTTTTTTTTAATTATAAAAAACTAGATTTAAGACTGCCGAGAAATCCGCCGCGCTTCAAACCCCAACTCCTGAACTTCCCTCACTTTCCATCCCCTTTTCAGCCTCGGTTCCGCCGTCTGCGGCCGGCTCCGGTCAACGGATCGTGCAAGTGTCTCGTTGTCTCTCTATCAAACTTGCTCGTGATGCAATTTTCAGAATCATCATCGATTGAACAATGATCTTGGTAAGATCCCGGATGATTCTATTTGGCGGAGAACTCCAAGTTCGTTCTTTTCAATCGTTTGCAGAGAGTCCAAAGTCTATTTAAAAATCAGTTCAATTTTGTTTCTTTCACTTGGAATTCCATCAAAAATCAAATTTTGATTTGATTCCAAGGGTTTCAGTTTCTGATCCTTAAAGAATGATACTGTTGAATACTTGGGTCACGCTTCCAACTCCATTGCACAACCCCAAAAGAAATGTAAGGAAAGCTGTCTCAGCATGCCATCAATCTTGCAGAAGGTTAGTAACTCATTGTCTCTCCATTCAATCACTTAAGATCAGTTTCATTATTGTTCTTTCTTATTCTCTGTTGTGTTTGATTAACATGTATTTCAATCCTATTCCATGAAAGGAGGCTTTTTATTATCTCTAATTGAATTTTATTATCAAGTCCAATTCATCCACTCTCATTGCATCTTCAATGTCTTATGCTCAAATTTTGTGAATTTATGAATGTGTTATCTCCATTTGGATTCTGAAAAAAAAAAAATGTAATGTTTTGATGAACAGATGTGAATGTTATGATCTCCACAAGCAACTTATTCCCTATCAAGAAGCTTGGTTATGGCAAAAGTCTATTGTGAGAACAAGACACAGTTTATTGGATAAAGATGAAGATCATTCCGATGTTGTGATTGTACTCCAACATCCTCCTGTTTTTACATTGGGTACGGCCAGTTCGGAGGAGTATCTGAATTTTGATGTGAAAAATCCCCCTTTTGCAATTCATCGGACTGAACGTGGCGGAGAAGTTACTTATCATGGTCCTGGACAGGTATCTCTTTCATTTATGAAATACTTGCTGATAATTCTTTTGCCCATTTTAGTTGACGTCGTGAATTTGCTCATTAACTTTTAATATGCAATTCACTTGACCTTGTTCTTGAACACTTTTAATTTTTGGCACCAAGCTTATGACAACTATCATTTTGGATTAAACACTAATTGAGTTAAATGAGTATGAAATCATATAGTCAGAAATTTCAGAAAGCCCTATGCAGATTGGAACAATAGCTGTATTTCTTAAATATTTATCAACAGGAAATGAATAATAGCTTATATTTCTAGAGATGATCGACAATTCTTTCCCTATATGCCATTTACTCCAATTTCACTTGTTAGAATTGTAAATTCATTCCAAACTGAATTTGTCATTTTGAAAAAGGAGGCAATTGAGATCACCGCTTTTGGTTTTTCTTTGTTTCTGACTGCATCTAACATTCTTTTGCCATTTCATCATCTTCTTAGCTTGTTATGTATCCCATTGTCAATCTAAGGTATCATAAAATGGATCTAAATTGGTACCTTAGGTCACTCGAAGAAGTGATCATAAGGGTCCTTTCATCAACTTTCTACATCAAGGCATCAAGGATCGAAGGCTTAACTGGAGTTTGGGTTGGTATGTCTTTCTATCTTGCAAAAAATTTGTTTCGTTGTAATCTCGTTCCAATCATCATTTAAAATTTTATGCTCTAAAATTCTTTAGGAAATCAGAAGATTGCTGCAATAGGAATTCGGGCTTCTCGATGGATAACTTATCACGGGCTAGCACTTAATGTTACCACAGACTTAGCTCCTTTTCAGCACATCGTCCCTTGCGGCATTCGAGACTGCCAAGTTGGAAGTCTCCGGGGCTTGTTGGAAGAACAATCTGCCACAACCGAGGACATGATCTTGCTAGACATTACTTACAGTTCCCTATTGAAGGAATTCTCCGAAGTTTTCCAGCTATCTCTCCATCAAGCATCCATCCCCAAGTTCATTTCTTCTGAAGAGTCACTGACTTTGGTTGCATGAGTTCAACTTCAACAGATTCCATAAGATTTTAGTCAAATTACGATTTTTTTCGTACATACCCTTACAGAACTTCAAAATTACATATTGCGTTAGGGCTGTAGAAGTAATTATAAATTATGCAGGGGTTTAAGTGCAAAAAAACATTTTATATTGGTGAAACCTCCATGAAATCCATTCATTGCGACGATGATTCTACCAAGTCCTTCGTTAACATCTCCATCGGTAAACAAGAACTTCTTTTCAGCTCCATTGCCGGTGAGATCATTCAAGCCTTCAATCATCGCCTGCGCTTCATGCAACCATGGGTCCCAGAGCTCTACTCTGGAATCCCTATGCAAAGAAGGGAAAGTGGATGAAGCTTTTCAAATCATAGATCAAATGGATAGGCAAGGGCTTGCTGCCAAGCCAGTGAACCTTGTCCTATTGCTCCAAGCTTGTGCTGAGGCACGGTCATTGCTCTCAGTGAGAAAAGCTCATCAGTGCATTGAGAGATCCTCTTGCAGAGGTAGTAGACCTTTTATCTATAAATTGGCAGAGGTGTACTGTAAGCTTGGTAGCATGGAGGATGCACGGAAGGTGTTTGATGAAATGCCTGTTAAGCCGGTTGTGAAGAGAAGAGAGGCATATGTGAAGGTTAGGAAGTTGCATGAGCGAATGAGAGCGGCCGGCTATGTGCCGGATACGCGGTACGTACTGCATGATATTGATGAGAAAGAAAAAGAGCGAGCATTGATGTATCACAGCGAGCGGCTTGCAATTGCTCATGGGCTGATCAACACGCCACCGGGGACAACCCTGAGGATCATGAAGAACTTGAGGATATGTGGTGATTGCCACAATGCCATTAAGATCATGTCCAAGGTTGTGGAGAGGGAGATCATTGTGAGGGATAACAAGAGGTTTCATCACTTCAGGGATGGTGTTTGTTCTTGTGGTGATTATTGGTGAAACAATACATTTATTCATTCATTCATTCCTTGGCTTTCTCGGTTGAACAACCGTGCGCTCATGAGAGTCACAGACCTGTGTCGCGAACCGACACCCGAGCCTGCGCGTGAACCCGCTGAGCGCTCCAGCACGCGTGTCACCGCCCATTCTCTCCAGCGCGCGCTTCATCCTCGTGCACTCCCTCTCCAGCTCCTGCACTCGGCTCCGCATACTGTCCATGTCCAGCTTCAACACCTGGTTCTCTCTCACCGCTGTTCTCCACGTCTCTCCCTCCCTTACTACACTAACACTATCCTCGGACATTGCTGCGCGGGGCTCGCTGCTGGCCGCGTCCGCGGCCAGGATGGTCCCTGCGACAGCGCGCCGGAGCTGTAGCTGCTCGAAGAAAAGGACTTGCACCACTGAGCGGAGAGGTAGCCTATCGTTTTGCGCCGCGTGCGTGCATGCTTCCAGCGTTAGCTTCTGGCAGTCCACCACCCCGCACACCTTCTCCCTCTCCTCCTCGCTCAGCCCTGGATGCGCCTGCTCTCATTGCGACATTTCATCAGTCACTTCGCGTGCATAGAATAAACAATAAACACACGATATTGCTTTTTTCAAACATGCCCCTGTAAACTCCTTATTTTTGCAATATATTTATTTATATAAACACACACAAGTTTGCAGGGATGTGAATGCAAAAGAGTATAATTATTTAATTCGGAGTGACGAGAGCCGTTGATGTACCTTGAGATAGAGATCAGTGGCGCGATAGAGCCCGTCGTCGTAGACTCGGGCGTGGTCCGGCAACGCCAACGCGAGATCACAGAACTTGTCCGCTTTGAGATTCGCATCCGACGCGATCTCCGCAAGATAGCCGTCCACCAACTTCGCCACTGCTATCAGCGCGGTATTATCACCATGCGGTGAACCGTCTACTTCTCCCGCCGCCTCCTCGGCGGGAACAATCGCCGAGGTTTCCTCTTGGCGTTCTAAAAAGTACCCTACGATCCTCTCAACGCAGTCCACGTCATATAACGTGTCCACGAGGTAGGAATAACTCGGCATCAAAAGATCGTCCAGCGTGGCCTTCTCCAACTGCGAGCCGATCTTCTTCTCGATCGCTGATCCCGAGGCCGCCGGTGCACGGAGTATGTTGGCGGTTTTCAGGAGGCCGAAGAGGAACCGGGTGGTGACCAGACTCGAGTTCTTCTCCGAGGTTAGATTCGTAATTACGGTCTCGAGGAGCTCTCGTTGCTCCGTCTCCGACGCCAATGGCGACGCCGCCGCGCGCTTCCGGCTAGAGCGAGAGAGGCCTGGGATCGAGCTCTTCGCGTAGGAGATCAACGATCCTTCTATCGCCTCGGGGCGAAGATCCCGGGCTCGCATGGCGGCGATGACGCGCTTGTAGACCGGGAGGCTCAACACAGTGAGGTCCTCGAACCACGGTTCCGCCGGTGGCGGTGGCCGGATCCCACTCTTCCGGCGGCCCCCGGCGTCGATCCCGTTCCAGAGGATGGACTTGGGATCGTTGTCGCTGATAGGCCAGCCAAAGAGGGAGCTGAAATCGGGGGAGGCGCAGGCTCTCGCGGAGATGGAATCCACGCAGCGCTGGAGAATGCCGAGGTCCTCGGCTAGTGGCATAAGATCCTCGCAGGATTTGAGGGTTTTTATCGAGTCCCTGATGTTCCGCAGGACTGATTGAGTGATGAATCGCTCGGTGCGGGAAATGAGGTTCTCCTCCGCGAAGTCCTCAGTCATCTCGAGGTACTCCGCGGCGCAGCGGAGTGCGGCGACGGTCCAGGAGGTGAGCTCGATCTTGACACCGTAGCAGAACTTGGCGGCGGCCTCGAAGATCTCGGCGCCTCCGGGGAAGTCAGTGAGCGTAATGTGGTGAAGTTCCTCTTCTTCGATCTCTTCTTCTCCGTCCTCTTGCTCCTGCCGCTGCTTCTCGCGCTCGGTTATCAGAAGGTGAAGCTTTCTACTCTTGGACATCAATGGAAACTGCAAACAAGAATTCAGCCAAAAATACCATTTTTTTTTTCATAAAAGGAACGAGAGATTATGATTGTTTGAGACCTTGTGGAGGTGGTAGCTCATGCGCTCGACCTCTATCACGACGTCGCTTGGCAACCCAGTGGTGCAAAACCATGCCTGTCCTCTGGAGCCAAGCCTCTCCCCCGCCATTGCTGCTCCCCCTTCAGAACCCTAGCTCTATTTCATGTGACGGAATCCGTTTATAGTTCTCCAGATCCTACCTTGCCCAGCGGAGAACCAAAAGTGCCCATAGAGTGTTTGAACAAAGTTCCAGCCTAAAAAGCAGTAATGGTCTCTGTTACTACCATATTGTATGTATTTCTGATAGTTTACTTCGTTGTTGCAGGCTCTCGCGTTTACTTAATTACCAGAGAATCTCTCTCGGAGATTGCTGGGAAGTGGACAGGTAAAGGTTGTTTATTTTTAACATTTGGTTTCTATCATCCAACTGGTTTCACTTTCTTTTGTTTCTATCTTTTTACATGGCACTTGGCTAGTTCTTGCACACAGTCATACATTTGATGTCATGGGAGTTTGCAGGACACTCAGGGCTCTTTAATGTTCCATCTACCATGATGAGGTGCATTGAAAGTGGGGAGGAGAGTGTTCAAACAGGGACATGAAAAAAGGTCCAGTGACATCTTTCTATATTGACTACTAAAAGTCTCTATTCCATTATCACTTGTACTTCTGTGCCTCTTATTTAGGGCTTGAGAGATGCATGATTGGTGATTTCTCCAATCTATCTTTTCATCTTTAGACATACTAGATGCTACTTGATTATATATGGCCCGGTTGAAAAAACCACTAGCTTGTTATTCCATTTGTTATTAATGTGTTAAAGTTTCAGCCAGGCTACTATGTTATACTGTTACAATGCAATTTATGTAGCTTTAGCTCTGCCACTTGTAGTTTTAGACTATTATTTGTTCTATAGAAGGTTATTGGTGAGACTTGAGAGTGGCCACAATTTTCTGAGACACCTGTCTCATTGAAAGTTTACTTTGTTACATGCACATCAGAGCACAACTCTTCATATTTGTGTAATCCTCCTTCCAGACTTGAATTCATTTTGCTGAGTTATATTCCAAAAAAGAGTTCTCTGGAAAATTTTAAATTGGAATTTGTAGCCTCTATAGATAACAGCAGACATTAATTATGACCTTAATAAAAAAGTAGCTATGGGTATGAAACAGCTAGGGCATTTTCAGCTTAATGAACAATTGCTGGCTAGGTCCACATCCAACAACCTGAGGAATCAAACCATGGGGACCAGATTGAATTTGGTCCTTTCTCTCTACTTTTGGAGTTGTTGAATGCTACAAAGAGCTTGAGGGTGTTCTCACATATTTGTTATCTTCTTGTTATTTTTCATTCCTTTTTCTCGCTTTTGCTTCCACATAAATCAATTGGTAGGCTGGGTACAACTAATGCAGTTTACATAGCTTCAAGTCCAGTGATCTATCCTCAATTATATGACTCATGTTTTTTTTTTTTTTTTTTTTTTTTTTTTTAATGAAACCAAGGCATGAAGCACAAGAAGCATGGCCTCTTGGCTTCTCCCCTTTGTCCCTCTGAACTCATTCTGGTTTGGTGGTTCCCGATAATGACAATGCTTATTTTTTCCTTAGAGCTCTGTTTTCTATGATATGCTGTAAGTATTATATCCATCTTATTGAAGTTTATTTTGGACATTCTTTTTGAACTTAGTTCATTTTAATTATTCTATTGTTGGGCTTATAGGACTAGCATCTGACTCCTGTGCAAATTGGTCCCTACCCTTGAATTAGGTCCAAGTTAATCTTGATTAGTTTATGCATCTTGCACCCTTAAATAGTACCATGAAGTATATAATACTTATAGAGAGTTTTGCAGAATTTTTCTCAACCTGAAAGAAATTACTTAATGAAGCTGTTCTGTTTGCTATGGACTTTTGTTTGAAGCCTATAAATATTTTATTTTTATTTCACTTTCCTAACTGCATATTATTTGTTATGCTTGTTAACAATTCTTATGACTTATGAGTATTTGTATTTGTTTATTACATGAAATCTCCTTGATTAAAACAGATGAAGGAAGGTCGAATATGCCAATAGTCTTTGTAATTTAATATTAAGGGGATCCTTTTCGTTTTTTTTACAAAAAGTGATGAAATTTGGGTTGTTTGGTGGGGTGTCACACACCAAAAGTGTTGTGTTAACAAACACAAATTGCTGTGCATAATTGTCCTGGTTAGACTGTCATTACTATCATGGTTTATTCTTTTCATGCTATGAAACATAAGGATGTTTGGGAGTTAAGATATAAGAAAGTAGGTAGGTTTATATCTAATCATTGGGCAATAGTTGGTTACTTAGTTGTATAGCTTTACCAGAAATCAAATGTAATGAGTTGCTTCATCCCTTTCCAAAAAGGACGTGTTTATCCTGCATATGCTTTTCCTTGCCAGGTTCCTTGCACAAGAGACATAGCTTTTGTCAAATCTCCATTAAATACCATTATTCAGTGGAATTAAACTTTCAAATTTGTATAAGCCCATGTTATGATTTAAGTGAATATGGTATTAATCTTTGTAAAATTATTATTTAAGTAGACATTTCAGGTTGGTGCACATCAAGGCATAGCAATAGGTTACTTCCAATAGGGAAAATTCGAGACTAAATAATTGCTCAGAACCCAGTGCTGATTCATGGTTTGATCTGTGAGTAGTTGTTCATTGTAGAACTACTCTTCCAATACATACATTCATTCATAGAAATGCAAATTATCTTGTGGTGTACCTGACTATGTTTCTTTCTTTTTCACCATTTTTTTCTCTCTTTACTTACTGTAAGGAAAGAATTATATTGACACACAGGCTGGTTTTATGTGTTAATTTGGCAAACCAGTTCACCCCAGTAGTGTACTTCTTCTATGAATAGTAGTTGACCTCTAATTGGCTAAATAGTTGACATGGGTCCAGCCGTCCAGGTTCTTGTTGTCACGCACCATAGAAATATATTACAAACAATGAACAATGGAAAAACATTAGAAACTAGGCAGGCTCCTGGGCATGACAGGGCACATGCTCTGCTTTCCCGGTTTTGATGGTGTAGTATTAATATTTAATACAGAGTGTAATTTCTATCTATGGTTCCCTCACTGCTTACAATTCTCATAAATACTCATTCTTTGATTATCTACTCCTTTTGCCTTCTGGTGTGTGGCTTCACTTCTTCATGGTTTTGAATCTTTTGATAATATTATTTGTTGTTATTATAAAAGCATTAATATACATATTTCTACCACATTTCTTTATGCTCTTAAATTAAGCTGTGTATGCCTTTCTTTGGATAATACTGCTAAGTTTTTAATTCGAGGTTATATGTTTTGACATCAACTTTTGTTACTAGATATTAGTATCCTTAATTATCTAGTTAAGCCATATTTATCTAAATGCACTTCTAAATTAATTTTGTGAAAATGTTTTTTTATAGTGATATGCCGGCACGGGTTTCAAGAGGCGACGAAGCCTTTGAGGACGACACGGCAGGGACCCCAACAGACCAGAAAGGAATCTGAGACAGTATTACCAAACTCAGTTAAGAGGAGGACTCTCAATTGAATTTTTTAATTGTTTATGCACTTTTGCTGAGTTTGTACTTAGAAATCAATTACTATTATTAATAAACAAATGTGGTTTATTTACTATTTATGTTAGCTCCAAAATTGGATCAAGCCCCAATTTCGAGCAACACTTTAAATTTGTATTTGAAATGGGAAGAGAAGAAGAACCAGAAGATCAAAGAGAAAAGCTCAAAAGCAAAAGAGGCTCAGCAAATAACGTGGAAAACCCCAAAAATGGGGAAAAAACCACGGTCATCTCCATGAGAGATGAAATCCACTAGATCTCCCTTCATGATTACAAAGTAGAGCTCCATTGATGAGCTCTAGAGAAAGAAAATGGAAGAAGAGAAGAAGGAGAAGAAGAAGACGGGAGCTCCGATGCTTGAGGAAGCGTGAGGGCTTGTAGGATCACGGAATGAGATGTTGTTGAACTGGGGAGAGGGGGTATTTATAGGGTCTGGAGGTGGGGGTGCTGCTTGGAGAACAAGCTACTCAATTTGAGCACGTGGGTGCCAACTCAGCATGCCAGCTCAGCAAATCCAGCTCAGCATGCTTCTAGAAGCTTCTAGACTCCAGGCTGGCTCCTCAACCGTTTAACTTAGTTTCCCAGTATTATTTGTCTTTATGTGACTAGGCTTCTAGAAGGTCTTGAGTCGCCCGCGTGTGGAAAATGTTGGAGGAGGAGTCGAGGGTATGGCACGCCTTTCTTGAATTCCAGAGCTCCTCCTTGAGGACTTGAATTCATCATAATTTCGAGGTGGAGGAGCTGGTAGTAGAGAGAAAGTGAGCCCTGGCTGCAAGTTCAGATTCACGTGGCGGCCACTCCACGGATATCACATGTGCCGCGTGTCCTTGTTTATAACCACCCTATCATCGTGATCCCCTCAAGTATGCTTCGCGATGAGCTCGGAAGATGGCCGAATATTTTGCTTGAATCTTAAAGCCGAAGTTAGCTAAGCATATTGAATCATTTGGAGAAGCTATTCTTTTCTGGCGATGTTTTCCGAGGTGCTCCAAGCGAAAGAGTAGCAAGCGTTATCTTTGATGAACAGTAACTGCATTTATTGCTGGCCGTCTACACGGTTTTCAATAACCTTTTTCTCTAGTGACGGTATGGTGTGCAACGATGTGTAATGATGAGCACGTTCTTTTTTGGTCCACCTTGGCATTCATCCACGGTGGTTCTGCAAGTAGCGATCTTCGTCCGTTAGATGAAGCGGACAGGTGTCACTTAGAGATTATTCTGTTTTTGAATGGATTTTCTTTAGCCGTTGGATTCTTTCGTGCCCTTCAAGTATTATCAAATATCGTGTTGGATTTTCCAACACATCTGTTCATCTTCTTCTTCATTATCAAGCCCTGACGGCAGAAACTGCGATTTTCTCTTCTTGCAATCCTCATTTTTTCCGAAAAACCTCAAGGTATGGCTTCTTCCTCTCGCATTTGTTCCTTCTACTAGCAACATAGGAACGAAACGTAGCAAAAGACAGTTCCCTTGTTCTGACTCTTACCCTAGCATCCTTCATCAAGAGGAGATCGATGTCGTTGCAAAATATTATAAGATTAGGCACGAGGATTTCCAACTTTGAAATTAGATTGCACGATCCTTAGATAGAGCAAGTCTTTGTGAGAGAGGGTGAATTGGCGGTTTATGTAGATGCATTATTAGGAGGACTTCGATTCCCTTTTCCTCCTCTGTTTCTTGAAATTTTCCAGTCTTTCAATGTTTGTCCATCTCAATTAACCCCGATTCTCGGAGATGCCTCTGTGGATTAATCGTATGCCTAGATCGCCGAAGTTACTCCTTACACCTGCCCTTGTTCGAGGCGCTTATTTTGCCTCAATAGAGAGTCCAACACGGATTGGTACTTCTTTGGAGCTAGGCACGATAGGCGTTTCTTAGGTTACGTCGCAGAGCCTCCATTAAGAGATGGAAGGAGAGATACTTCTTCATTTCCAAAGAAGGGGTTTTGAGTCCGGCTGAATGGGAGTACCTCGGACTCAAGTGTTGAGTAGGGAGAAGCTCTCTAAAAGCAGAAAAGCTGTTATCTCGAGAAATTACGGACATGCTCCCAGTTCCTGATATCTTCTTGACTAACAAAATTTTACGAAGAAGTGGGCTGTTCTTAGCGAAGGGTAGGGATTGTCACATTTCTGTTACTCTTTTCCGAATTACTTTCTATCATTTTTGATTGAGTTTCTCTTTTTTGTGTTCCAGGTGAAGGTATGGACCCTTCTCAACGTGCCAAATCTTTGTTGGACAAAGCTCGAGCCCGTGCCGAGAAGCTCAACACTGCACGTCTGGAGAAGCAGAAGAAGACTGAGCTCCGAAAGAAAGCGGCTGCAGAGGAACTCAGAACTGAAAGTGTCAATGAGTCCGTAGCTGTTGAAGAATCACCTACGCCTCTTGGGGATGACGAAATTCATCCATCCCAAACAGTGGAGGTCGAACTGCCTACTCATTCTGAAACAATTTCAAGGAAGAGAGTTCGGGATCCTGAAGAGGTTGTCGAAGATGAACCAAATTTCCGGAAGAGATGGCCAGCGGAAGAAAAGGTGGTTTCTAAGGGGAAGAAGAAACAACCCGGCCCGATCTCACATGACCTACTAATGAGAGGGCCTTAGCCATATCTCCTTTATGCGCCTGTTCCTTACGAGAAAGAGACTTACGCGAAGTGAAGCTAACACCGAAGTCTGGCAGATGGAGGAGAAGACTCACAGGCGGGAATTCAGTAGAACCCTTCCATACTCGCTACTGTCGAAGAAGATATCTTTGGGCGCATGCCTGATCTCCCTGCATTTCTCAGAGATTTGATAGATGATGAAGTTGAGGTGATTGGCGTTTCTGAGCCAAACGTTGACCCCACTATCAATTATGAGCCAGTGCGGGTCCGTGTTAATCGACCAACACGTCCCTCCTCAAGTTTAGAGCGGTGGTCCCAGCTTTTCGAAGGTTCCAAGGGATCACTTCACGTAGATCCAAAGGAGGGATCTTGATTAATGATCCTAAAGTTAGCCGTGATCCAATGCATCAAGTCCGTTCTGCCAAGAGAAGTTGAATCTAGACTTGATCGTTTAACACGGCAGGATCTCGCCGAGCTCCTCCGTCTCCAGGGGCTTTCAGTAAGTGTCTCTTTCTTTGGATTTTGCCTTTGATTTGAGCCAATTACAAACTTGCCATGGTTTGTTTGCAGAACTTATTTCTCAGTCATCGAGCTGCAAGCATCTTGGAGGAAGAGGAGGAGAACCGGATGTCTCTGTTGACTGAATATATCCGGAAGTGCAGAGACTTAGAAACGGAAGTCGTCCGATTGAACGCGGAATTAAAGAAAACTTCCGAGGAGAAAAATTTTGCTCTGGCTGAGAAGAACAAGCTTGATGTTATCTTAAAACAGTCCAACGAGAAGGCCGAGAGGCATCTGGAAAATGAGCTTAAGATGAAGGGTAAAGTCTCTACTTTGGAGAAGGAGATCGTTGGACTGAAAGCAACCAATTCTGAACTTCTCAAAGGTAAGGAGGTTGCCGAGACTAACTGTTCCTTTGCTGAGGTGAAATTCTCCAAGGCTAAGAAGGACTCTGAGGTCCTTTCTTTAGAATTGTCTTCTGCGCGTGCTATCGCCGAAATCCTTGAGAAAGAAAACGGCGAGTTTCTTGCGCAATTAAAGGAGAAGAACTCTTCGTTGATGGCTGTTACCTCGGAAAGGGATGCTATAAGCAAAGATCATGAGAAAATCTCCAACGAGTTGAAGGGTTATCAGAATTCACTTTCTGAAATTGAAAAGAAGATGAAGGAGTTGGAGAAAGTTTGTGCTGAAGCTTCTGAGGTGACAGAATCAGCTCTTGAGGAAGCCCGAGACGAAGGGAGGGAAGAAAGTTTTCCCGTTCTGAAGGAGTTTGTTTTGAAATTCCCAAACGCAGATTTCACTAACTTGACTTATATTGAAGCGTTGGAGACTCTGCATGATCTGCGGCTGAGATGAAATTTGAGTCTTTGGGGCCAGGGGAATGTTGCTGAGGCGAGAAGGAAAAGCGTCGGTGAGGAGCTTCGGTAAAAGTGAAAATATTACCCGACTCCTCCAGTGCGACAAGGAGTAGCTTCGGCTTACGGGCATTTATCCTGTTTTGTAGCTTCTTTTCCTTGTAGCTTCAACTGTTTTCCCTGTCACAGATGTTAGCATTATTTTAATAAATGAAATTTACTTTTACCTGTGCATAGTTTTTTTTTTTTTTTTTTTTTTTTTGACATGCTTCCATCATCCCGCGCTTCTAACTCTTGTGTTCCTTAGTTGCCATCGATCGAGCTCTTTGTTGTGGGTTCTCACTCAAGATGATTCGAGCCTAGACCCGCCATCACCTTGTTTGGAGAAATGTATTCGTCATTTGAGTTCCTTAGTGTTCGCTCTTACTGAAGATGGTTCGAGCCTAGACCCGCTACCATCTCATTTGGAGAATCGTATGAGAATTCTTCGACTTTGATTTCCGAGGTTCTCCAAAAGGAGTTCTGACTTGTCGAATCAGTTGCCGAGGGGCTCTTTGATGGATTGGCTCTCTTATGGAACTATCCTCAGGGGCTAGTTGCTATTATGTCACAGCTCGAGCCTAGACCCGCTGCTGTGAGTAGCAAGCAAACACTTCGTGAGGATTTTCCAGGTGACTTGCTATTTTCATCACAGCTCGAGCCTTGACCCACTGCTGTGTGAGTTAGCAAGAATTTTGTGAGGATTTTCCGAGCGGCTTGCTATTTTCATCACAGCTCGAGCCTTGACCCGCTGCTGTGTGAGTTAGCAAGAACCTTTTTGCATTATGCTATGACTCGAGCCTTGACCCGCTGTCTAGCTTTAAGTTAAATTTGGAAGATTTGAACTATTTGCTTCTTCTTCTTGAGGCTTTGTTGAGAAATTCATAGGCATTGCGAGCGGGAAGCTTTATTGATAGTACCTCCTAAGATGTTCGGAATTGTAAGAACGTTTGAGCCTTTTTCCGTCCATCTTGGAGAGCCAATAGGTGCCAGGCTTTACAATCTTGGTTACAACATAAGGGCCTTCCCAATTACGATTAAGCTTCCCAGTCCTGCTTTTGTTGCCTTCAAAAATATTCTCCCTCAAAACCAAATCTCCCACTTGAAATGTCACTTCTTTTGTCTTGACGTCGTAATGACGTTTGACCATCTGTCGATATGCAGCAGCTCGGAAGGCAGCTTCTTCCCTTTTCTCTTCCAGCAAATCGAGCTCAGCTCGAAGTACTTCTTCATTGCTTGTCGGATCGAAGGCCTGGATCCGTGGAGTTGGGACTTCAATTTCAGCAGGGAGGACTGCTTCTACTCCAAATGCGAGCGCAAACGGAGTCTCTCCAGTAGGAGTTCGGCAAGTAGTTCTGTAGGCCCAAAGTGCCCCTGGCACCTCATCTACCCAATTAGATTGATTCCGAAGCACTCTAGTCTTGAGGGTATGAAGCAAGGTTCTATTCGTCACTTCCACCTGTCCATTCGCTTGAGGGTGTGAGTAGGAAGTAAGCTTGTGCTTTCAATTCCAGAGCTCCTCACAAAAATTTTTTGAATCAAAGATTTGCAAAGCTATCTCCCCATTATGTCATGATGAATGCTACTAGGAGCCCAAATCGACAGATTACTGACCTCCATAAGAATTTCCGGCACACCTTTTCAGTAATGGAGGAGAGGGGTTCAGCTTCCACCCACTTGGTGAAATAATCAATGGCAACAATCAAAAATTTCATTTGCCGAGCTGCCTTTGGGAATGGGCCAAGGAGATCTACTCCCCAGAGTGCAAATGGCCTGGTGCTCACTATAGGGGTGAAATTTGGGAGGTCAAGGCCCGACATTTGAATAAGCCGACATGCGCCGTGACTGCATACAAAGGTTTTCGCATCCTTCAGCAAGGTTGGCCAATAATAACCTTGCCTTAAGATCTTTTGGCAAAGTGCTTTTCCCCCTGTATGATCTCCCGCAACACCTTCATGGACTTCTTGAAGGACATAATTCGCTTCTCTGGGTCGTAAACACCTTAACAGTGGGAGAGTAAATGATCTCTTGTAAAGGCACCCATCCAGAAGAGTGAAGCGGTTGGCCCTAACCTTGACCTGGCGTGCCTGCTTGGGATCTGATGGTAGAGATTCATCTTGGAGGTAACTCAAGATTGGATCGACCCAGCATGGCTCATCCGTCACTTCAAATAATTCCTCTTCAGGTCGGGAATCAATTGTCTTCACGCAAGAAGTATTGAATGTTGACAGGCAGTTACCTTGGCTTTGGAAGAGGCAGCTTTGAGAGGAGGTCACCTCTTGATTCTGCCCTCGGAATCTTTAAGTGATGGATGATGCTTTTGGAAGCTAGCGGCTAATTTTTGCACCAAGGCTTTGTATCTCACCATATTTTCTTCTTTTGCTCCAAATTCTTCGCCATGACCAACAACTAGTCGGGAGTCTGTGTTTGCTAACGATTACGGACTCCTGTGCCTCCCGCTAGTTGCAAACCTGCAATCATGGCCTCATACTCAGCTTCGTTGTTGGTTGCCTTGAACCCAAACTTCAAGATTGCCGAGGTGCTCCAACCTGAAGGGGATTGTAACACCATGCCAAAATTCTAATTTTCGTAATTCACGAGCCATCAGTATGCAAAACCCATTGTGCCATAGAGGAGGAGCTCGGCTCAAACGAATCCATAGGAAGAGCTCCGCTATATTCGGTGATCGTGAGCTCAACAATGAAGTCCGCTAGAACCTGGCCTTTGATCGCTGTGCGAGGCTCATAGGTGATGTCATACTCACCGAGTTCAACAACCCACTTCGTCAACCTTCCTGAGGCATCTGGGCGGTGGAGGACTTGCTTTAAGGGCTGATCAGTGAGCACCTTGATTTTATGAGATTGGAAATATGGACGAAGTTTCCGAGCTGCTGTGACTAAGGCATAAGCCAACTTCTCAAGAGGATGATACTTGGACTCGGTATCATTGAGAACTTTGCTAGTATAATAGACAGGTTTTTGAATTCCGTCATCCTCCTTAGTAAGAACTGAGCTTACCACCATATCAGAAACAGCCAAGTAGATTCTGAGTTCCTCTCCTGGTCTTGGCTTGGAAAGCAGGGTAGGTGACTGCAAATATTCCTTCAGTTGTGTGAGGGCCTTTTCACACTCTTCTGTCCACTCTACCTTTGGTGCTTTCCGAAGTGCTCTGAAAAATGGAAGATTCTTCTCCCCAGACTTCGAAATGAATCTTCCAATCGCTGCTAGCCTCCCATTTAAACTTTGTATTTCCTTAATGGTCCTAGGGGACCTCATCTCCAGAATAGCTCGAATTTGTTGCAGGTTGGCCTCATCCCTCTCTGTGAGCATAAAACCCAAGAACTTTCCTCGAAGGACACCAAATGCACATTTGGTTGGGTTGAGACTCATTCCATGAGCTCTCAATGTTTCAAATGTCTCCTGAAGGTCGGTGGCATGATGCTCAGCCGAGGTGCTCTTCACGAGGATGTCATCAACATATGCCTCGACATTCCTCCCCATCTGCTTCCTAAAGACCTTGTTCACTAGTCTTTGGAAGGTGGCTCCTGCATTTTTCAAGCCAAATGGCATCACCTTGTAGCAATATGTCCCACGAGAGGTAATAAAGGCTGTTTTTTCTTCATCCTTTCTAGCCATTTTGACTTGGTTATAACCAGAGTATGCGTCGAGGAAACTAAGCATCTCGTATCCCGATGTGGAATCTACCGTGTTATCTATCATAGGCGGGGTAGCAATCCTTTGGGCAAGCTTTATTGAGATCCGTGAAATCTACACACATACGCCATTTCCGTTGGCTTTCTTTACAAGGACAACATTGGAGAGCCATTCGGGGTATTGGACCTCCAGAATGAACTCGCTTTAAGCAACTTGTCACCTCCTCTTCAAGAAATTTCAAGCCTGCTGGCAAAGAAAGTTCCTTCTCTCAATTACCGGCCTTCACGGTTGGATCAACATTTAAATGATGTTCCATCACTCTCGTACTCCCTGCATGTCTTCGGCTGCCCATGCGAAGACATCTGAATTGGACTTGATCAACTCTAGGAGTCTCTTCTGTTGATCAGCAGCGAGTCCAACTCCAAGCTGTATGGTTCGCCCGTGAGGCCGTCGAGGGGAAGGCCGTGGAGTTCCTCGGCGGGGTAGGCTCATGCGGGCTTCTCTCTTCTCATCTTGCTGCTGAAAATCTTCTATAGCAAGAGACTCAGAACTTTTACTTGAGTCCCCAAGTTGCCTCTTCAGAGTTGCAAGGTAGCACTGTCTGGAAGAGGGTTGATCTCCCTTCACTTCCACTGCCATAATCGGTTTGAAATTTGACCCGGATGATAGGTTGAAGGGACAGCCCAAGCTTGTTGAGAGAAGGTCTCCCCATAATTGCATTTGTAACTCGAGGGATGCCGCACTAATGCAGGAAATTTATCGAGTCAGAGCGGTTAGGTGGGGAGTTCCTAGAGTCACGGGAAGAGTAATAATACCTTACGGATAAACAGGATCTCCACAACCCAAATAGGGGAGTCCCCGCATGGCTTGAGATTTTCAAAGACCAATCTTCATTCTCATCAAACACATCCCGTAAGATTATGTCACCGAGCTCCCAAAGTATCTACCAACACCACATGCATTCTAAAAATCCCGGACATCGAGAACCACCACTGTGGCATCGCCTTGTGGTTGACAAATTCCCTCAAATCTTCTTCAAATGAACTCAATCGGAAGAGTAGTTCTACTTTTCTTTTCTGGGAGCTCTCGTGATCGTGCCCACCATACGGGCATAGCTTCTCCTGGAGGATGAAGTTTCTCCTCCACATCCTGGCCCGCTTGCAATGACAGTGAGATCGATCTTCTTCCGAGGAGGTTCTGACTGAGAGGGTTGTTCCTCCTTCTTACTGGGTTCTTGCTTGAGGAACTCGGCCAACTTCCCCTCTCTGACGAGATCCTCAATCGCATCCTTGAGTTGGATGCAATTCTCCGTAGTATGACCTCGGACCTTGTGGTAGATGCAATATTTGCTGCTTTTCTTTGCCGAGGAGGTCTCCTTCACATGTTCAGGCTGCTTGAGGATCTTCTTATCCTGGATCTGCATCATAATACGCTCCCTGGGAGCATTCAGGGGAGTGTAATTATCATACCTGGCGCGAATCACGGGGAGTCCGCTTCAAGTCACGAGGGCCTCATCATCATTACGCAGGAGAGGTCGGTAACGGGTTTGATCTGCATCTCTCCGTGGTGGCCGTTCATTTGCTTTGTACTCCTCTCGGCGGCACTCCTCCGCCCGCTGGAGGGCTTGCTCCCTCCTTCCTGCTTTGAATTCATCTGTAGCTATAAAGCTCACGGGACCGCCATCACTTCGGACAGGTCCCGTGGAACATCCCTGATTAGGGAGTCAAGGAATGGACATTCCCGCAGCCCATCTAACACTGCCCCCACCACCATAATGGAATCGAGGTCAGACATCCCCTGCGTTTCATCATTAAATCTGTCAAGGTAATCCCGGAGAGATTCTCCTTCTCTCTGTTTGCATCTCAGCAACATGACAGGATTCCTCTTATGCCTTCTACAATTAGCGAAACGGCGAAGAAATTTGTCCATAAGCTGGTCGAAGTATGCAATGCTCCCCTCTGGCAAACTTCGAAACCAGTCATATGCGATTCCAGACAACGTCTTAGAGAAACCGCGACAAAGAACCACCTCGGCGCTATCAATCGGCTACATTTCGTGAGCAATACCTCTCAACATGGTCGTATGGATCCGAGGTGCCATCATATAATCTGATGTTTGGAGGAATGTACTTTTCTGGGAATGGAGCTTCCCAGATAGCTCTAATGAACGGAGAACGGAAACGTGGCACGTTCCGCAGGACACGTTCTCGTTCAGATAGTCGTCCCCGATGTTCCCTCTCAGGATCTTGATAATGTACTGGAGAGTGGTGCCGCGACCACTGTCTCCGAGGAGATGTGTCTCGAGGAGAATGGCTTCTGGAGCGGGGACGTGGAGGCGTGTAGCGCCTTGGAGGAGAGTACCTCGGGGAGCGACGCCGTGCTTCATACTGGATCGGCGACCGAGGTCTTTGTGATCGGGCACGGCAAGGTGATCTCGACCGAGATCGATGTCTCCTCTCCTGCACTCCAACTGAATGATGTTGCCGAACTACTTTCCTTTGATGAGGGGGATCAGAGCTCTCCGAAGATGATGCGGGGATCCTCCGTTCTCTAGAAGTGCGCCTTTGGCGAGCTGGACTCGGCCGGAGGGAGGTGGTGGGGTGGGGCGGCTGTAGCTCGCGAGACATGGCGCTCAATGCCCGTGATGGTGGTGGCTGGCGGCCGCCAATTGCCTCTCCACGGCAGTGAATCGTTCTTCTGGAATGGCCACCAAATTCGATTGAGCTGGCAGATTCTCAGCGACTGTGGGAACTCCATTAAGGGCCACTGGGGTATTCACGTCTCCCACCATGGATGTCGCTGGAGCTGGAATCCTCTGTTCTGGAGTCTGGTTCTGCCTTGATCTCCTGGTTGTAGGCATGGCTCCTTGCTCCTTCCCCACAGACGGCGCCAAAAATGTTAGCTCCAAAATTGGATCAAGCCCCAATTTCGAGCAACACTTTAAATTTGTATTTGAAATGGGAAGAGAAGAAGAACCAGAAGATCAAAGAGAAAAGCTCAAAAGCAAAGGAGGCTCAGCAAATAACGTGGAAAACCCCAAAAATGGGGAAAAAACCACTGTCATCTCCATGAGAGATGAAATCCACTAGATCTCCCTTCATGATTACAAAGTAGAGCTCCATTGATGAGCTCTAGAGAAAGAAAATGGAAGAAGAGAAGAAGGAGAAGAAGAAGATGGGAGCTCCAGTCGCCAGAGCAGCAGGGCTTCGCCGGATCTGGAATGAGATGCTGTTGAACTGGGGAGAGGGGGTATTTATAGTGGTGCGGAGGTGGGTGCCGCTTTGGAGAACAAGCTACTCAATTTGAGCGTGGGTGCTAACTCAAAGATGCCAAATTTCCAAGAAATCCAAATTTCAAAGACGCTTCAGAAGCTTCTAGACTCTGTGGGCTCCTCAACCGCTTAACCGCTTTCCCAACCGCTTCAACCGTTTTGTAATGGCCATCAGGCTTCTGGGAAGGTCTTGAGTCACCACGTGTGGAAAATCATTTGGAGGAGGAGTCGAGGGTAGCACGCCTTTCTTGCAATTTCCGAGCTCCTCCTCGAGGACTTCTAATTCATCATAATTTCCGAGGTGGAGGCAGCTCTACCGTAGAGAGAAAGTGAGCCCCGTGACCGCAAGTTCCCGCTACGCGGGCAGCCTACACTCCCTCGGATATCTCGTGGTGCCACGCGGTCCTTTGTTTATAACCACCCTATCAATTTAAAAAAAAAATGCATGAAAATGTTGTAGAAGTGTGTGTAGATATATATAATTATGAGATTTTATGGGTATATATGTGCAAAAGAAGGGCCCCGTAATTTTGAGGCTTTATAAGGGTATGCATGTAAAAATCTGTTGAAAGATGAAAATCTTCAGTTCAGGAATTCACTCTGTGTACCCCAACATCCCGATCGATTGGTTCCCAATGGCGGGGGTCTTCTCCAACACCGTTCGTCTTCCCCACTCCTCCGCCCCCGTTCTCCGCTCCTCCGGATTTTCCCGCCGGCGCCCGTCCACTCCTCTACGGCCGGTGCCTCGCCGCCTCCGCGGGCTGATCTCCCGCGCGGATCCCACGGTCAGTCTCTGTACCTCTCATCATCGTCTCCACTTGTTACTTTCTCTCTGTTTCAATTGCAAAGCTCGCATCTTTCTCCATAAAAACTATTCTTTGTTTTTCATTTTGGTGGAAATTGAATCAGTGAGTGTGATTACCTTTTTGTTTTTCATCAGTGTTATCTATGGCTTGGCATTCTCTCTGGTTTTTTTTTTATTATTATTATGCGAGTCATTTATCTTCTCACACTGAAGAAAACTTCTTTCCCACCATTTATAACTAGTAAGCATTTTGATTGATGTTGTCTAATGTGATTTTGATTAAAAGGAAGTGCTTGATCTTCTTTTTTTTTTCTTTTTTTTTTGTCAATCTCATTGAACCGTTTTTATTCTTTAGCTAGCTGCTACAGCCTTGTAAGCTTCAGGTAGCTGCTTCATTCTTCACATAGGATCACCTAAATTTGTGAGAGCCTGACCAAAAATTTCTATTTCAAGAAACTTGCTCATCTCTCAGCTTCAGTTTGGGTGAGAAGTATGATTTTGTCCAAAGATTTAGATGTGAGACTAACTTGAGTTTGGGTTTAAAGTTCAAAACAATCTCAAGCCCAGAACACAGGATGTAGAACTGAGCTTGGGCTCTCTGCTGATCAGGTCATTTACACCTTCTGATTCTGATGTAATAATGGAAGTAGTTGCTTGCTCTTCTTCTTCGCAAAACTATTGTTAAAAAATGCTTTATTTTATTCACTCAAAAAAACATTTCAAAACATGACACAAGTATTTCCACCTACTTGCTGATTCAAATTGAGTTGGGAGTATGAGAATCGTATTGTTCTTTCAGTTATTATATTTATTATTTATAATAATGATTATTTTATCATTATTATTATTTGTGCTGAATATGTAGCAGATCCATGCTTGTGAGAGGCATATATGTTATTGCTCCGAGTATGCATAATTTGGTTTATTTCGATATACTGTTGGATTTCTGCTTCAACATATTGTGAAATACTCTAGGATGAAGCTGTTGTGGAGCCCAATGTGGACACTGATGACAAAAGCGAACCTACAAGTGTACCCCAAAATACTGGTTTTGCAGAATTTCCAAGTAAAGATATTAACAGACGGATTGCTTTGGCATCAGTTACTTCTGCAGTAGGACTTTTTTTGACAACAAGACTAGAATTTGGAGTTTCGTTGAAAGATCTTTCTGCTTATGCCATACCATATGAAGAGGTTAGTCAACATATCATTCTACATCTCTTGGTCAATTTTTTTCATTACTGATTCCTATTCAAGTTGATACCCTATGGCACTATATCATTCCAGGCATGTCATATGCAACAGTATTGTGCATAGATATGTTTTTATGGATTTTTTTTTTTTAATTTTTTGTTGCTCCGAGATGCAAGTTGGGCATGACACCCTTGAAGCAATGTGTGTATGGTTTACATACATCAACCATGCTGCTAACATGCCCCCTTTCCTGAATCACTTGCATCTACCTCACATTTTATCTTTTATTATCTATTATTTGCAATACGTCTCTATTTTTTACAGAGATTAAGAGTGATAAATGGAAGCATAGTTTGCACATGACTAGAATAGTTCCCATGGGGACAAAAAAATTCAAAACAATTTGAGTTTAGAATAATTTGAGAAATGTCACTGATATAACTTGGGATTAATGATCAATTTGCTGTGGCTTAGGCAGGTATTGCAAGAACCGCTTATTGATGGGGTGTTGTTTCCCTGATTGTTTGTGATGTCATCAGTTGCATTATTTACAAACATCTGCTTTTATCTTCAGCTACAGTTTTCCTTCTTTTTCTTGTATAATATCTGTGACTATTCATTGAACACGATTTCTTGTTCTTAATTTATTCAGCTTTACTGTTCTTGCTCAAGTTATGAGCTGTTCAACTGGTTTTTGATCTATAATAAGCTGAGATAGCTTGATTCATTGAGAACGCATCTATTTTAGTTCTTATAAAGTGCTTTCTTTTAAATGGTTCACATAAAAGGTGCATGTGTTTACAGGCTCTTGCAAATGGGCTGCCTACTGTTGTTGAATTTTATGCAGATTGGTGTGAAGTTTGTCGAGAATTGGCCCCAGATGTGTATAAAATTGAGCAACAATACAAGTAGGTTATCCTATCTTTGTATCACTTTGAATCATTATTTAAAATGTATCAGAATGTCTTTAGGCAATGTTTCTAGGAGACATGACATTTATGGGGATATTTGAAAAATATTCTCAATAAACATACCCTTACTCAAAATGGAACCTATTGTTATATAGATATTTTCTTTACTAAGCTGCACAATAAACATTCTTTCATTTCTCATTGGACAGATATATCTTGACCACTTTTTTGAAGATATTATTGGATTATTTTTGCCTTTCTTTTACTTTCTTAAACAGGGATCAAGTGAATTTTGTCATGTTGAATGTGGATAACACCAAATGGGAGCAGGAGCTTGATGAATTCGGTGTGGAAGGCATCCCCCATTTTGCCTTCCTTGATAAAGATGGAAACGAAGAAGGAAATGTCATCGGCCGACTTCCAAGGCAATATTTACTTGAAAATGTTGCAGCTCTAGCCAACGGAGCACCGTCAATTCCTCATGCTCGCGTTTTAGGCAAGTATTCGAGTGCAGAAGCCAGGAAGGTGCACCAGGTTGCTGATCCAAGAAGTCATGGTTAAAATGCTTTCGAGTTTATAAGCTCTCTTTGCTACCAATCAGAATTTCATGCATAACTTCTTAACCCTTTTTCCAATCATGTTTCCTGTACCACACTCTGGGGACAGGTGAAGCTTGTGAAGTTTTTACAATTTCAGTTGTATAAATCAGGGAATTTTTCTCCATTTTGTTTGTTATTGAATAAACCATACCAATTGAATCATTTAGCAAGTACCAATTGATCATATATCTGCTTCCTTAGAATTCTTTGGTGTTGTTTACTTATAAACTATTTGTTGTTCTTGTTTAAACCATACCAATTTCCCATACATGAGTTTATACTTGCAATAGAAGGCAAATAAAAGTCCCTGAAATTTTCATTCTCAAACCAAATCCACCCTAATACTTATCCAAGTACAAGTAATTAACTCTGTTAAAAGGATTGGCTGTTTACATTACTGGCAAGAAAAACAGGGCAGGTTTACAATCAATAGTTCTCAGCCACAGGTCTAGAAGGGAAAAGCCTTAAAAGAAAAGTGGTCAATGACCACAGACAAACAACTCCAAGAACTTGGAGAACCACCACCATGGAAAGCAAAGCACTACTTCTCTCCACCATTGTGGGAGTCACAGCAGCATTCCTCATTGAGAATAGCAACCTTTCAAGGAAATGTGCTCCTTTGTTTAACTGATACAATCTATACACCTGAAAACCCAACAATCGGTTTTCAATTATTGAAGTCTAAATGATATTGGACAATTAGAGTTATCGTACAAAATGGAAGGACTTTGACGAACCTCGAATATGATTGGTAAAAGAGGCCAACAGGATGACCTTCGGCTCTGGAGGTACAACTCAAATGCATACTGTGCAGCACATCCAAGTAGAAACGGAGCCACTGCAATCACGGCTGACAAGCCGAGAGGTGGCCAGAAACAATAGGCAGCAAAAAAAGGTGCAAGCACCTTGAGACCCATGATAAAGAAGGCCGATGACAAGTATCCCCTTAGCCCTGTAATGAGGCCCCACCTCTTAGAGCTGAACTCTAGGTATGGCCGCTGTACATGATTTGTTACTGAGAGGAATGCGGCTAGCCCAGAGTAGAACATGACTTCCGAGGACAATGACATAACAATTTCTGCAAGATTGAATTCATTATCCATAGATCAAAACAATCTGTCTAGATGAAGAGGAATCATAGCAAATGAACAGTTCATTTCATGACAAACATAGAGAGTTCACCAACAATAAAGTAATTCCATTTATTCATATCTTAAAGCCAGCTCTATTTTCAGTTTAAAACATGATGCATTGGAAGAAGGTATCAACTTTTTTACAATTTTTCCACATATTCACATCAATTTTGATCCATGTGGAACCTTCATGCATTTCCTGGCAGTTACTGAAACCATCTGTTTTGAAGGGCCTGATACAAGCAGAAGAAATTGACTTCAAGGTGACCGTAAGTAACTTTATTGAAGATCACTTACCAACAATTTCTACTCAAACAAGCTTCAAGTTTTAGAAGGGCCAATCAAGTAAACGACTTTTTCCTTATACTAGAATAGAAATCTCCGTCATATTATATTACCGCAACACATTTCCAAACAATCAAAACCCACTACTCAAATAGTTCATAGTAATTTCAACTCATGAGATCCACATCTTAGTCCTGAAATATGACAATCGATCAGAACTTCTTGATAACAGCTACCCCTCAAATTATCTTGAGAATGCAACTCAATCTTCAGCCAACAATTGCAGGTTGAAATTTCACTTATCTCAACATCACTCCTTTTGTTCCCAGTACCAAAGAAGAACAGCTACTCAAGGAAGGTCGAATAACAGAATTGCTGGGTAAACAGACTAGAAATGACAACATTGCTTTTTAATTTATCAACAACAACAACAACAACAACTAAGCTTTAATCACATACAAGAGGGGGTCGGCTATATGGATTCTTTGTCTTCATGTCGCTCATTCAAAGACAAGATCCGGCTCAAAATCTAATATACGTAGGTCCTTAGACACTATCTCATCTTAGGTCTACCTTTACTTTTCTTCTTACCTTCTATTACTAAACTATTATATTTTTGAACCAGGACACCTGCGGGGCTACGACGCACATGTCCAAACCATCTTAAACGCCCTTCTGCAACGTGGACCTTCTCTCACATGTGTTCAATTCTAATTTTATCCAACCTTATGATCTCTCATCCACCTTAACATCCTCATTGCTTTAACTAATCAAACAAACAAATTCAACTAATAAACTAGATTCATGAATTATACACAATCATAATAATAATAATTATTATTATTTAAAGAAAAAAAAAACAACAACAACAACAACAACAAAGTACCTGTGAGGATCTCATCCTGCAAGAAAGCTTCAATGACATTCCCAAGAAAGAACTGAGGGAGCACCAGTGATGAAATCAAAGCAAGAGGAGCAACAACCCAAATGAATGATCCAGAACCCTCCTTAAACGGAGAAGAAATCAGTTCCCTCTCTTCTAGCAGCTGGTAACTCAGCCCGGAGAATGAAACAGTCCCTGATTTCCCTTGAAGTGGCTCCATACCCATCCTTCCAGGCCTCGTGGAGGGTTGGAGACCGGGAGCGCCATTGTTGGTCTTCAAGTCGGGACTGGGAGATGAGGCATCGGAATTAGGAAGGTAGGACATGATCCTCCCAACTCCGAGCGGTCTTTTGATGGAGAACCCTGAGAAGTTGAGACAAGAGCCAAGATTTTGATTTAAAAAAAACCAAAAAATGAAGAAAAAAAATCGAATTTTGAGGGCGAGGGGGAGTGGATACCAACGGAGGAGTTGTTTCTAGATTTGAGAATGAGAACAGCGCCATTCCTCCTCGAATCAAAGCTTCTGATAGATACCTGGCATCAAGGACCGAAAAATTTTGGAAATTGAATCCCTTTTCAGGATTAATAGCGAGAAAAAACGGGGAGAAATGGAGGAGAACTCACTGGAGGAGTTAAATGGGAACTGCAAACGGATTGGAGGATCATCTATTCGACGAAATGCCGCAGAGAAGACCCCCAACCCTAAAACCCTAAACCCTTCCGACCAGCTAGCGGACAGTGACGAGAGACGCTTATCTCTAAGATGTTGGTTTTTTTTGCATTGAACTCCAGAAAAAACTCAAAATTAACGACACGTCACTGAAAATTTTAATATAAACCCTCATTAATTTGGGAATTATAAGAGCAGTGGATGCGTGGAAATTGTAGAAATAAGTGAAAAAAAAGTATTCCTATTTTCACTTCCTAAAATAAGATAATAAATGATTTGACGGTTTCTACATAAATTCTGAAGTCACCTAACTTACGAACTTTGTATTGAATTGCTCAACAAGGTTGAAGATTTTGAAAATTATTGTTACGAAATATTTTAGGTGTGTGTTGCTTTCTAATCCCATCGACTTCATGATATTGATGATACAAATTAATAAATTAATATTAAATAATATTACACATGGCACGATCTTGGAAGTTCGAGCATATCGTGGGTGATCACAAGATTGTGAATCCCCTGCATATTTTGATAACGACCGAAGTTATCATCCATCATGGTAATGGTCACAATTAGCGCACCAATACTACCCTAGGGTTATAAAAGGAACCACGCCAAACGATCAAACTCCTTTTGTCTAATATAATCTACTCCAAAAATCTCCTCTATTTTCTTTTCCTTCCCTCACTGACTTAAGCCCCGTAACTATCCCCGAACATGAGCGTCCGCCACCTTACTCACTATTTATCTTTGTAGGTCTTATTCCAGATGAAAAGTAATCTCTAACGAATCTTTTCTCAATCACCCTCTCAACCAAAGCCCATCTCATCAAAAAGGATGAATAGAGTTTTAATATAAATATATATGTTGATAATAAAACCGGTTTTCACTTGAGATGAGAACTGGTCTCTTGATCAACAGTTAAATTTGTTTAAAGGTGGAACCGCGACCTCCACTGGGAAGATGACAACAACCTACACCGAACAAGAAACAATGAACCTGGGGAGACCATGTCACCCAAGGAGGCTCCGACGCTCAAGTTAGCGAAGGGGGGCCTGGTTCAATAGGGGCAAGAGGTTAGTAGTAAATTCTTCAATGGAAGAAAAAATGGCGTACCACGTCTCTCGTCTCCCCTTTCTTTTATCAGCTCTCCTCGAGCAATTACCGGGCTTCGCCCTTATCAACTCCATGATCCTCCCTTTTCCTATGCCAAGGATATATTTTCCTTTATTTGACCTAACCGATGGCCTTACCATTAACGGGGTGGATGCCTTGGGATTGAAATTATCTGGATCGATGTGTCATATCCTTACACGTATGGATCCGGATTGAGGCTCATGTATCTGTCCAAATTCCACCCTATCAAATATCAATATATATTTCAAAAATCCAATCATGTATAAATTCGGTACCGCCATTCCGTAACAACAAAGCATGGACTTTCCACCCAAAATGAAAGAAAGTCCACTTCAGGTTAATACTTCCAATTTCCGTACCAATTTCACAAAACCCGAATGCGAATACTCCTCCTCAACTTGGATTTTGACCATTTGAAAGTTCAGTTCCGCACTTCCATTCCGTCCAACTTCCTTTCTCCTTTTCGAAATTTGGAAAAGAAAACGAGCAAGAATTTTCTGGTAAACGTGAATAAGATCAAATAATAAATATATACATAAAACAAAAGGAGCCAGTTCACATGCAACCTTTCTTTTTATAAATTATATAATTCTATTTTTTTAATAAATAACTCACTATTCATCTTTGAATAGTGAACTATTTGTGATGAGGTCCTCCGTGGGTTTTGTTTAATATTTTTTTTTTGTTGATTGTGTGTGTTAATCTTAAAGTCCCTGCAAACAGTTGCAGGGACCTTAAGATAATTTGTTTTTTTTAAGACAACTCTTTAAAATAACAAACAATATTTTTCACATGGTCCATTTGAAATAAAGAAATATTGAATACAACCTGACATCACTAATATTTTTCTTTCCTTTAATTCCCAAAATACCCACGCCGTCACTTTTTCCACTTTCCGTCCACCCTACAAATCCGCCACTCCCAACCAAACACCAAACTCCTCTCACTCCCATCGCAACACGCCACGTGTCACTAAATAACCAGGGCTGAATCAAAAATAAACACATGCTGCACTAGCCACCACAGCGTCCATCTGGAAAACGAAATCCACCACGTTTTCCCAGAAACTCAACATCCCTCTTCTCTTCTCTATATAAGAGCCCTCCCTCCCAGCAGCAAACTCACTCCCAAAATACCCTAGAGAGAGAAGAGAAAGAGGAAGAGAAAAAAGTATTCCCAGAATGGCCCTGGCAACTCTTTCAGCCCATCCTCACCGTCCGATCAAGGCCTCGATCTCCGAGAGAGCAGCCACGTCACCCGCGTTCTCCTCGCCGTCTCACCTTCCGATGAGAAAGATCCCCGGCGACTACGGCCTCCCTCTAATCGGCCCGATCCAAGACCGCTTCTCCTACTTTTACACGCAGGGCCGCGATGACTTCTTCCGGTCAAGAGTCAAACTCCACAAGTCAACAGTTTTCAGAGTCAACGTTCCGCCGGGGCCTTTCATCGCCCCCGACCCGCGTGTCATCGCGCTGCTCGACGCCGCTTCGTTCCCCGTCCTCTTCGACACCTCGCTTGTCGAGAAGCGCGATCTCTTCACTGGAACGTTCGCGCCGTCGCCAGCGCTCACCGGCGGGTACCGCGTGCTCTCCTACCTCGACCCCGCCGAGCCTCTCCACGCGCCGCTCAAAAAGCTCCTCTTTTTCCTTCTCTCTTCTCGCCGGCAAGCCGTCATCCCCGAGTTCCGCCGCACCTTCACCGCCCTCTTCGACTCCCTCGACGCTGCCCTCGCCGCCGACGGCAAGGCTGACTTCGGCGGTGCCAATGACCGCGCCTGCTTCGATTTCCTCTGCCGCGCGTTCTTCGACCGAGATCCGGCGCAGACGCCGCTGGGGCTCGACGGGCCGAAGCTGATCGTGAAGTGGGTCTTGGTCCAGCTCGGCCCGTTGCTAACCGTGGGGCTTCCCAGCTTCATCGAGGATCTACTCCTCCATTCTTTCCGGCTACCGCCGGCACTGGTTAAAAAGGACTATGACAGGCTGGCGGAGTTCTTCAAGGAAGCGGCGGCGCCGGTGCTCGACGAGGCGGAGAGTATGGGGATCTCGCGAGACGAAGCGGTTCACAACATACTGTTCGCGACTTGCTTCAACGGGTTTGGAGGGATGAAGATCTTGTTCCCGGGCATCCTGAAGTGGCTGGGCCGCGCCGGAGGGACAGTGCACGGGAGGCTGGCGGAGGAGGTCCGAGAAGCGGTGGCGGGGATCGGTGGCGGGGAGGTGACGATGAGGGCCATAGAGGCGATGCCGCTGGTTAAGTCGGTGGTGTACGAGGCGCTGCGGATGGAGCCGCCGGTGCCGCTGCAGTACGGGCGGGCGAAACGGGACATGGTGGTGGAGAGCCACGACGCGGCGTACGAGGTGCGCGCCGGCGAGCTGCTTTTCGGGTACCAGCCGTTCGCGACGAAGGATCCGAGGGTGTTCGAGAGGGCGGAGGAGTTCGTGGCGGATAGGTTCGTGGGGGAGAGAGGGGAGGAGTTGCTCAAGTACGTCGTATGGTCGAACGGGCCGGAGACGGAGGCGGCGACGATGGGGAACAAGCAGTGCGCCGGCAAGGACTTTGTCGTGCTGGTCGCGAGGTTGCTTGTCGTGGAGTTGTTCTTGAGGTATGACTCTTTGGACATCGAGGTTGGGACGTCGGCGTTGGGGTCGTCGGTGAAGCTCACGTCGTTGAAACGTGCCACCTTCTGAGACCTAGGGGTAGCTTTGTAATTATTTATCAGAGGACCGGTCAACTTGGCTGGGTGGTAAACGATTCACGAATGCTATTTTTATTATATATTTTTAATATGGAAAATAAAATGGTATTCTATTTATGGTCTTAAACGAGAAAAATAAAATTGAAAGGTTTTTTTTTACCAAATATAAGCTGGCAAATCCTAAAACAGGGAAGAACAAGACATAAGAATAGGAGAGAAAAACAATAAACAAATAAATGAAAAAACACAAAATGTATCCTTACTGCGGAGACTTTTGACAATGAGCTAATGGTGGAGAATCTGGGAAGTGCTTTTAGATCCATGAGTCCATGACCATCAGGGCCTGCAAATATAGTGGATGAATTATTGATTCCATGAAATAACATCTACTTTCTGATGGTGTAGCCCACATGCCATTACAATCAATCTCACTTTTCACAAACTTTTGCAAGCCTTCCTGACTCATCATGATAGACATTGATTGAAAAATTTAGGCCTGTTTCTATCCCAACAGCTTCAACACAGGGGGGAAAAAAAACTAAAGGAATGTAATAAATTCATCAACTTGTTCATTTACTGGAAATATTTTGGCAAAAAATGCACTTGAAATTCAGGTAATAAGCACAGACTACTGGTGCAATGGAAATGTGGGAATGGGACACTCATAAACAGACATATATTGATTACCATCTGCCACTGGTATATGTCACAATGTGGGGTCAGCGTCTCATAAGACTACTAAGAAGCTGTAATGGAGAAAACTCGAGAGCTTGTTAGAAAAGAGTCATATCGGCTGGTGGCCCATAGACCGTTTTCCATGAAAGAGGCATAATCCATCCACTTTGTCCATTACCTGCAAAAGTCCATTAGAATATCACGCTGTTGAAACCAAGAAAACTGAAAAAAAGAAAAATACAAACATGACAACATCATCACAGTCAAAATTCTTGAACACACACAATGATTGATTAGTGAGAATCAAGAAAATTTTACATCAGCATAAAACAGGATTTATTAACCACATGCAACCACTTATATTTGATAAAGTTATCATACATCATGATATGACTTTTTAATCCAGAAAACCCAGGTATAGATATGCATTATTATACTGAGAAACGGAAAAGAAAGCTTTATGGGTTTACTCGAGGCTCACCATGAAAGTTGTTTGGATTTACACCCAGAAGTTTGCATGCCGCATCAGCCAGCTGGAAAGAATCGGATATGTTGTCTCCTTCAGAACAATAGCATAGCAAACAAGTAACCTTCAAATCTTTGGCCTGTAAATGTGTGGATCAATGCACGTAAATCACGCAAGGAAAATCACAGTAACTTATATGACTCAAGTGTGTTACCTTGCAACAAGAGAACAGTGCAGCAAAAGGAAGGCCAGGGTAATAATCCTCATCAAACAATTCATCTTCATAACTGGGCATTTCTTCATCTACCGGATTTCCTTCAGCTAGATATTTGAGATGCACCCAACGTCTTTGACAAGGGTCATACTCATCAAGTCTTTTCCAGCCGAGATTTTCACAGTCACCATCAGTCCCATCAGCATTAGCACTTGATATATAATAGATCTGCATATCACTGAAAATGAAGCAATGTGGTCAATAATAAATAGTCACATGCAATCATGCATTCAGAAAGGAATTCTTATGTGAAAGCACATGCCAAGTGTGGAAAGATACCCGGAAGTATCAATTCTTTTCTTTCTACCAGAAGATAGACTTGAAAGAACAATAACATGCTTCTTCCCAGAAATGGAAATGAAATGTGCCAGATTCTTCGCAAACTCAACCATCATTCCCTGCAAATGATCATACCAAGCTGATTATTAACCAATGCTCCTTTCTACAGTATCATGAAAAGATCAACTTAGAAGTATTCATGTCATTTATGGATCAAGATACCCAACAGAGAAAACGAGTGAGGTTTGCTTTTATTTGTGCTGAACAAAGCAACCACAAAAACAGGGTCAGAAAAAAGTTCCTTTTTCAGACGAAAAATAAATTACACATGAAATTTACAAAAATCTGAAATATATGGTAGGACTTAACATGCTCCTAATTGTTGGCCAATGCGCAGCACCTATTCCCTCTATTATGATGGGAGGGATTCAACCCATGGAAGTACAGCATCTTACTGTAGTCAGAGCCTCAGAAACAAAAAGTCAACAAGATGAGCAATTCATTAATTTCAAGAACTCCCAAATATCCTCTAGTATGCTGTCATTTTTATTACCGACGGATGAAAAGAGTTTATGAATGTACAGGTTATTAACTCAAGATAAATGATGGGTTGAGGCTATACTCTGCAGTCTGAATGCTACCCATGGATTTATGGAATTTAAAGCAGAAAAGAAGAATGGACTATGAAGATTGGCGCCATTACCTTGACAACTGGAGACCTTTGCTGGATGAGAGTAATAGCATGAGAAGGAGAAGCATAAGCTGTGAAAGTCATCAACACAAACAATATTTAGTAAGTTAACCAATTTCCCTATGGATTTAGGTATGACTTTTATACATACTATATCTAGAGAAAAAGATAAGAAAAGAAACAATGAAAACTGTCACTATTTTTCTCAAGTAATTGTATCCGTACTCTATAAAAATTCCTCCTTATAATAATTACATAATAAAAGAAATAACAGTCATACTACAAAGGCAATATGGGATAACCTTACCTTTGGACCAAACTAGTTCTGAATGGGAGATCATAAATGTCAAACTGTTTTAAAAATGCATACCAACGGTTATTTCCAGTTTCAAAGCTATAGGCAAGGTGCATAAATGTATTCATAGAGAATGTTCATGTGGAGAATTTCTATTGTCATCCAAGATTTGTTCTTTTTTTCCTCCTAAAATGTGTGATCGTATGACCTTATTATATTATGGGAGATATGCATTACGAATCCAAAATACTGGTTGGAATTTCTGTCTAGACTCAAAAACTTCAGTTTGTTCACACTAAAACTCAAATTTATAAAAAACCCAAACAATGCCATGTTCTGTCTAAGCCGAAGGTAATACTATCAATAACTGAAATTGCATGAACTAGATATAAAACAAGGTGATGAAACACCCATAGGTTGGGTGGTAGTTAGATTTCAAGGTTTCAAACTAAAAAAAAATAACTGAAATTGGATGAACTAGATATTAAAAAAAAAAACAATTTTCTTAAATGCACATTTTTAAAGTCCAGATGACCTCCATGTGCATGGCCGTGGTCAAAGAAACAGTAGTGGCCAACCTTCTCTCAGTTTTTTTTTCAACAAAAGGTTGACAATGTGCTGGTTTTGTAAATTAAAGTTTCAAATTATATAGAATGAAATTAACAGGATTTGGTGGAAACAAATGCCAAAAATCCTAAATATGAATTGCATGTGATCCCTTACTTTTCTGTTGTCATCAGTGCACGACCTCTAAAGAAAAATCATCAAAACCAACCAAAATGATAACTTCTAGTCTTGTGCAAAGAAATGTTGCCCCTGAGAAATCCATTCCAACACTACACCACACCCTAATTTTGGTCCAATAGGAGAGGAGAAATACATCAAATTAAATCATATCCATTGAAAAAATCAATCAACAGACTTGACTCACAACACTAAACCCTAATTTTTACTCCACAAGAGAACAGAGCTCCAACACAATTACTTCACAGAAATCCAATAAACAGAAACATTATATCAGACGGCAAGCATGATTTTCTATAATTCAAAAACCAGAAGACAAAAAAAGGTGAGCATAAACCTTCAAGGGGCAACGCAAGATCACCCTCGGGTACGGGCCCATAAGCATCGTTTCCGACGCAAGGAAGCACAGAAGGCTCATCCAAATAGCCAACTCTTCTAGCTCCTATGGACGAGATCAACAGATCAATAGCGAGCTGCCCGACGTTCCCGATCGAAAGCGCCGGCTGCGAATCAAAAGAACACCATCCATTCAAGCATCAGCATCGAAAGCAAACCCCAAATGGAATCACTAGAACCGTGGAAAAAAGAGAGAAGGAGAATCAAACCAAGATGAGAGTGGGGCATTCAGGGGAGAAGGGTTTGCCTTCTTCAACCGGGGTGAACTCCATTGCCGACCAAGCGCGAGTCTCGAGCTCTCTCGGCTTCGTCTCCCAAGACAAAGTCTTCTTTGTTTTTTTATTTTTTATTTTTATTTTTACTTTTATATTTATTATTTATATATTTTTCTCCTTAATTAAAAATGTTGTTGGTGCAAAAACAAGTTCTCTATGGGATTCTGACCGATGGTTAAGATTTATTTGTTGAAGAGGTTGTTGACAGTCACTAAAGAAGACCACGAGCAACTTTTGCTCGTCAGAGTCCTGTACATGAAGAGAAAGAGTCGATTGGGCCAGACCTAATGCCTCGATTTAGCTCCGAAGATTAAGTCATTAACATAACTTAAAAATATGGGATTGCTTAATTGCTTACCCTTTCCTTCGTTCTTCTCCTTCTTATCCTGCTTTGTTGAGTTCATCATCCATACTAGAGATTTTGCTTGCCATATTTATCTCTTGACATGATATCTACTGACTACTACCCTTTATCTCCCTACTATTTCTCTACCCCATGTCTTGATTTTGCACTGAGGTGGGGGATTTGTGCCGGTGGGATGGCACTCGGGATATTGCCAGTGTCCAACCAAATATACCCATATCAAATGTCAAATTACAATAAATAATATATATTTTTATGCTTAAAATAAGTGGGGCTGTTATGTTTGATGTAATAAATATATTTTTTAATTTTAAAAAGTATAAATTTCAAAACTATACACATTATTTTAGATCTCTTGCTATTAAAAACTAGTCATGTCTACAAGTAGTGACTAAGATACTCAAACGAAGTGTTTGTTACATTCTAATTCATTCTTATGTTACATTAACGTACTTGATTATTTGGTTGTATTTATCAACCAAAAAGGTGACATTTTAGCACGTCTAGACTTTAGTGTGCTACCAATAGTACACCAATTACTAATCAACCAATTCAACACCAAATCGTCAATTGAGTCAGTGGGGCCATACGGATCTCTAAAAACCAATAATCCACAGAACATTATTGTTATAAATTAAATATCTATCATTTACATATTTATATCAAACTCATACAATCACGACAACTCAGTTAACAAAAGGACAAGACCGATGTCATATTTACATCTTGAGCCACCGACCACCTTGATCGTTTCCCACACGAGCACCAACCAAAGCACGACACGTACCCAAGGCATAACTCAACACACGTACGGGCTGTTCGGCATGTGCAACGGTGTCCGGTGAACTCCGCCGTGCTCCGGCTCCTTCTCAGTCACCCTCCACACCTTCACCGAACGGTCTAAACTCCCACTGTAAACCACCCAACTCACCTCACCGTCGCCGCCGCCGCTCCTGTCCTCCTCCACCGCCAAGCACTTCACCGGACCCTCATGCGCCGTTAACAAAGCCAGCTTCACGTGCGCGCCGTCGTCACCGCGTCGCCACACGCACACCGTCTTGTCGGCGGAGCCACTGATGACCAGCCTCCCGGCTGTCGCCAAGCAAAGCACCGCCATTCTATGTCCTCTCAGAGCTCCACCATGCTCCAACCTCCCCCTCCTCCATTCCCAGAAGTTCACCACCCCGTCCGACGAGCCAGCGTACACCACCCCCTCCGCCACCGCCAGCGCCGTCACCGCCCACTCCTGACTCAACAACACCCTCACCAACCTATGCCTCGTCCCACCTCCACCCATCCCGTACATCTCTCTCTGCCAGAGCTTCACCGTCCCGTCCGCCGACCCCGTGAAGAACGCGCCGTCCGGCCCGACAGCCACCGCGTTGATCGCATCCTCATGCGCCGTCACCGACTCCAAACACTTCAAGTCCGACAACCTCCAAACTTTAAAAGTCTTATCCCAAGAACCAGAGTAGAGAAGACCGTGTTCTTTGTCCAAGCTCAAGCTAGACACTGCGTCGTAGTGCCGGAGCCAGAGAGTGTTCCGGTGCCGGCGAACTCTAACGTAGCTATTCGGATTGATGGAACTCTTCAACCAGTCTTTCAAACTAGGGAGTGTCCCCACACGCTTGTGAACAGTCGCGTCTTTGTTTGAAACTCTCCACACGCGTATCTTCCCGTCTTGGTGACCGGTGAATATCCGGTCGCCGGCGACGACGATGGCTTTAACCAGCCCACTGTTTGACTTGAACCCCGAGAACTCTTTCCTCCCTTTCCAAACCCTGATGTTCTTGGAGTCCGACCCTGTGTAGAGAAGCTCGCCGGAGGCGGCGAGTGAGTATACATGCCCCTCTTCGCGAACAAGAGAGCCGAGCAACCCGGCCGCCGGATCATCAGGGAAGGGGTACGCCGGTGAAGCTAGAGTCCACGGGGACCTGAGGAATGGAGAAGGGGACATGTCGTAAGGTGACGGCGAGCTGTCTCCGCTTGTCGGGTTCCGGTCGGAGAGGTATCCCGGGCTCCAGGTTTCACGCGGCGGCGACACCTCCCTCCCTCCTCGCTCCCAAACGACCTCTCCCTCTGAAAGAGCTTGGAGAGCATAGCCCTACCTCCTCCTCCTTCGCCGTCCTTCATGGCTGATAATGGATTCGAGAATGGAGAATGGAGAGAAGAATCAAAGAATCTAGAGGAAAACCAAACAAGAAGAAAACCGAAAGAGCTCCGAGAAAAAAGATGAAGATGTTGTTCTAAAGGTGAGCGAGAAGGAGGTGGTCGTATATATAAAACAGGAGGCGGGTTGGACGGCGGATTCCTCCGCATCGTCCACAGAACGCCACGTGTCGCTACGATAACGTGTACGCGAAGTAACGCCGCCTGGCGGGAAGTTATGAACCGGGCCTTCGTATTGGATCCCCCTTTTGTACGAATCACATGGTGACACGTCATTAGGATCCGATAACCCGGATCCGATGCAAGTTGGACCAGACCAGACCACACAGGGTCAAAATCGTCAAACTTTGATTGTGTTTACATTGGGTTTGATATTTGGCAGGTCAAACACAGGAACTGGTTGAGTTTCGTGCTTAAATTTTTCGGGTCGGATTCACACACACGTTGTTAACGGGTCGGGTTGCAGCCGAATACTTGATCCGTTAGGTGAGAGTTAGGAATAGTACAACGGTGGTGAGCCGCCACGTAAAAGGGTTTAGCTCGTTTATTGGTTAACTTAGTTAATGACTAAGTGGACCCACTTTTGGGACCCACCAGTCCTTTATTGCCACGTGGCCGTACATAGGACGACTTGCTTACGCTATTCTGTAACAACTTATATATGGTTAGTGTGCTTACACCATAAAATAAATATAAATATATATAAATATATATATATATATATATATATATATATTGAAAAAAAAGAGAATAAAATTACATCTATATTTTTATATTGAAGGAAATCATGCTAAATAAATTATTTAATGTATTGTGTGAGTATCAATGAAGATCTTCAACACTGAGTTGTTAATATATAATTAAGTTTTGGTTTAAAAAGTGATAAATATCTCATGGCCTGCCACCTTGATCAATTAAACAATTAAAACATGAAACTTTAGTACTTTTGATGATAAACAAATTAAGTGTGTAGAATGAGATCACCTGAAAACATGATAAGTTTTATTTCTTTATTTTTAGCTACCTATGTCTCCTAAGACATGTACTTGTTCGGTGTAAGTTTAACATGTTGCTTGAGCATGCTACAAGTGATTGATTAAAAGATGATCAATAGGTGATTAAATAAAATGTTTAGGTTAATACGTGTGGTTTTATCTTCAAATCCTTGAAAACTAAGTTAAAATCAAGAAGGTGGTCAAGATTCGTAATCTTAATTTATTTCTTGATATAGTTTAATAAAAAGATCGCGTATCTTTCCACCTAAATTAATCTTAATTTAAGACTAAGATTAATGATTCAAACTGTGAAACGAGGTTGTTATTTGTTTAAAAATGAAATTACATTAAGGTTTGAATGTTTGAGATGAAATACATACAACAAGAACATTATGGAGACAAAAGATATTAAATAAAAAAAGGGGGTAAATAGCCAATCATTAATGCTAGAATTGGAAGATTGATCAAGATGTAGTTTTCTAATGAATTGACAACCAATAAGTAGCTAAAGTTTGATGTGTAGCTTTGGAGTCTCCCTTTTTAAATGCCACGTATCATGGTGGTAGATGAATGGGCATTCTTGATCAACCACTTGGCTCATAGTGACCTCAAGCTCACATTATCCCTTCTCTAGAACCCTAATGAAGGGTGATCTAAATCCTTAATCTTGTTGTTGATAATCATAAGCATAAAACTATTTTTAAAAATGAAGAAAAAGAAACAAAATTTCATATTATTTTGATGAATCATTGCTAGTCATTGAATTAATCTCAAAATGGTCGTGTTGATGATCCGGGAGGAACATTCAATGGCTAACAATGATTTGGACAAACTGTTCAGACAACCTGCTCAGTTTATATAGCATTTCTCTAAATATTTATAAAAATTACTCAATAATATTTATTTAAAAATTTTCGACGTTATCGATGCTTATTTTTGTTTTTTGTGTGTTGAATTTATTTTTATTGATTTTTCTTGATAAATAGAGTTCTTGATTATTGAACTACTCTTTCATATCTCACATCACCGAGACATCATCAAAGTGAACCTTTTATATTTATTTATTTATTTTTAAGGAAAACTTGTTGGATTTGTCCATGAGGAGCTTAACAACCAATTGACAATATAGGCCAACAAGAAAAGACATGAAGAAAGTCTTAACCCTAAGTTTATGGAAAAGTCTACACATGGATGGACATATAATTAAGGGGAAATTACAAAAAAGTACTATGTGGTTTGTGACTTTTTCAATTCGGTCCTTGTGGTTTAAAATTTAACAAGCATGTCTGCTTGTGGTTTTGCGGTTTATAAGGCTTTAGTCTTACTATAATATTGTGCGTTGGTAGTGTCACGTTTGGATTTCCAATTGTATGGATGGGAAGATCATCGAAAAATAAGCTAGTCTGTCGATTTTCATACAATTAGGAAACCGTTTAGTCTTCCCATTTAACGGTTGAAATTCTGAACTGTTCAGATTCCTATAAAATAAGAACCATTAAGATGAAAATCCTACAAGTTCATAAATTGTATGAAAATTGGCAAGCCAGCTTATTTTTCGATGATCTTCCCATCCATACGGTTGGAAATCCTTCAAACATGCTCTAAGGGGCCAAACGGGGACACGACCTTGAATGCACAATATTACAGGGTACTAAAGTGATAAACTGGAAAAACCACATGGTACGTTTTTGTTAAATTTTAAACCATAAGGACCGAATTGGCAAAAGTCACAAACCATATGGTACTTTTTTGTAATTTCCCCTATAATTAATCTTCTTGTTTGGAATGAAGGATGATTCACAAGCTTAAGTGGATAAGTGATTGTCTTCTAAGGAGTCTTGTTTGACTTGTCTTTGCTTTTAATCTTGTCCAATGTATTGACCTGACCTATGTTGATATAACCTTTTCCTTTTATAAGAGAGATTCATGCATGTTTTGCAAGTCCTATCATATTACATCACGTTTAAAACAAGGTTTTCTTTCATATGCTGTTTGTTTGGAGGGATTTCAACTACATTGTAGTTTGAAATCCAGTGACTTTACAAATCAGCTATTTGGTTGAGTGGACTTTCAACAACAACGTATTTTGAAATCCCATATCATGGGATTTGGTTTTACGACCAAATCTCGTAAAACCAAATCCCTCAAGAAGAGTGACCATATACAATATATATTATATATATATATATATATATATATAATATCACACTCCAAATACATATATTTATTATATAATTATAATATATATTTTACTATTTATATATAATTATTTAATTATATATTAATTAAAAAATTTAAAGAGGTTATATCATTCATAAAAACAAATAATCATTCAAAATGGGGTAATCTCACCATGAGTGTCCATATACAAGGATTTCATAATCCAACACTCTAAATACATCAAACCAAACACATATTTTATAAATCCAGCACTCCAAAATACATTAAACTAAACACTGGATTTAACTCTTCTGTATTTTAAAATACAAGGATTTACAACTATAATGTAACTCAAAATCCATGGATTTGAAACTACTTCTAACCAAACGCCACCTAAAAATATTCAATCAAGTTACATACACCCTTTGAAGTCTTTGTTTATATATGTACATACTCTCATAAATTTGAGTGTCTCATACATACATTTATCCAAGTTGTAGTTAACCATCTTTTAATACTAATTAATGATTTTGAAAGTTGTGGAAGATGATATATATTTTTCTTGGTTTACAAAATTTATATTGATTCAAGTTATATGCTAAAAAAGACAATCAGAATTTAACTTAAATCATTGACCTATTTATTTCTCCAAACGAAGAACAATAAGTACAATGAGCTTATATTGAAGAAGATACAGTGAAAGATCATAGGAAGCCATTTGGTCAAGATATATTAGCTCATTAAGTGACAAATCTTCAATCAACTTCATGCTAGAAACAAATAAGAAAAAATGTAAATTTTTTCCCATTTATTAACACGTTTTAGTCATTTTCTCACAACCATTTTCATCGTCTCGAAAATCAATCTCATCACAACTTTCATAACTATAAACTAACGAGTCGGAAAATCTTTTAGTAAGCGAAATTTCAATCATAAAAATTACCACTATTTCTCAACATATATTCATAATTCATCTCCCTCGATCTATACATATATAGAAATACATGAAAATTAAGTCAACCTTGGATATTATCAAAAGCTTATAAACCAAAACAGTATTTGATATTAAGCTATCTCTCTTCTAAGAATGGCAAAGCCATCTCTAGACACTTTCTATGTGTCAAGTTATCCAAGTTCCCCTTGATACTAGATCTCTTCATGCTCAACATCCACACACTTGGCTAGCTTGTAGCCATTCTTAAGAGCAATGAGTGAATGATGAGAAGCATGAATTCCCTTGTCTTAAGGGCACCATGCATGCCATGAATCCTAAGTGGGACACCTAAACAAACATCTAGCCTCAATAACCAAGGAATTGCTTGTTATCTACTTGAACAAAAAACCATATGGGAATGCGACCTCTTGTGTGGCATCTTATGTGTCACACCCACACAATTGGAGGAATATCATGGAATGATAGGTCCCTATGCCAAAAGTTGACACTACTATTAAGGACTTCATATGGTGTATGTTGTGGTGTCTCTTAAAAATCATTTGAATGTTCCCATGTTAGGACACGTAAGTCTCACTGAAAAAGATAGGAAAGTCATCGAAATGAGTTGAATATATATCCCCGTTGGTTATTCATTTGTGATAAAGTGAAGGACTTTCCCCACTTAAACACTTCATTCATTTTGATTTAAACCTGTTTTAACTATTTTATCACCGAAACGATGAAGTGAATTTTGAGTCTTGACATATAAAAATTAATTTTCGCCCACCTCGGTTCGAGAAAGTGGGACTTCAACCCATTTTTCATTTCTTAACATTTTTAGTAAAATAATGGGGTAAAACCATTTTTGGTCCCTGAAAACGGGACCAATGTTCATTTCCATCCCAAAATTCAAAATTTGTTCAATATAATCCCTATGTATTACATATTTCGACATTTTGGGTCCCTATATATTTCGTATTTTGGCATTTTTCATTCCTCTATCACGCTAATGATGGCCATGTGGAATACCAATTAAATCGCATATAATCTTTTATTATTATGTTTGAGTGCGTTATTTTGTTGGCGTAGGCGATAAGTGATGATATGTTGACCGTATTAAACAAATTTTAAATTTTTTGGATGAAAATGAACATTGACCTTGTTTTCAGGGACTAAAAATATCTTTAACCCTAAAATAAATGTGTCTTTATGTGTGCTATACTGCTATATGAATAATAAAAAATAAATATATAATCATGACTTCATATAAAGCATCGATACATTATTAAAAATAAGATAATAATCTAACATGTATGACAAATATATACATTTAGTCAAACTGTTTCTTAAAATTTATTTTGAATAGGGAAACTAAAATGAAAGAAAAATCGATATATATAGGGTTACATATTAGAATGTAACATATAGAAAAATCGATATATGAGTGATATTATAAGGCCTACGGATTCTGATAAGTAAGGTCACCTCTACTCATTTGGCCACCACTGACAGCATTATTTTAAGGATTTCCAACCGCCTAAATGGAAAGCAGCATCGAAAAATAAAGCTAATACGCCAAGTTTCATTCAATTTTGGAACTTGTAAAGGTCTTCATCTTAATGGGAGTCGGTAGGATCAAGATAGTGATCCGCCAATCGGATCTGCTAGCACCATGGTATATATTAGAATGTAACATATAGAATCAAAGCTGGATGGTTGAAATGAAGAAGTGTCATGGGTGTGTTATGTGAAAAGAAGATGCCTAATAAAGTGAAAGGAAAATTTTATAGGACATGACGAGTTAGACGCCCGTGCTTTGTATGGGAGTGAAGTGTTGGCAAGCTAAAGTTCAACATATTCATAAGATGAATGTAGCAAAAATAAGGATGTTAAGGTGGATGAGTGGTCATGCAATATTAGACAATATTAGAAATAAACACATTCGGCATAAAGTCGTATTGCACAATTAAAAGATAAAAATAAGGGAAGGGCGTTTAAGATGGTTTGGACATATGTACGGAGACCCCCTAAGGTGCTCGGTCCAGAAAATGTGATAGTTTAGTTATAGAAGGTAAGAAGAGGGGTATGGGTAGACCTGGGATTATGTGGAGTGAGGTAGTGTCCCAAGGACCTACGCCTACTTGGAATATTGAGCGGGATTTCTGCTTTTGATAGAAGCGGATGGAGACGAGACAAAGAATCCATAGAGCCGACCCCATCTAGTATGGGACTATGGATAAGTCGATTAAAAATCTTTCTTTCATCATCTTTATTTGTGGGGAATATTTTTCTGCTTTTAACATTCCAATCTCATAGAATTATTTATTATTTATTATTATTATTTATTTATGTATCTATTTGTGGGTTTTTATTTTTTATTTTATCCTATTTTATTTTATTTTATTTTATTGTATTTCATTTTAATTCATATTTGAGAGCAACATAAAGACAAAGAATTCATATAGTCGACCCCATCTAGTGTGGGATTAAGGCTTAGTTGTTGTTGTTGTTGTTGTTGTTGTTGTTGATGTTGTATATTATATTTATATTTATATTAGTTAATGAAAACCAACCATTGGATCAAAGATGTAACAGCTCCTAACATCCATGGTCTCATATTATAACTAAACCCAAACCAATAAAGACCAAACAAAAGACCAGTACCGCTGTTGTTGCCCTTTCACATGCAACACGCCGACACCTCCATCCCAACCTGAGCACCTCTCATTCATGGGCGACGCCGCTATGGTTCCAGCCGAGCACCTGCACGACTACATCTCCACCCCAACCTTGCCAATAGTGCCATTTCACCCCAACTCGAGCAACATAACATGAAAACTCTTAATTTTGAGCTAAATTGAGCCAATCTCGAGCTTTCAAAATTAAAATCGAGCCGAACTCAAGCAAATTTATCCGAGCTAATTTCGAGATTGAGTTTGAGCTGGGCCCAGTCTAATTAAACTCGGCCTGTTTACAACCCTAAATGCGATCAGTTAATGCTTAAGAAACCAAACTATTTAAACCAAATATAAATAAATTTAATTGATACAAGGGACTCGATAAATAGAAATGAAATATTAAAAAATGATAAATAAAACTTGATATAGAGCCAAAACAATAAAATATCATAACTTAGACGATTGTAAATTCTATGAGACCTTGGGTTGTTGTGGCTCAAGGCAAATTGTCTTGGGCTTATCTTATGAGTACCACTAGGGTGGTTGTAGGGTTTGGGGTCTAGTTTTTTAGGGTTTTGGGGCCAAGGCAACCAAGGCCCCAAGGTATTATAGAGGGCACTCTTGGATGATCGGGTGCATTCCTAAGATACCTTGTTATAATGCTTGCTTTGTGTGCAAGGTTATACAAATTGTGTTCAAATGGCATACACAAATGGCGGTAGATGCTTGTAGAATATGTATGTGCAACACTATAAAGAATTGTGCTGCAAGTGTATATATAACTTTGGCGCTTATCATAATGCCTACAAGACACATAAGTATGCTACCTTGAGAATAGTACCCAAGGTATCTTAGAATTCACCTTGTTTTGTTTTGGAGCCCAATTTACGTTTCAGCCCATGAGAGACAATAAAAGGCCCAAGAAAGGCAATCCAGGCCCATTTAAACGGGGCTAAATACGAGTTTTAACAAGGGCTTAAATGCAATAAATCTACGTGATTGTCGTGGTTCGTCATGTCTCTCACGCGATCCATGCTTCGTCATTGTACACGTCAGCTTCAGGGCCCACGTGAATTACAACGAAGAGTCAAGCTGGCCCCACGTAAGTCCACACTCCCGCGTCGAAGCTACGCCACGGAACCCTCCACCAAACGGATCCGGATCCACAGAACCCGATTAGAAATCTCGGATTTGGATCCAAAAGGATGTTTTATTTTTTTTAACTTACTTGAATTTTTATTTCTTAAAAAAACTGGTAATGCTCTGTTATAGAGTCATAGACTCTACATGAATCAGTTTTAAATGTATTTATATATTGGATAAAAATGTAAAACATCAGAAGAAAATTATTCTAAACAAACTAGTATAAGTTTATTAGATATAATTTTTATTTATTTATTTATAAAAAAAATTAAGAATGTATTTATAGAGAACTGGTAATTATCATGTAACCGTATCGGATCCGGGTTACGTCATACCGCTCCGAAGTCTGCATCCGACCCGTTACCGACCGTTCCTCTCTCTCTCACTCTCGCTCTCTCTTTCACCCTCCTCCTTCTCTCTCTCTCACTCTGCGCGTGCCGCGAAATTAGGGTTGAAGTGCTCCATGGCTGCCGAACTCTAGGGTTTGGAGGTCTTCATGGAGACGGAGGAGCTCGCCGTCGAGGCTGCGACCGCATTCCCAGCCGACTATTCCATCGCGATCGAGTACCATGGCCCCCCAGTCCCCTTCGAGATCCCCTGTGCCATTCCCATAGAGATCGAGAGTATCCCCTTGGCCTCCGTCGCTGCACCCGCGTCCCTTCCGCCGAACCTCCACCTCCCCGTCATTCAGCCACTACCCTTGCCCAAGAAACCCGATGAAGCCCTCGCCCTGGACCATATTGTTGCTTCCCCGACCTCCGTGATCGAGAACCACTCTGCTATTGACGGGGAGACCTCTGGGGAGATCCCGGATGCGCCGCTGGAGCCATGCGTTGGCGGCGTTGATAGCTCGGGCCCTGTGGAGTTCTCCAATGACACGGCTCTGAACGAGTCGGGCCTCAGCTCCGATTTTGAATCGTCGGATTTCTCGGACGAGGATGAGGGTTTAGCTCACCAGAAGCGCCCGATGGTTGTGACTTTCGAGCCGAGTGGATCTGCATCTCCGGCGAAGGAAAGTACTCAGTATGATTCTGAACAGAAGATAAAAAAAGGATCTTGCTCCCGATGTTTCAAAGGGAGTCGGTTCAGTGAGAAAGAGTCTTGCTTGGTATGTGATGCCAAGTATTGCAGTGCTTGTGTGCTTAGAGCGATGGGATCGATGCCTGAAGGTAGGAAGTGCATATCTTGCATTGGGTCCTCAATAGAAGATTCAAAGAGGGAGAGGCTGGGAAAGAGCTCTCGGATGTTGAAGAGGTTGCTGAGTGCTTTAGAGGTTGAGCAGATAATGAAAGCTGAGAAGTTCTGTGAGGCAAACCAGCTGCGGCCAGAGGATGTCTGTGTAAATGGGAAGCAACTGAGCATGGAGGGAGATGGTCATGTTGCAGAGCTGTCCGTGCCCACCTGCAAAGTTGAGGCCGGGATATTATTGGTATGATAAGGTCTCAGGGTTTTGGGGAAAGGTAAGCATACTACTCACAATTTTTTAGTGATATCAAATGATTTATTTCCTGGAGTTCGCATCACTGGCCTTTTTTTTTTAATATTGCTTACTCCTGATGAGTTCATCATTATCCATATAGAAAACTAGAATGATAGTGGGTAGTTTCTCATTCAGTTGCAATCGTCAGCGCTGTGATCATAAACTAATCCTCTTTGACAAAACATCAGCAAATAGAGCTCTAAATTAGTTTGTGTAATTGCTGGCTTAACCTTAGATCTCCAAGATTGGTGCTGCATTTCTTCTGAATGTAACTTGGACAAGGGAGTCACCTGCTAAGATTGTTAATTGTATCTTAGTATCCCTTAAACTGATCTAACTTGCCTAAATTGGTGATATTCCAGCTACTTAATGTTGACATAGAAGTATAGTATACTGTATGGAATATCTGATGATACTTGTTTTATGATACTGCATTTTGCTGTATTGATTATATCTTGCCTACATACCATAACTTGCAGACCATACTCATTGCATTCTTAATTAATAATTAAATCACTTGTTCAACCCTTTGCCTCAAACGTTGAAACCATAAGGCCCCGTTAATAGGAATAAAAATGTAACACATGGTAAATTCATTAATAAATTCTAAGACCGACTAGATAATATCCTTGATTTTATTGTGGGCCACTGGTGCATATTTTTTTATCAGGTAATTTAAGCTTGTCGCATATTGTTATATATTAATGATTTTTATATTTTCTTTTGGTGAAAAAATGAAAAATAATATTGATGGTTTTTCTACAATTGTGATCCCATATAACCTCAAAATTCGCAGCTGAAAAAAAAAAGCCAGCCTCATTTTGATCCAAATTTTAGTTTCTATATAGGTATGTAACTTAAATAAGAAGAGGGAAGCTAGATTTGATTAAGGAATCTGCATTTTTCTTGAAGGTATGACAACCAAAGGAAATAAAATTGAAAAGGTCTATTTAATTGGTTCATATTGGAGAAAACATGAATTGTTAATAGAAATGAAGTTCGTGTCATTGAATACCAAACTTCTAATTCTCTGCAAAATGAAATGAAAACCCTTGAGATGAAATAAGATTTTCATACACAGTATAAATGAAAACATTTAACTTTTGTTATGTTTTGTTCTTTCATTCAACAGTGTAACACAAGACTTTATACAATTCGTATTAATTTTTATTGCATGATTTACATATTAATTCTTCATTGAGATATGTTGAGTGCTTTGCAATCGTCATGTACATTGAGATTGTATCTTTTCCCTTTACACTTCTATTTTTGTTATACTTAGTTATTGTTGTCTGGTTTTGACTGTTAAACTTTAACAGGAAGGACACAAACCTCATAATATTATTAGTCCTAATTTGAATGTTGGGGGAGGAAGTCTCATGAAAAATGCGAGCAATGGAAACACTGGTATTGTGATAAATGGTCGTGAGATAACGAGTGTGGAGCGGCAAATGCTTAAGGTTCTTTGTTTTCTAGAATTCTGTTGTTCTATTCATGCTTTGTAAAGTGCATCATTATAGACATAGTTACCTTGCAGTGGGCAGGAGTTCAAATTGCTGGGAATCCTCACTTTTGGGTGAATGCTGATGGAACATACCAGGAGGAGGGGCAAAAGAATATTAAAGGGCAAATTTGGGGCAAGGTAGTCTTATAGGGTCTGCCTTCTTTTATAGTTGTGATTCTTTTTCCCAATGAGTAAAATACATTACCTTATGATTACTTAATTGGCAGCCTGGAATGAAGCTGATCTGCTCTTTTCTATCATTACCAATCCCCAGTAAAGCAATAAATTCTTCTGGTAAAGAAGCAATTAAGATGCTTGATAGGGCTGTTCCAGACTACTTTGAACAAAGAGCTCTCCAGAAGCTTCTTTTGGTTGGATACCATGGATCAGGAACAAGTACTATATTTAAACAGGTATTACATCAAGATATAAACTTTATTACATAATGGGTTCTGCAGACTGACAGTTGTGTGCATTTCTTCATACAAGTATCTGATATTTTAATATTTGAGGCATCTGTATGCTTTCATGGGTTGCAGGGCATTCATCATTTAGATACCATAGCTTCGTAATTTGTTGGCTCATCAACAAAGAAGATATATATATATATATATATATATATATATATATATATATATATATATATATATTGTTATGGGTAAAATATTCAACAGCTAAGATGCCGACACATGGCTCGCTAGGATGATAATATGCGAATCATGATAAACTTGGAAAAAGGATCATATGCGGGATTTGGGGGCTGATTTTGGGGTGATGGCGCTGGACCCGGGAAAGAAAGGGAGGACAATTAAAGAAAAGGGTGGATCTCTTCTTCTAAAGGACTTCTCTTCATGGTGAAGAGGGGCATCTTTGATCAAGCGCTAACCAAGTCCTTAAACCAGTAGCCATGGCCGGCCACCTCCACCTCCAAGCCTTTCTCTTCCTTTCCTCCAAATCGGCGAAGCAAAGGCGCCTCTCCATGAAGCTAGATCTGATCTCTTCTTAAGGGCTCATCTTCTTCGCCGCTAAGAAGCTCGCCTCCACAAGAAGAAGACTCATCTCCACTAGAGGAAGACTCATTTCCATGAAACAACAAGCTCTTCTTCTCCTTTGGGATCAAGGGCTCAGAGACATGTAAATCACCTCCTCACATAGTGGATTCCCCCCTCAGCTGGGGCCCGTGGTTTTTCCCCGGCTTTATAGGGTTATCGTGTGTTTTTGGATGCCTGCTCGATCTTTTATTTTTTGATCTAGTCCCTCAAAATTATAAATTTAACTGTTGGCGAGAGATCGGACTCAATCTTAAAGAGGATACCGGTTTTTGCACCAACAGTTTGGCGTCATTTGTGGGGACTCAAACAAGAAGCTATGAAGATAATGACAAAGGTAAAGTCCCCCTAAGGGGCCGAATGTCTATACTCGTCAAAGTTCCCCCAAGGGGCCAAGCGTCCCTCCAAAGGGTGCGGTCTGTCGCTTCCAAGCTCAATAATCCACCTACAAGCATGGCCGAGCGTCCCTCCTGAGGGTGCGTCCTCTTGCTTTTAGGTTAGATACGTTGCTTACAAGCACAACCGAGCTCAACAATCCACCCACAAGCGTGGCCGAGCATCCCTCCCGAGGGTGCGACCTCTTGCTTCCAGGTCGGATACGTCACCTACAAGCACAACCGAGCATCCCTCCAAAGGGTGCAGTCTGTCACTTGCAGACTCGAGTACACGCCTACAAGCGACAGACTGCACCCTTTGGAGGATATCTTTCAGGCTACACACCTACAAGCCCGGCTCCAAAGGGTGCGTCCTTCTTGAGGGTGTGGCTTTTCGCTTCTAGGCTCGACAACTTATCTACAAGCGTGGCCGAGTGTCCTTCATAAAGCTTCATGAAGGTATGGCATCTTTCCTCTCTCAAAATGGCTATTTAATAAAAAGCTCCAAGAGAGCCTATTTTCATATAAACCTTTCATGTTGAGTTGAGCCATTTTATGTCGAGGATGAACTTCCTGCAAGGTCTCCATATCAAAGCCGAGGCCGAGCTACATTAAGGCCGAGGCCGACCAACTCCAAGGCCGAGGCCGAGCTACTTCAAGGCCAAGGTCGAGTTACCTCCAAGCTCCTCCATGTCGAGCCGACCGAGCTCCTTTATGTCGAGCAAAACCCCATGAAGGTTTTCCTCCTCCAAGAGAGCCCACTCAATGAAGCTAACCAAGAGAAACATGAAGCCTAACCGACCTGACTTAACGCTTAGCTTTCCGAGCCGACTGAAGTCCGAGAACCACTCGTCCATCACTCGGCCTCGGACGCAAGCGTAATGGGAAGGGTCTAGTGTTATGGGTAAAATATTCAACCGCTAAGATGCCGACACGTGGCTCGCTAGGATGATAATACGCGGATCATGATAAACTTGGAAAGAGGATCATATGCGGGATTTGGGGGCTGATTTTGGGTAATTGCGCGGGACCCGGAAGAGAAAGGAGGACAGTTAAAGAAAGGGGTGGATCTCTTCTTCTAAAGGACTTCTTTTCTCCATAAAAAATGGCTTCTTCTCAAAACACAACCCTCTCCTTCTCCATTGAGCTCCTCCAACCACCATGGCCGAACCTCCATCATGAAGCTCCTTCAATCACCACAGGGGCATCTCCTCATCAAGCTCTCACCAAGTCCAGCAACCCATCTCCGGTCCGTCACCACCAAGATGATGGACTCTCTCCCCGACAAGCTTTCATGCCCTCTCCGACGAGCATCTCTCTCTGGCTACCACCACCAAGATGATCAAATCCCCCTTTCTCCTCCATGTTCATTTTTATTGCTTGAAGATTATTTATACTTGTATAGGTGGTATTCCTTGAGAGGGAGATTCTTGTAATCAACCGCTACTTAGTCAATTTACTCTCTCGGTGGGGCATCGTGGTTTTTCCCCAGATTTATGGAGGTTTCCACGTACATCGTGTGTTATTTCATTATGCTTGGATGCAGATATATATATTTTTTTCCACGTTAAGCATGTTTAGCCGATATTCTTCAAAATCAATCTATCTAGGTCAAAATATAAAATGTCAAGAAAAAAAGCCTGGATTCAAACCTGAATTCTTGTTTGGTATAAAATTTGCAGCTGAATCTGCCAGATGTGGTTACTCTTTTTGAACATGGCTGGATACTATCTGACCTGAGTTTCAGCACTAAGATTGATCAAATTGCATCTATTTCCTTTCATTAATGTAATTGCACGTACCCCAGTGAACACTGGTTAGCTTTTATTTAGTTCCTGGGAGTGCATAGACAAAGTTGCTGCCAAGTGAGATTTGGATTCTGCATCTATGCCTTACCTGTTGTCTAGTAAGGGTTTGGGGCTGATAGAAATGAAATTGAAGCTATTTCTGAAGTGTGCCTAATTAGTTGAAGATAGATGTCTGAGAAGCTCAATGTTTTTGAGCTGTATAATAGTAGGTAACAAAAATGTAGAGTTCAGAGCAACTTACATGCAAAATCTGATACAAATTTTGATGATTTAGTTTTTGATCTTATAATGAACATAGGTTGAAGTGTTAATGATAAATGTTATACAAGATAATAATTTATTCAGACACTATAAATGCTTGCTCCCTTTATATATCCTTCTGGACGCTAATATGACTTGTATGGGACCATAGTATGTTCTAACAACATCTTTTTTTTCCCGACTTCATTTTTATGTGGAAGAGATTATATCGGATAAGATAAGCTTTACTTTTAAACATTTGTAGTGGCATAATCTTTATTTTGATAGTAAAATTCTGTGAACTTACTGATGTGATTAAATTTTAGAAGCATTTGAACACTTGTCATGCTATTTTAGGACAACACATATCTTCTGACTTCAGGTTGAATTGTTGCCCTTCTCTTGTCTCAACTGCTATTTGTGGTTAATATGCAACAATAGTGTTCTTGTATTATTATGCTTGTGAAAGTAAAATGACCACTGTTTTTGCATTTATGTAGTATGTATCCACATTAACTGTTCCTTCAGTGAGATGTTCAATACTTCTCATTTGTTGCACTAGATCACCCTGCCATGGCAGCTTACTAGTTTTATTCTAACATTTTGTTGAGTAAATTTAATGCTTATTTCAGGCCAAGTTTTTGTATAGAACCAATCCTTTTTCTGAGGATGAACGTGAGAATATTAAGATAATGATTCAGACCAACATATACCGTTATCTGGGAATACTACTTGAGGGGCGCGAGCGATTTGAAGAGGAGAGTTTAGCAGAGAGAAGGGAAAGGAAATCAATCTGTTCTAGTGCAGGTATTCTTTCATTTCATTTTTCTGTTGATGTTTCATAAATTTTGATATATTCACCATAAGAATTCATGGTTGCAAGGTCTTAATTTGGGATTGCAATTGAACAATAGGTGAGTTGATAACTAGGATTTACTTGTGGGAAGACTGGGTATCTGTAAAAGATAATTGACATCTATCTTAAGTTCATGTTGTTCAAATGTCTAAAGAGGTCATATACTCGCGTGTTTCCACTATGCTCTATCCCAGTTTGTTTATTCTTAATGACCGCTTATGACTTGTTGGCAAAATGTCATACACCACCAAGTCATACTGTTCTGTTATTTGGAAGGATGTCATCATCTTTTTTCTTTTTTCCTTATTTAAACTATTGTGTAGAAATTGTTCTTTTTCTGTATAACTACTATGAATTCTACTTCATTCATGAAATATTTATTTGTTCTAATTTTATTCCACGGACTCAAAAATATCTTCTTCACTGCAGGCGTTCAGGAGTCAGCTGAGTCTGATAATGTGACTGAATACTCTTTAGGGCCTCGGCTGAAATCATTTTCTGATTGGCTGCTCAAAGTAATGGCATCTGGTAATCTTGAGGCAATTTTTCCAGCTGCCACTCGTGCATATGCACCAGTGGTTGAGGACTTGTGGAATGATGATGCTATCCAGGCCACATATAGACGAAGTAGCGAACTGGAATTGCTTCCCAGTGTTGCAAACTATTTCTTAGAGCGGGTAGCTTGCCTTCTATTTCTTTATTTAATTATCCCAATAGAAAATCGGGGCATGCTATTTTTAAGACATTTTTACTTCTCATCACTTCTTTTGGTAGCTGATTATTTGATTTTTGTAATTCTCATTCTATCTGATTTTAGTAGAAACTAAAATTAGTCTGCTAAAATGGGCTCACTGAAGATGTAGCTTCTTTGCTGCCTTAAGACTATCAACCTATCGATACTTGATGTCTCAATATATAAGGATGTCCACATCCTTGTGTCTACACTTGATCTTAATAGTTTCTGCATACTCCTTAAAAGGAAAGTTTCTCTGCATGTAGTAACTATAATATCCATGAAGTTTATTTTCTTTGAATTTTGAAAGAGAAAATATCCTAATAGAGTTGTCAGAAATGAATTTTAAGCATTTGTCTGGGGCCTATGGTTTTTGAGGAAGACTAAGAACACCTCTTAGATTGTCCATTCTGATGCCTGTCATTTTTTTGGTGTGTAATACTTGTTGCTTTTTGTTTCTTATAAAAGTACTTCTTAATTACGTTTTATTATAAGAATGGATTTGATGAACAGGTAATTGTACAAAAGTAGCTGGAAGACACTGATATTGCTCCCTGCCATGTTAAATTGTTGTTGATTGTAGATACCATAGGCTGATGGTTCTCTTGGTTTTTGTTTTGAGCATTCTACTATCTGTTTTTCGGCCAATCAGTTCACAGCATGACATCATTAAATGATCTTAAGATTCTTCCAACTGATTTTTCTTTGACCATTTACTGTTAAATTCTTATCACTTTTAGGTCAACTGGTTAACAATAGACCATGGCATTATCAGATGATATTAGATCCTATGACATGCATCATGTTTGCTTCAGTTTCTTTGGTATTCATCATTTGTGTTTGATCTTTACTCTGAAGTAGACATGAATGTTCAAACCTGTCATGATTATTTTGATGGTGAACTCTTTCTGGATATTGCTCTTGGAAACTTGTCTAACAAACTCTCTTTTTAATCTATATTATAACGAATTGTCAAAAGGAGAATGCTTGGAGAAATCAGTGGAAGTTGTGTAATGCTGTTAATACCAACTTTCTGATTGATCCACTATTAGTGTTACTGTTATATAAATCAGTTACTGCATAAAGTTATACATGTAATTGGAGAAATTCTCAAAATAAAATAGTTAGTTCTGACATAGGTGCATCTTGAACAATCTTTGAAATAAAAATAAGATATACTTAAAATTCTTTTCGAATTTTTACTCGGGTGCAATCAAGAGTTGAGATAAGAATATGTGATGCTATTTAGCCTGGTTGTATCCTGGTGTTAAAAGATAATCTTATCGTTGTTTTATTTGTTGAAATTCTCCATGTTCTGTAGCTTTATTTTGTCTCTTTGGAGAAACTTCAAGTTCGACTAAAGGTTTGCTATCACATCTTCAGATTGTTGACATATCTAGACAGGAATATGAACCTTCTGATTTGGATATTCTATATGCTGATGGCATCACATCTTCCAATGGGTTAGCTAGCACAGATTTCATTTTCCCTCACTCGGCTTGTGATATCGATGGTGCTGATCAGGAAGAGACGCGACTTAGGTGGGCTATACTTTCTCTCTGCATTTATCACTTCCTGATGTGTAGCTTTAAAGTGACCAACTTACTTATTTACAAAGTTGGCCATGAAATCAATCCTTATTATTGTTTTAAGGTGGAAGTCACATGGATTTTTCAATTGCTGGGGGAAAATGTGACTGTCATAGTTTAATGCATTATTATTTGGGACTAACAGCATGTAGGCTTGTTTAAGTAGGTTTAAGACTATCTCATAAAATTTTCTTCTTGATTTTACCCGATTCTGTTGCCATTTCCCTTTTTCACTCCAATCTCACATGAAGATCATTACTATTTTTGCAGAACGCAGAAATATGATACAGGAGAAATATTTAGTGAATGAATGAACTTCTTTAAGTTCTATCGCAAATCTTTCTTTGATTGTTTGGAGGACTAGTGATCTCATCATGTCAAGGCAAAAGGACAAAGAAAATCTAACTTATTACAATATTGACTAGAGACTCCATGTCATTAGTTTCTAGATACCCTTGAATACCGATATCTTTTGTTAGAACTCAAAAGTGTTCAAATGCCTAATTTTCCCCTCCCATGCATTACAGGTATCAGCTTATCAGAGTACACACAAAAAACTTGGGAGAGAACTGCAAGTGGTTAGATATGTTTGAGGATGTTCGATTGGTCATCTTCTGTGTTGCGGCCAGTGACTATGATGAATTCTTTGAGGATGCAAATGGAGTAACCCTTAACAAGATGATAGAGAGCAAGAGGCTCTTTGAGAGCATTGTAACACATCCGACTTTTGATCAAATGGAGTTTCTTCTGATTCTAAACAAATTCGATCTGCTTGAGCAAAAGATAGACACCACACCCTTAACCTTGTGTGATTGGTTTAGTGACTTCAAGCCGGTTTTGAGTCGTCACCAGGCCAGCCGCAACCAGAACCATGGCGCGACAAAGGCCCAGATGGCCTTTCACTTCACAGCTGTCAAGTTCAAGAGGCTCTTTGCTTCTCTTACAGGGAGGAAGCTTTATGTAGCTCCAGCCAATGGGCTGGTCCCCTATTCCGTTGATGCCGCATTGAAATACGCAAGAGAGATCCTGAAGTGGGAGGAGGAGAAACCCGAGTTAATTGAATACTCTATTAATTCTGCCTATAGCACAGACCCAAGCTTTTCTCCTTAATGTTGTACGAACACAACAGCTGTATATATGTGTTTGTAGTTTTTTTTGTGTGCTCCCTTTCTCCCTGTTGTCCACAGTTATTAGTGTGGTTTACAAGTTCCTGTATGTTGTTAATTTAAATATTTGAATGGAAGAGATAGAAGCGCCCTCCAGCCTCATCATAGCATGGAAAGGTACAACTGTCTAAAACTTATTGGTTTCTGCAGACTGATGTTGGTGCACTTGAAGCACATTTACTAGGAACTGAAAGTTACCAGCTTCATCCCTCATTAAGCTCCTGACCAGAAGTTACTGTAGCCTTGTCAGCAGACCAAACTGAAGATAATAACTGTGATGTCATATTATGTTGCATCAGCTTCTCCATCATGTAAAGATATATTCCTTTGTCCATGTCTCATTGGTTCTGTAATTCCTTGTATTCTTGAATACTTGTCAGCAGGACTTTTGAGTGGAGTTGTTTGTGATAATAGTTATGTGATATTGTGTTGCATTAGCCTCTCTATCATCTAAAGAGAAATGTGTATGCTTTGTTCTTATGTATGTATGTCTCTCTATCTCTTGAATTGAAGTAATGCATATGAGTGAACAGAACAAATGTTTATTGGAAGAATGTGATTGATTGTGTTTGACCATGCAGAATGTGATGGAGGGCATAGGCTGACAATGGGGACCATGGTGGTGGGATTTTACAGAGATACATCATTACTTGAAGCACATAAAGGTGTCAGAGACTCTGCCTTGTTGAATTTTGCCTGCCTAGGCATGCACTACTACATCTTAATGTCAATTCCAGAGAGGGAGAGAAAGCTGCAAATTGACCTGGCCACTACCTTATAATGGTCTTCCCATAGATGAGATACCTTTGAACTTGAACTTCATATCCCTGTCAGGATTCTTATTATACAATATGAAGAATAACTTCCTATATATGTCCATCTTGGTTGTACATTTGTATTTCATGATCTGAGTGGGAAGTAAAATGGTTATGTAAACAGCAAGTGACTGATATTATATAAGAGGTCTTTATTTTGGGAGAAGTGTGTTTAATTTCTCAACTTCTGAAGAATATGCATGTGTACTGTTAACTCTTCTGATATTAGTTTATTCACTAGAATTAGCAGGCAATTGGAAGAGTAGTGAAGATGGCACCATTCTTTTGTTGAAAGCAAACCTTACAACAACAAATACTTGAAGAAGAGAGAGAAGAGAGATATGTGCTTCATTTCTTTGGCATGGAAGCCATATTAGTTTCTGTCAACTAGTTCACAAGCACTTGAGGAGTGTCAGTTCATTTGAAGATTCAGCATGTTCCATTTGCCAACTTTGTCTTCCTAATGTGATGTCTAAGTTAGGCAGCTTCTGCGGCGATGCAGAGTCATTTGGAGACCGCAATGAGACCGGTCTTGCATGCAACTCCTCTATAAGCTCCCCTTCTATAGATTGGTGGTCGCCGTCTCTTGTGCTCTAAGAAAATGGAGGAAAAAGTTATACACAACACACTTAGCTTTTAACTATCCATAGATGAACTTTAACATAATCATTTTATCTATATATATAATAATAAGCTTTGATAAGCTTGTTAATATGAAGATAAGAAGGGTAAAGAGAAACATGAACATATATAAACAATGCATTCATTCTAGAAATTGAAGCACTGACAAGATTTAAACTGAATGAATGGAGTTAAAGGAGAAAGCACAGTTGTTTGGTTACCTTGTTTTCATCTCTTTGAAAGTTCTCATGAATATGATAAGGGTTTGATGGTGCTTTTGGTACTATTGATGGATTCCAAGCATTCTCTTCAAGTGATGAGTAAGACCCTCTATATAACAACAATAGAGATTTCAAGCAAGTGAAAACTAATCAAAGACTTAGAATAATATAAGTGCATGGCTCCAAAGGTCATAGTTATGAAGCCAAGAACTAGCAAGACCGTTATCCAAACTTAGCTTCAAACATTTGAAAGCATATATATATTCACACTTGACATTTGACAACATTGAAAAAGGATAAGCATTTGAGGCAAATAATGTGAGTATTATTCTACTCTTTTCCCAATGTTTGTCATGCATAGGCATGATGCTGTAGATCCAAGTGGGAAGAGGACAATATGGCAGTCTTAATGGAATAATAAATGATATTTAAGTCCTTCAGCAATTCAATTGCTACTACAGTTGTTGTTCCTACAAGCTTCAAGTACCTTATCAGAGACAGCATGATCATAAGGTTATTAAAAAAAAAGGGTTTTAAGAGTAAACAAACATTAATAGTTCCTTCTGAAGACTTATGAATGAGAACTAGCTACCACTTGGTTTGTTTAAAAACTACTGGTCAGTGTGATTAAGTTCTCAGAGTCATTAATTAGATGTTTGGCAGAATATTTATTATGAATCTGTCTCTTCCCATCCCCATCAAAACAGTAATATTCCAATTCAAAGCTTTTGAAGAAGAAGAAGAAGAAGAACAAAGTTACAAAGGTAAGAAATATACAGGGTTAAAACAGAGTTGAAGTGGTGAAACACATGCAATGCATCTTTCAAGTACTAATGCAGACACATTATAAGAGACAACTGATCAGTCTGACAACCACCCAACACAATTAAACTATTCATGTAGGAGTGTTACTTAGCAGTAGTAGTCCCCATCAACATCCAAACTATAAAACCAAACAAATAAAACAACAGAAATAAACTCAACCCTAAACTACATTCAATTAAGTTCCATTATAATGTCAACACTAATTCAAGAAGGAGATGGGGAGATATAGTGGCACAGACCTAGGGGAGTTTGAGCTGTTTGAGTTTTGTAGTGGTTGTGTTGGTGGGGTTGGTGAGCAGAGAGTGTAGGAATTAGGAATGAACCCAGCTTTCTCCACAGACACCACCATTTCTGCAACCTGAGCTGGTTGGCCTGCAATAACATCCAATCCAACACTAAGACACAAATGGCCTGCAAACAAATAATGCATGAAAGGAAAAAAAAACATCCCATGAACTCAACACACAAGTCCAAATACCTGCTGTTCCTCTGTCAGTGCTCTTCACTGTTCTATACATCTGCATATATATACATACAAAGAAGGAGCATTTAGTCCAACATGCTAAGATTACTAGCTTTGCTACCATTGATGCCATTTTGTCCCTTACTTCTTGTTTCCTTGTATAATGACTGAAACCCTAACCCTAATGGACTGGGGGACAGTACGGGGGGAAAAAGGAGCAAAGCATCATGCAGTTTTGGTTACTTCTAAGTACCTGGAGGTGGCTCTTGACATGAGCCAGTGTGAGATCCTTCACGTTCATGAGTTCCAGAACTGATTTTGGAGTCGCTCCTGCAGTCATGAATTCCAAGAAACCAAGAAGATCAATCAATCAATATATATATATATAAGTAATTATCAGATGAACAATTAAGAAACTCACTTTCATGGCCTCCGAGGAGCTCAACAGCATGAACGAAGTGGGCGTGGAGGGTGGTGGTCCAGCGCATCCTCGGAGCTCTGATGCTCCTCTTGCCTCCATGGCTCGGCCGAGAATTTCTCTTGAACTCATAGATCTGAGGATGGTGGCAGTGTTGAAGAACTCTTTGGTTGTTGTTGTTGTTGTTGTTGTTGTTGTTAGACATTTGATGGTGTTCAGCATCAAATCCTAAGCTCAACATTGGAGGGTTGATGACCTTCTCCGGGTGCAAGAAGCTGGCTTGATCATGGCTTGTCTCACTACTGCCACCACTGCTGCCGGAGTCCGTCATGGAATTACGGTCTCCGAAGAAGGGAGGGCTGATTTGCAGAGAGAGGTCAGGGAAGGTGGTGGAGGAGGTGCCTGAGTGTGCTGCAGTGGTTCCAGTGGCCATGGAATTCAAGCTCAAACTCAAAGCAGCAACAAGAAGAGAGGATTATGATGATGATGATCTAAGTCATGCAAAGGAAAAAAAGGAAAGGTGGTGGAAAGGAAAGAGATATAGAGTGAGAGGTTTGGAGGGGTTGGCTAAATAGGAAGGATGGTGATAATTAGGTCATGAGTGTCTTATGATTCCTATGGTGTTGTGATTAGAGCTTGTAAAGGCTAGAGAGAGAGAGAGAGAGAGAGAGAAGGGAATGGTTGGTTCTTATAGGAAGGCTTTTAGTGCTTGTGTATAGGTCAATCAAATGTATTAAAAGGGTAGTGTGTGGTGTGAAAGTTTTACAGTGCACCAAATTAATAGGCATCATACATGTACATAAAAGAGAAAGAGTTCCTTGTTTCAGGAAATCTGAGGAATAATGCCCAGAGAGAGAATGAGAGGAATTTTCCTTTTGTATGAAATAGTAGAGCAGGGTGTTGCAGGTATTATTAACATGGAGAAAGAATAGGAAACTATTTAGCTAGGGAAAAGAGCAACAATAAATAATACTTTTCCCAAGGTGAATATATAGATTAAACAACAGGCTCAACAAACTAGAAAAAAGTTTGATGTTTTAATGATTTTCAGATCATGTACATGTTTAATTAGCTTCTCGTTGTGAAGTTAATTCTGTCCAGTGTTACAAAGCTCCCACTTTGTATGGTAGGAGAAGAAGAATCGGCAGTCCCCATTATCACATGCTTGTATAAATACTTACAAGCGAACATTTTGTTTAGTATTTCCGAGCCGTGGCCTCGAGATTTCTTTCTTTGCCTTGAGGGTTCTCTTATGTGAAATTAATTTCTCCACCTAACACAATTAAGCTTTTTTTTGTTTTTTTTGGGTATGTATATGGGAAGTGTGATATGTTAAAACATGGATCAAAGTCAATGCACAATGATACAATGTTTCAAAATTTGGTGACACACACACATACACTCAATACATTCATTCACCTAATTAACAACTTGTTATTGACTCCTCCATGAATTTATTTCCCAAGTCTTTGCCTTTTCTTCCAAATGCTCACTCCTTGTTAATTCAAAACAAGCCTCCAAATACAAGATTCTGAAAGAGAGAGACCAAGCGTACTGTATGAATCATTCAAGAATGAAACATGCTACATATGATATCACCCACGAATCTCAAAGCACAACCTGTTAATAACAAGGTATATATGTTTCATATATATATATAGTTGGTGTGCATGTGTTTGAGAGTATACTTTTTTTTTTTTTTGGTCGTAACGAGCAACTGGTCAGCCCAGTGCTAATTAAGATCCAGGGGCGGGGCGACCCGGGATCGACTCCTGGCACGCACAAAGGGGAGAACTTGCTCACCCAGGGGCACAGGAGCGCCACAGGACTCCCCCCGCATCGCTTCGAACCCACGCGGGGCGCAAGGCTACGGAACCCTTTACCATCGGACCAAGTGGACCGCGGTTGTTTGAGAGTATACTTTGTATGCATGTATGTCTCTCTATGGGCGCGCGAGCAGTGGCAGTGGGATGAATGGATGGATGGATGGATGGATGGATGTCCGGCGACACCGGGGCTACGAGCCACGCGCCATAGTGTCCCTACGAGAGAGAGCGCTGCGCCTGCTCGGCTGATAGCGCTTGTCCTGGCTCTGAGTGGGCACATTCCCCGGCCCCCCTTGCCCCTCACTTCTCAATTTCTCATACGTCATGTACTGACTCTGTGTTTCTCAATCACTACATATATATATATATATATATGTGTTAGTATAATTTGATCAGTTAATAAAACTAGGGTTTAAGGTTAGAGGAGTTGAAGTAAAAGGCAAGAAAGATGAGTAGTTTTTCAAAGACTTTGAAGTGTTTAATGATTGATATATAGAGAAGAAAGTGAAGAGAGTTGGATGATGGGATGGTAAGAAATGAGAAGAAGAGAGAGAGAAGAAGAGTGAAAGGTTAAAAAGATGGTGGTGGGGGTGGTGGCAGGAGAGAGTGTGAGTGGAGGGAGAGAACTTTTTGGTAGAGGTGAACAAGTGATGATATTTTGTTAATGGAATGGAATGGAATGGATTGGATTCCCAAGCTCTTCTTATTGCTCAGCGCTTCTTGCGCTGCTTTGCATTGGGAATCCGCTTTACAATATGCCATGTCTTTCTTTAATTCTTTCTACTATTCTTTTTTCTTTTTTACTACATCTTCTTTTCAACTTGGTAATTACTAATAATTATGGGGAGGATTATTTGCATGCATAACCTTAAAAAAAAAAATTGAAATCATGTTTATACATGTGTCATACTTGTGTGTATATACCTCCAAGTTTCATATATATTTATTTGTATATCCATTGAACTAAAATTTTATTTATTTATTTACTTGATAAATGTGAATGTGCTCCACTTAGAAGCGTCACATGTATGTGATTGAGCAGCCAATCTTTCTTTGTAAAATAAATGAACTAGTCAACTTTTTTTGGGAGAAAGATCAATCTTTACAAGGAAAATTGATAATTAATTTCTTTCACAAAAAGAGGATGACGGGTTCAAATCACGGCGTGATTCTACTGACTTGTCCACATCCTCATTTTGACCACATGAGTGTATTATATATGCAAACATATGTTCAACCTAATGTACAAATAATCATGTTTGCTCACCTCAGGCTTATGCACGTCCTTAATTTCTTAACAGCTTGCCAACTCATATTACCCAAAAAAAAAATGTACAAACAATTTCAATGTAATGTTATATTTATTATACTTGTTATATTACTAGCTTTTATGTTTTGTGTGTGTGTGTATATATATATATATATATATATATATATATATATATATATATATAGTTGTTATTTCATATGGATCTTAGTTTGTATATTGAAAATTTAAAATTTTATTTTATATTATTAACTTTGTACTTTAGCGTCAATTTGTCATCAAACTCTAGATTTTAAACTTTACATATCAAGTCCTAAGCTTTCCAATTTATATATTTTGTTAGAATATATTTCCATCTTATCATCTTGTGCATGAACAATAAGTAAGGTAGAGAAAAATGGGGAACTGACAAACAAAACAATTTTATTAGTAGATAAAACCTTTTCAAATATTAATTCTTGCTTAAGTTTTTAAAACCATATAAGACCTCTTGAAATAAATAATAAACCCTTCACACCAAAGAAACTTGAGATCTTTATAATAGATTTATAAGTAAAGCTCTATAGGCTCCATCGGCCTTCTCACCCCTGCGTAGAGGAGGTTCTATCACGGAATCAGTCGTCCCGGATGAACACCTCTAAGAAGGAGACATGTACTACCTTATGTGAGTGGAGTCTCAAATCCGAGATCACCAATTTGACACAAGGTAATGGTATCGCTAGGTCAAGATTCACTTACAACTCAATACAAAACAAGAATACCCTAATAAGGGTTATAGTTTAGGTTTAGTGTGGTAGAGAGAACCCTAATAGCAAGACAAATAGACATGTCTGACCACTCCCAGTATATATCCACTTTAGTCCCTCAAAAACAAATGAGGAGAATATCTTGTCCCCTCTCTCCAATAACTCATTGATCACCTACTAAGGAATTTCATTTCACCTCTCTCTCTCTCTCTCAATCACACATATACTTCTTCTCTACTTACTACCACCATAAAGGACCACTGAGACTTGTGCCCACAGACTTGAAAGTTGAAAACACACTCAGTCAAACCCCACAAACATCAACATTCAATAATTGAGCTTAAAAGCCTCTCTACTTTACAGCTTCTTCTTCTTCTATCTGTTTTCTCCTACAAAGATACCATCACTGCATCACTCCCACTACCAATATAATAAATATATATCATATACATATATATAAACGTAAGAACAGTCTCCAAACTCCAAGTCACAACCCCCACTGCACTAAAACCAAGCTCTCCATCCAAAGCCTGCCACCTCTCTGTCTCCCTATCCTCTCTAGCCAGACTCACTTCTCAATGAACAGTGATCTATAGGAACGTAAGTATAGTATATGCCCCCCAAAACCACCCATGTGTTTACCTCGTGGGTTGAACTTCTTTTAACCATTCCATTTGTAGAGAGCCATCAGTTCAAAGTCTCTCACTCTCTCTATAGTATATAGTATATACTACAAGGGGCTCAAGGCCCCATAACTTTACTACATTCTTTTGTAGGCCTTGTGTTGTGGGAATGGTTAAGGGTTCTCTGCCCTAGAAGTAGAACTCCATGCAGCATGAATTCTTGGAAAGTTCTCTCGATGTTTGGGACATGTACCCTACTGTGTCATATATATTTCCCTTGTTTGGGACCTTCCAACTTTTACAACTTCTACTTCAAGAGGTTCAAGTTTTAATTATCTGAGCTTGTTGAAGTTAACCTATAAATATATATTTATACTTAGTTTATATATGATGACCATTGTTTAGTGATAAATTTGATGAGAATCCATCTTGATTCCTTACAATCGTGAGAGACAAAAAAAACAAAAGAGCAAGAAAGACATTATTTTTACGTGGTTCATTCCAAGATAAGGCTACATCCACGGCTGTCGGTACTATATTTACTAAATTTTCATAATAATAAAAACTTACAAGGATGGAATAATATAAAAGAAAAAATCCTAATAAAAGCTCTACCAGTCAAAAACATGATTGGATGTCCAGTATAATCAAGTTCCACACAACTCAACAAAACTAATATCCTAGAAGATATATAAACTTAATTAATTAAACAATGAGATACAAAAAGAGTGTAATATATATGATGATCCAAGTCACTTGGAGACAATATATAGCAAAGGATGAGAATGTCACTGCAGTGATATGTATTTTTCCACAAGATGATAAAAGAAATATTAATTAAGGTTAAATAAAAGTTTTGAACTTCATATATATGTTCAAAATTTACTAAACTTATAGAAGAGTGGGACAATGGCTTAACTTTCAAGGCTATTCTCTTTTAATTAGTTATTAGGAACTCAAGCTTAATTTCTATCTAATGGAATGACTTGTTAATAATTAATTGTTAAGATCTTTGTAAAGTTCTATATATATGATGACAATGATTTTGACATTAAGAAAGCAAAAGTTAGGCTGCCCATAAGTTAGGCAAGTGTCCTTCTTAGCTCTGATATATATTCTTAAGATTCAACCTGATCTCCTTATTATGAAAACTTAGTATAATAAACCTAAATCATACATCAAGCTAAAGTCTAACAACATTCTAATGACTCTTCTACATAACTCTTCTTCATTTGATTGCTCCAATGTTGTTTATAATTTAAATTCCTCGTAAAACTTATACTATATTCCAATACCATAGGACACTTTCAAGCTTGCATTATAAATATATAAAATTTTCTACCTAAACATGCATTACAATGTTTCTTCATATCTATTCCTTTGTTTGGCTCAAAACATCGATAAACATATTGTCCTATTCTCATTTTGAAAATCAATAATCATTGGAATGAATTAATAAGTCTACATTAAAAATTTCAAACTCATGTCTTCAAGTTTTAAGTTTTTGACAAAATTAATGGGTGAGAGAAAAAGTTTTTTATTTGTATTTATTAAAAAAAACAAATATGAATCTTTAATTAGTATTTAGTATGACCATAGAGGGAAAAATCTAGTGTAACCCTATAATGGTTTCATTTGGACTTTAGAGAAAGGTTTGTCATGTTGTTATTAAATGTGTGGGTCTCTACTCTAATGACTCCCTTTGACTCTTTCCTATATCCTTTGTCCTTGTCTTTTAAGCCCTTGTATGCTGTCATGCACCTCTCTTAATAGAAAAAGGATATGGACAATCAAAAGCTCCTTAGGATGTCGCCATCTGTAGTCAAATCCTCTCTCCTCTTTCTTAGGGAAAGTGATGGAATTCTAATTTTATCTCTTAATGGTGATTATGGTATATATATATGTTAGCATGAGACATTGATTAATGGCACCTAGGAAGGTTTCTTATATATATATATATATATATATGAGGAATATGTATATTGCCATGTTGGAAGAGAATGAGATAAGGAATAGTTTTGCAAAATAATAATAGCAAAAGGACCGCTTAAACTTTTGAATAGAAATTATAATGTGATGCCCATTTGGACAAAAAGTCCTGCAATCAACATATATGGAATGCATCACTTTATGAGAATCCGAGCTAGATGATGTATGTTTCAATATATGACCCAAATCCGGAAAACTCTTTTCGGCGCTGTTAAAGTATGCTTTGGATTTTGAATAATTATTTAGTTTGTTTTAAATTTTAAATTTAGATAATTTAGATTTTAGACGATTATTTGCTTAGGTGGATTAGTTTGTCATTCAATCTAGAGTTAGTAATATTTTCTTTGAATTTTCAGAGATTTTCTTCTCTGTTTTTGTCTCTATTGTTGTCTTCCTTTGCCAATCCAAAGGTTGCAACGTGCCCATATAATCCTTATTCTACGTCAACTTATGAACTAGATGCTTTTGAAAAAAAAGAAAATTTTTTAGCAATAAATTCACATTAAATTCAAAATTCAACCACATCATAAACCCTAAATCTCAATGCAGGTAATACTAAATATTTTGATTAAAATGTTTGATATATTGATTTTTTTTTATCATGTGACCAAGTGACCCAAGATATATACTAACAATGGACTTCGTAAAAAGGAGTCTCACTTTCACCAGTAGCATCTCTCACAACGTTTGGCAGAGGAGGACTTCGACAACAATGTCTCTGAGTTGTTCGGTGTAACCTAGGAGCCAAGAGGGTCATTTTTATATATATGTCCACTTTATGTACTTTGATTTCTTCTTAATGCTAGCTAATGAATATGATTTATCTATTTTTATTATTTAAAAAAAAGTTTTAGAGTGGACTTGAATTGCAAGATGTTTCCAAGACGGGCATGCTAAGAGAGTGGAAAAGAAAAACTATATAATATTATACATGAAAGACATTGAAAAAAGTAGGTTAAAGCACAAAAGATCAAGGAGAAAAAGATAACTAGTTAGGATAATGCTAGTTAGAACAAGTGATAAAGAGGTGATGAGAAGAGACAGTCTTGGAATCTAACAGCTTTATATGCATGCATGCCATTAAGAGACGAGAGAATTAATGTGCTTTAATGCAGTGGAGCCATTTGCCAAGATTGTGAGAGCTTTTAGGGTTTTGGGCAAATACCAAACACCACCAAAACCTTTGCATTTGTTTAGGGTTTTATGACTTTCAAGATATTATATAAAAAAAAAGGTCACCATTAAAGTTAGCTTTCAAGATATATTTAGTGTTCTTTTCAGTGTGGATTCTTCAAAACATGGAGATCATGGACTTTGCTTTTTGAATCGGTCTCTTGTTCTTTGGATCGATCTTGTTTTATATTTGTGTCTCACTTGCATTTTATTTTTTTGTTAGAATATTTAATTTTAAGTGGACTAGTCAAGATCAGGAGTTTATTAACATGAAAGTCAACTTGTTTCTTTTGAAATATCCCTATGACTTTGTCATATTTACATATATTTTTTGTTCTTTAAAGTGCAAGATCATATCAAATTATATATGCAAAGTTATGAAGTTATTAGTTCCTTTTTTTTACTCTAAAAATGTAGATGAATCACTTGCACTGTTTGTGTATTTCATGTCATTGAGATTCAAGAAATTTTGATGATAATTTCTCTTTATATACATAGGGGCTAATTTATAATCAGTATATATTTGTTTATATGTTCATAATAATCTTTTAAATTTGTATCATATATATTGCTTTCATATAGATAGTTAAATGACGATTAGCATTTTTTTTTCCAGGGTTGAAGTCTTTCACTCTGAACAACAAACAAGTATTTAGCAGTTATTGACTTACATTAGTCAAGAGTCAAAAGTCTAAACTACATCACTATTGATTTATTCATACTTTTCTGGTTTGATGCAGTTTATGACACCAACATCTAAAATTATTGTTCATAGAATCAATCGTTTAACGAAGTCTGAAGTACAAGGGAGGAGGAACAACAACAACATCCGTCGGACACGGACATCAAGGATGAACAACAACAACACCCGCTGAATACAGATTTTGAGGATGACGAGACATCGGCCTGAACACAACCTTATAGAGAAGCTAGCCAACCAGGGCGAACTAACATGTTGCTCCTTTGCATGGAACCCTCATATGGAAAGATTAATGAGCTTCATGTGATACCAAAATGACATCTATAATTACATACTTTTAAAACATATTAATGAATATGGTTTATCCACCCTATAATTTTCTTTAAAAAAAAAATTATATAACATGCATACTGGGTTATGTTGGCCAAATGGGTTCAATCCATGATCCAATGGGTTGGGCTTTAGAGTTAAGTTGACTAGTGGACTGGATGCAATCCCAACCAAGTTGAGAATCTAAAGTTCATAAGCTTGAGATATATATGCTTCCAATTGCCTTTAAAGACAACATATAGTTTTGACTTAATCCATGATATGCAAGAGGAAAGGTAGGTTTTTAATGGAGTACGTACTTTATAAAGATTTTAATTGAGTACGTTTTATAAATATCTATCATGTATACATGATAGATATTTATAAAGATTTTATTAAAAACTATCAAAATTGGTTTTAAAATGTACATAAAAATATCTTGTTATTGTGATCTACGCTAAGCTTTAACTAATGGTTTTGAATTGTAAATCAGTAGGAGATTTATTGCTAGCTAGATGAAGTGCATGACATGTTCATGGTATTTTATTATTATTATTATTATATATATATTTTTTATGAAAGTAGTTTAAAAATCTATTCAACTAAAGTTAAAGACCATTTGTTGTTAAGCAAATACAAGAACAAGTGAAAGAAAAATCCAGTGGCACAATCTTGTGGCGAGAAAGGTCAAAGAGACATAGGATCTTATTTTTGTATCTTGTACAACATCGCTGCTTGTTAACGAATGTGGTTTATTTACTTTATCGGAAAAAAAAACTGTTTCATTGGTTTCTGCATCTTGAAAATGTTTACTTGCATCAGTAGGAGAAGAGAGATGCACATGATGGTCCCCTAATTACAAACAATGTATAAGTGACAATCTTTATAGAGTAAAACATAAGTTAAGAGAACTTTAAATCATGCATGCTAGATGGTGGCTTGCACTACTCATCCATATTCCATTCCTCTCATGGTTGTGAATTATTCCTTGTTCTCTCATGTATGCAATTAAACTCTTCTTAATTTTGGTTGGTTTGGCATGGTTTGAGTACTTGGAGGGTAATTAAGTGTCATAATCCTCTTTCCATCTCATAGATTCCATTGTTAGTATATTGTTAAGTATATATCCACTTATTAATCATTTATCACTAGAACAACTTCACTTTAACAACCAATCTATTTTTCGAATAAAATAGATAAACCCTAAAAAATAGTTAAAAATATAAAAATAGAAGATGAATGAAGAAGTCTAAAATATCACCCACGGAAAAAGAAATTAAAATACAAATATAGCATCAACATCTTTTACTTCGTCCAAAGAGAAGATTCATTCCACTAGTACGATATTATATTATTGATAATATGATAGAATAATATTATTCCTATTTTTATCTATGAATAGTCAACACTGTACAACAAATCAACTTCAATTAGCTAGTGCCAATTAATGGCCTTGTTCATGCACCCAACTACTTGGAAGCCAACATTTTTGGACTAGCCAAAAAAAAAAAAACTGGTTTTCTCTTCGTCTCTAGTTTTCTCTGAGGAAAGTGGAACTCAACAGCAGCCTTGGTGACCTCCCCACCCCACTTACTCCGGTAGGTGGGGCAGGAGTAATGGAAACGGGCCCCTCGGAGGCCCCCCGGGGCGAAGTGCTTGAAGAGATGCAAAGTGTAGAACAGCCAAAGAATCCCTCTGCTCCTCCACCTGGAGGGAAGGAAACTGAAGAAAGGAGAAGACAAAACATTCACCCAGCGACCCGATCTTGGGCGCGGATAGTGGGAGATCCGAGGAAACAACATGAAATCCCATCTGTGACTATCCCTGGACCACTTCTAGAGAAACTGAAAACATCCATCAGCGATACTATATCCCTAAATCCGGAGGGATCTAAACAGAGCACATGAAGCTATGAGTGGTACCCTGTTTGGAAAGGTCCTGGGTAGGGCTCCGACTTTGGAGGCTGTAAAAGACACCTTATCTAGAGTATGGGGAAGCTATGGAGAGTTTACGGTTGCTGATATGCCGAATGGATTCTTCGTTATCAGATGTGCTACTGAAACAATGGCGGAAGATCTATTGGTTGATGGCCCCTGGTCCATCAATGGAATGGGTTTTCATCTAATTCGATGGAAGGAACATTTTGAACCGATGTATGAGAAATTGACAACGGCGACGCTATGGGTTCATCTTCATAACATGCCAGTTGAATATTGGCAACCGGTCCACTTGGGATCCCTGGCGGAATACTTCGGGAAATTGGTGAAAATTGATCATACAACCACATACATGGCTAGGGCAAAATTTGCTCGGGTATGTATTGAAATCGATCTCCGAGCACCCCTCAAACGCGGGGTCTGGGTAACAACACCTAAATCCAAATCTTTTGTTCCCATACTCTATGAGAAGTTGCCAGTATTTTGCTACAAATGTGGGGTGGTCGGCCATATCGCTGAAAGATGTGTTGAGGACCACTTTCAGTTTGGGCCGGGAGCCCGAATCTTTGTCCGCCCTACCAAGAATGTCGAAAAAGGGAAAGAGATACTTGAACAGGACCCCAACACACAAGAAGGAAGCCAAACTAGTCAGCCCTCAAACAAGGAGGAGGAGAAGGACTTTGGGTCATGGATGGAGGCAGGAAAACGACGAGGAAGAAGATGGTCTGGAGGCCCAGCGGCCGGAAATCGCCAACCTCACCAGCAAACAAAATTGGGGCAGATCACGTGCGAAAAAGTACCATTTCACGTGTTGGTCAACGCTGAGGAGGCAATGGAGATAGAGGCAACGGATACTTCTACACACGTGACAGAGGAAACGGCTACCTGGAGCCACGTGGAGGGGAAGAGTTATCGTGGCGGTGATGTTGACCGGTCAGGGCGGGGTGGTGCTGCCCGTGGGAGGGGTGGAGCCGCTAGAGGAAGGGGTGGGGGACGCACATCAAAGGAAATCAATGTCCGTGAATCGAGGGAAGTGGAGTCACATGTAGCTGGCCACGTGGAATATATTCCCCCAACACAACAAACAAAATCCAGCATAATACATCAGTGGAACCGAGACTCCCATGAGTCTAGGGTTCCAAGAAATAGGGATCGGGAAGCGGTTGAGGATTTAGGTGTATGCAATAGGAGAAACAATCGGAGTAGATCTCCTCCAAGGCATATGCAAGAGTCTCAGCTTCTCATCTCATCCCTTACTTCAAACAATAGCAAAACCAGGAGATCAATGGAGGAGATCCCAGCCAGAGAAATAGGTAAAATTACTATCCCCCCAATTCTCAATTCCCCTCATTCTGATTTGTTTTCCAGGGTAAAAAATGCTCTAGCCATGAAGGATCCTGACGATATGGTAGATCAAGAGGGACCTGAATTGGCTGATGATCATGAACCACCGGATAGAGGCAGAAGAATGGAAGATGAAGGAACAAAACTATATGAGGAAACTCAAGATAGAGGAAATTTGGCAGAAGTGAGTAAGCCTAAGAAGAAGGGACGTATAGAGATAGGCGATGAGCCCATGGAAACTCTACCAATTGGTTTTTAATGAAAGCACTTACCTGGAATTGCAGAGGGGTTTCAGGGAGAGATACGGTAAGCCGAATCTTCTCTTTGATCAATTCCTTAAAATTAACTTTGCTATGTTTGGTGGAAACAAGAGCAGATGAGCAACGAACAAGAAAATTCTGTAGAAAATTTCAACGGAAATGGGACTGGGCTGCTATCCCAGCAAATGGTTACTCGGGTGGCATTATAATTCTCTGGAGAAAAGACTTATATCAGGCGTCGCCAATCTGCTTCTCTAAGAGCATTCTTCACATAATTTTATCCAGTGGAGTATTCAAACCTTGGACAATATCGATAGTTTATAATGGACAATCAGTGCAAGACCAGCAAGTCACTTGGGAAGAATTGGGTAAATTGACTAACATAGTTGGACCTTGGATCATTATGGGAGATTTCAACGCTATTCGTCGAAGGAATGAAAGAATGGGTGGAAATCTAAATTGGAAGTCTGGTATGAAATCTGATCTCTTTAACTCTTTCATTATACATAATAATCTAGTAGAACCAAAATTCTCTGGACCTGAGTTCACATGGTGTAACAACCAGAGAGGTCTCTCGAGAATTTGGTCTAGACTTGATAGAATACTTTGCAATAATGAATGGTTGAATGATGTACATCTGTATAATGTCACTAATCTTGCGAGATGCCAATCAGATCACTCCCCTATCCTATTGACCTGTAGTAAAGGGAAAGAACTTCGCGAAAAACCCTTTAGGTTTGATAACAACTGGATTCATCTCCCAATGCCATGAGAGTGTTTTAGAAATATATGGAAATCTAGGGGCTCTGCCAATCCTATGCATGATACTACACATAAATTTTCCACTCTAAAGAAAGATCTGATAAGAAAATGTAAGGGCTATTCACAAAATCTAGAGAAAGAAATAGAACAAATTGAGAAGAATATTGCTGAAATTGAGACTCAGGAATATATCAATCCTAACTCTGAAACATTTTGGAATAGACTTAGACCTCTTTATAATAGACATAGGGCACTATTAAGACAGAATACAACTTATTGGGCACAAAAATCTAGGGTACAATGGCTTCAAAATGGGGATTGCAATTCAAAATTCTTTCATCAAATCACCAAAAATCATAGACAATATAACAAGATTATAACTTTGAAGGATGATCAAGGCAATGTGATATCTGAACCTGAGCAAATAGAATCTGAGTTTGTCAAATTTTATTCAAAGTTATGGATGAGTAGTACCATAGATACTGATTCTTATCTAGACCAACAGATGGTGGATGATCTTCCTCAACTATCAACAGAACAGGCAGAGAGCTTAATTAGGCCTGTAACCGACTTTGAAATCTTCCAAATCATTAAAACAATGCCTAGGGGCAAATCACCAGGCCCCAATGGTCTAAACTCTGAATTCTTTAGGGCTTTTTGGAAGAAAAGAGGAAGGGGAGTGACAGAGGCTATAACTCATTTTTTTAAATATGGACAACTACCAAAATCCTGGAATCAGACACATCTGTTTGATTCCTAAAAAAGAAAACCCTCAAAAAGTTAATGACTATAGACCCATCTCCCTTTGTAATGTGAACAGCAAGATCATTACAAAGTTTATGGCAAATAGGCTTAAACCAATTCTACCTTCTCTCATAGGAACAGAACAATCTGCCTTTGTGGAGGGCAGAAGCATGTTTGACAATGTATTGTTAACTCGGGAGTTGGTACATACTTTAAAACAGGATACCAAGACAAACCCTACGATGTTAATCAAGATGGACATGGAGAAGGCCTATGACTTAATTAAATGGAGTTCTGTCATTTCTGTATTAACCAAAATGAACTTCCCCAATGAGTGGATCAAATGGGTTAAGGAACGCATTGAATCATCTTCAATGGCTTTTATGATAAATGGTAAGGTTAGAGGCTGGAACAAGCCAAGTTCTGGGCTGAGGCAGGGTGATCCCTTGTCCCCCTACTTGTTTATACTTGTATCCCAGATCCTCACAAATATCTTGCACAAAGCTGAGTCTATTCAACTCCTGAAAGGGGTCAAAATTTCTGGAAATATATCTATTACACATGTTTCATATGCTGATGATCTCATTATATGCTGTGGTGCTTCTAGAAAGAATGCCAGGACTATTGATCTATGCATGAATATCTATAATTCACTAACTGGACAGAGGGCAAATAAAACAAAATCTGAGGTGTTTTTTCCATCATGGATGAACACAAGAATTAGACAGTCAATTATCAATATCCTCTCCTTGAAACAGGGGGATTTTCCCTTAAGTATTTGGGTTGTTGGATATCCCCTTTTAGAGTCCCAACAACATACTTTAAACCACTAGTCACCAAAGTAGAAAGCAAACTTGCATATTGGAAATTAATGTACTTGACCATGGCTGGTAAAGTGACCTTAGTGAATACTACACTGATGGCTTTACCAATCTATAGCCTAAGTACATATCCCATACCTGACTCTATCCTTGACTCAATAACTAAATTGGTGAGGAGGTTTATTTGGTCTAATAATAGTAATGGCAATGGTATTCATTTAGTTGGTTGGAATACGATAACCAACCCCAAAACTGAGGGTGGTCTGGGTATCAAAGACATTAAACTAATGAAAACTGCACTACTCTCGAGACATGTACTTGAATTAATGAATGATGGTGACAAACTATGGGTTAAACTTATGAAGTGCAAATATGGTCACATAAACCCTTGGCAGTCTACACAATATAGAAAGGTATCCTGGACATTTAGGGGGTTGTGGAATGCTGCTAAGAATATTAAACATAATTTGTCTGAGAACAATGCTCTTGATGAAACTTCGAGTCATAGCCAGTAACCTTGGTTATATGCCATTCCTCTTGATAAAATGCCTACTTTTATAAATACACAGATAGACATGAGCAATGTAAAAATTAAAAACCTGAGGGTTGAGGATCAATGGAATTGGGAGATGTTGGAAAATATATTCCCAAGTCCAGTTCTGGACAGAATAACTGAAAAACAGGTTTGTGAAGGTGATGAGACAGTCAAATGGAAATGGATTCATAGAACTGAAGGAAGATCCCTTCCTGCTGTGGTCTATGAAGAACAGAGATTCAAAGACCATTCTACACAATGGGCTGGATGGAAGCTGCTGTGGAAGATGAATATAATACCAAAAATAAAATTTTTCTTATGGAAAATGTTTCATGGGAGGTTACCTACTACCCAACTACTGTATATCAGAGGATTAGGACCCCCTGATACCTGTGCTCTATGTAATTTAACAATTGAATCTGCTTACCACTTATTTCATGAGTCACGGTACTCTAGCAATGGTCCTGAGAAAGCTTCAGGAGAAAGGATTCATATACACCTGGAACATACTGACAGATAATGTCACCCTGGGAAATTGGCTTGATCCTGGGAAACTGGGAAATCATACTGTCTCTCTGAAGGAGAAGGAAATAATTGGAAACACACTATGGTCTATTTGGATCAATAGATGTAACTTCATCTTTAGAGGCAAAATATTTGATCCAAATAGAGTAACTGAGCAGGCATTGATAATACATGTTGAAAAGACACATGCTCTTAAGACAATTACTCAAAGGGAAGAGGTTGTAATGAGACAATGCAATCTTGATAATCTGAAATACCAACTATTTGTAGATGCTTCTTGGTTGGCAGGTGAGAACAAGGCAGGGGTTAGTTGTGTTATATTGACTAATGAAGGATCCTTTTGTCTTGCAGGATCAAAATGCTGCAAAGCTAATTCAGTGTATGAGGGAGAGCTAAAGGCTGTAAAGTTTGGATTGATGAATCTGAGAAGACTGGGAGGGGATGAAGTGCAACTTTATACAGATAACTTGCTTGTAGCTAGATGGCTTACAAAGACTACTGACAATCCTGATGGTACAAGTAAAAACACACTGAGGAAGTGCAAAACAATACTCACAGAGAGGAGAAGATGGAATGTTCAATGGGTTTCCAGAGAAGATAATGCTTGTGCGGACAAGTTAGCTAGGAAAGCAAGAATTGAGAATGAACAACTCACTATTTCAAATGCTGACAGAATGCCAAGATGGTTAGACATAGAATACAGAAATCTGAAGCTGTTTATTCAGAATTATCAACAAGAGGAATGTAGTTTTGATTAGCTAAGTTTTAGCTCTTATTGTAACAAAAAAAACCTGCTCTCTTAAATTCTACAAGTAACAAGCACCTATATATGTTTGGATAAAGAAGTTCTTCTATATATTCTAAGTCCACTCTTCACATGCGTTAATTCAGTATAAATGTCTTAGTTGATAGGAATCTGACGTGATTTCTAGAGAGACAAAAAAAAAAAAAAATAATAGAAAAAATCAAACAAAAAATCACACAGAGATTTTATGTGATTCATCCCAGAATATGACTACATCCATGATCGTTGGTACTGTTTTCACTATTTTCTTAGAATGATTGAAACTTAAAGGAATACAACAATATATAGGGAAATATAACCCTAATATAATGGAAATATCCAAAATATCACTTTCGAATTTTGACTATTTAAAACTGTGGTTGAGTGTACAGTATGATCAGACTCCACACAACTCAACATTAGTGATATCATTAAAGTACTTCAAGCTCTTTTTTCTTCTACTTCTACACAGATACAACCATGAATGCACCTAGAAGAAATTAAATGGTGCACTCGACTTGCCTGGTTAGGAACAGGGGAACTTCAGTTCAGAGCGGGTAAGCGCCTACGGCCACTCATCTGCCTGGGATGTGTGGTAGAAAAAGCTATCCCGAGGCGTTGACGCCTCGGGATGCTTTTCGGCCACACATCCCGAGGCAGGATGAGTGGCCGAGGAGTCGCCACCTGTCCAGAACTAGGGAACTCCCTGGTTCCAGAACCAGGGAAGTTGAGTCCTTAAATGGTACTTATTAGAAAGATATGTATCATGTGCTGCTTTGAAATAGGATGTTATTGTCTATAAATAAGTTAAGTTTGAACCATAATCAAATTGACTCTATTAGATTTATAACATATATTAATTAAAAATATAGAAACTATATATATATATATATATATAGGGTCGTGTTACAGTGCGGCCGGCCGTAACACTGTGCAAGTGCGGTCGCCCCATTTTAGCCCACTTGCACAGTGTTTTAAGGAAATCCAACCGTATGGATGGAAAGAACATCGAAAAATAAGCTAGCATGTCAATTTTCATACAATTTGGGAACTTGTAGGGTCTTCATCTTAAAGGGTGAAATTCTGAATCGGTAAGATTTCTATATATATATATATACATATTATAGATAAATCAAAGAAAAAAAATTTATATGATCAACATTTTCTTCTTCTTCTTCTTTTTTGTTCAATCCAGGAAGAGCGGGTGGTGAGTGGGTGCGCGATCATTAACCATCATAGTGATGTTTTCTTAGGTTTGGTCTTTGATTGGAAGTTGCAGTTTTTGAAAAAAGAAAAAAGTGAATAAACCACATTTATTGAAGATAGAAGAAGTTGTACAAGATATAAAAGAACGATCCCCTAATAGATCGTTTACTCCTAAGTGTAGTTGCCCTTTTACATATTGTTATTCCATTCCCTCCTGGGTGTCGGTGAAATATTCCCTGAGTAAGAGTCGTGGTGGGTCTTCGTGTGAGAAAGCCAGACTCTTTTTGATGATAGACTCCATCACAATTAGCTTTGGCCTTTTGGTCGCATGAGCATGCATTAAATCAAAAAAGTATTAGAAAATCGATATCCCGAATAATTTTTATGAAAACGTGATATTTATCATGAAAACATATTTTTCATTCCATCCATATGCTCATGGCGATGCCCATTCTCATAAGGTTGCACCTTGCACCCGAGTCCCTTGATAGTAGTTTAGCGATTATTGTTTTTCTCTAAAGATCTTGTATTGTTAGGGAAGCAACACCTAGTTGAAAAAGTTGAATGATGTTGTTATGCTCTTGTAGTATATGGGTTTCGAATCAATAGATGCTTGATCATTTCATTGGTCTCTTCATTTTCGTAGCAAAGAGTATGGGTTACAATCCACCTTCACTTTCAAATGTTACCTAGTGTGAGGATTTTGTTATCATGAGGTAGCCATGTGAATAGTTTGACTTTTGTTGGACATGATTGCTTCTAGAAACCCATTGTAATTGAGGATCTGAGGCCTCTCCATCAATGATAAATCAATATAGTGATTTCATAGAGAAGGCCCTCATATGGTTGTTAGTCTTTGGCCACCTTCTTGCATATGTCCGGGTGCCTCACGATTTTCATGGATCCTCAAGACCAGCATTCTCAAATCTGCTTCACCCTTTGCTGTCAAGGGACCTACCCTTGGTGTTGGCGTCCCTCTTTGACTGTGGCCAATGGTCTACATATTAGGTCCATGAGTGATGAGAAGATTATAATTATTGGCGATCTGCCATCAATCCAATTATCGAACCAGAGATTAATTAAATCACCCTCCCTAGTTGTGGATATTATGTTTTGTGTCATCACCTCCCTTTGGAGGGTGATCCCTTTCCAGAAGAAAGACGCTCTAGCTTGCGATTTTCGTAAGGGGTCTAGATGGTTGTTGCAGAAATATTAAGCACGCTTTAAGATCTGATAGCAAATCTCTGCTTCCCCATTTAGTATTCTCCATCACCATTTCCCAGACATGGCTATGTTGAAGCTCTAGAGCTTCAAGGTCCTCCATCCTCCGTATTATTAATTTGGGTCGATAGATGCAATCCCAGATGCTATAGGATTTGGATTCCATTTTTGTCCTTTCCACCTGAAGTCTTGTCATAATGAGTCGATTTGTCCAATTATCTATTCCGACATTCAGTAAATGAAAATCCAATAGTTTGGAATAATTAGGGAGATTACCGAATTAAACGGGGTAATTCTCTCAGCACTCGGTAATGATCTCATTTTCAAGAATATTGAAGTTTCCTCCCGGCCGGAAAAATTAATGTTCTTCTTGGACTAGTGAAGATTCATACATAGCCAAGTCTATATTTGCATGCAGTCCTTGACAGATCAGGTAGAGACTTGTATCAACAGATCATCGTTCTGCTCACCTAATCTTTGTCTATTCCTGAAAAATCATACTTTCAGCTTTATATCACGAGATTTATATCATTACATTCCAGGGTTTTCAAAACTGAGACAGAGAGAGAAGATGCACACATTGAATGTGTCCCTGAATGTAGATATGGACTGGTCAGTGGTGATGTTGAACTCCAGAAATTAAAAAAGTTGGAAGTGGATTCCACATTGCACTTACAAAATTCTAACACATGCACCCAATTTTCAATGTTTGTTCTATTTTAGGTGCGACAATAATATATAAGATGAGGTAGCAGGGAGAAAATTCATTTGAAAGTGATAACAAAAGATGTGTAGTTCTTGAAAGTATATGTTCAGTCAAGTTAAACTTGCGTGTGCTAGAATATATTGTGCATGTTGTGATAAATGTTTAGTTTATAAATAAACAAGAAAAAAATTCCTTTTTTTTTTCCTTTGAACAAATGGTAGTTTTTGGTTTATAATATATATATAGGGGTTATTATCTTGATTTCTACTTTAATTTTCTTGCAGTCAGGGTAAGTTTATTAAAGTCAAAAAGGTTAAAAAGATTAAGGAAAAAAAAGAGACAAAGGTCAAGGATTTCTTAAACGAAATCTTAATTTGATGCATTGATGTAATGGTCATTGGATATTTGGATTCAAAAGAAAATGGAAGGATAAGAATATAACTAAGTTGAATTCATCTTCTAGTTCCACAACTAATTTCATGAATTAAAACATTAAAGGATTAATGCATGAGAAAGAAAGATACTTAAATAATACAATGATAAGGGATTGGTTGTATGTACGTAGACAGAGACATTTAATTTTTTGCTTGTAAATCTAAACTTGCTCACCGTTAATTATTTCCAATACAACTAATTTACAAATTTAATCCCTTTTAAAGTGATTAAATTTAAAAAACATGTGGTCAATAACAATGGCATGTGGGCTAACAAAGAATAGGGCTTGAAAAGTTTGACTATATGTTTCTTTGGAGACAAATAAAACTAAGCCATTTATTGCACAACCAATCTAGAAGGAGACCAAAAGAAGAAAAAAAAAATTCCCTTGCTCTGATGTTATTTCAAGGTGTCTTATTTCTAATTAAATAATAAATTAATATCAACAAAAATAGTATGATGTTATTAAAAAAAATATAAATATATAAAATCAGTAATTCTTTTTTTTTTAAAAAAAAAGTGATAAACAACAATTATTAAGAGTTAAAAGTTTAGGTTGCTCCTAATTGAGCATGTGTTACATGATTTGTGCTTGTGCTTGGGGACTTGCGGGGGCCGTTTGAGGGCCTTGCATTACAGTAGGGATGGGGGAAAGCCTTGGGTGTTGGGGGTTAAAATCAATTTCCTCCTCAAAGTTTGCTCCAGTGTGCCTCAACACTTGCTCCTCTCTGGTGAGGTTGAGACTCTGCCTGACGAAGGTGTGCATTCCTTGTAGTTGTATCTTCCTGGTGGCATGTGTTGCCTTGAACCACGATAGGAAAAAGGAAAGCTGCTTGGCGGATCAGTTCTTTGAAAACATGATGTTTGTCATCGAAACATCTCCTGTTCTTTTCTAGCCAGATAATCCAGGTAATTGCGATGGTTATTAGCTTCCATCCCGAGCGAAGCTCTTTCTCCACTAGTATGGAGATCGTAGTCTCGCCCTACAAGTCTTGTATCCTGGTGTGGCCGGTCAAGTGATTAAGGATTTGCCCATAATGCTCCCGAATTGCCGTCGAATAGGGGAATTGAATAAATAGATGGTCAGTGGTTTCCTCAGCCTGGTCACTAGGAAACACTGCGTCCTATCCCCCCTCCAGTTCCTTTTTTCCAAATTGAGTAGCGTGGGGAGCTTGTCCTTCTGCGCTAGCCATGCAAAGAGCTTGACTTTAAGGGGGCATGCTTGTCTCCAAAACGACGGTAGTATTGTGCTCCTGGTATCGCCATCCATCCGGAAGCGATAGGTTGATTTAATTGTAAACTCTTAGTTCGGGGTGAGTCTCCATCCTTTGCAATCTTCCCCGTTCGCTATTCCGTGGGTTAGGTGGTCATGTACCCACAACATCATGTCCGTTGCACCTAGGGCTGTCAAACGATCAAGCTGTTCGTGAGCAGCTCGAGATCGGCTCGGTAAAAGCTCGAGCTCGGCTCGGAATTTCGAGCTTTCGAGCCGAGCTTGAGCTTCAATTTCGAGCTCGATCGAGCTCAGCTTGAAAGCTTGAAATTTAATATTAACATATTAATATATAATATAAATATTATTAAAAAAATAAAAATAAATAAAAATAAAATAAAATAAAAAATAAATATTATAATATATGAATAAAATATTTAATATTTAGTATTGATATATAATATATAATTAAAAAATTAATTTATAATTAATTTTTTAATTTCAAACTAAATCCGAGATTTCAAAATTATAATTGAGTTCTTACTTTTGAGCTTTCGAGCCGAGCTCGAGCTTTCGAAATTAAATTCGAGCCGAGCTTGAGCAAACTTATTCGAGCTAATTCTCGAGCTTTCGAGCTAAAACTGGCTATTTCGAGCCGACTGAATTTGGGCGGCCTCAAGCTTTCGCCCTCGCTTACGTTCTAGTTGCACCATAAAACAGGGGTCACGTCCGGAGTAGCAGGATGCCTTGTTGGTGTTGTACTCAGCTTCATGGAGGTGAGGTCTACCTTATCCAATAGTGTCAAGATTTTTAGAAAGGCTCTGCTAGGGCTCCATCAATCAATCTAGTTCTCAAACCATAATCGGACTGTTTGTCCCAGACTTGGCTTGGTTATGAGATTTGCCAATATAGCTAGGTCTCGTTGTTCCATGACGCCCTTTCAAAAGTAGGAGGCTCTGCTTGGTGTGTTCTTGAACTGGTTGATTTGTGTGTTTTGAAAGTAAGCCTATAGAATCATCTTCTCGCATATCTCAGTCTCACCCCTTAGGAGCCTCCACCACTATATGCTCAACAATGCCTCATTGAAAGCTTGCACATTGGTGATTCCCCACCACCAAATTCCTTTGGACTCCAGAGTTTCTCTTATTTCACAAGTTTGTAGGCTTTTGAATTCGGGTTCGCTCCCTGCCATAGCTAAGAAGTCCCTTCTGATGCCATCAATGATTTTTTTAACAATTGATAAAAAATTTATTTTGATGTGAATTTCTTTAACTCACGAATGGTTTGGGTTAAATTGGCTTGCCACGTGGATAAAAAATTAGTGATTAATCATGTAAATTTTTCCCATTTAATGGAAATTTAATAACGTAGGTGCAACCGTGCAAATACGCGTTGTCGAAATATATTCTAAAACTCCATAGACCAATAATTAGAATAGAAATTAGAGTTTGTTTACAAATTAAGGAATAATAAATTAATGTCATTTTTTAGTTAAAAATTAATAACTCCATCTAGATGTCTCTGAACTTTTATCGTGTCATCTTTGAAAACTAGGATTGAACGTGAACGTGATAAAAATTATTATAAAAAAGATTCACTGAAAAGAGATAAGTTTGAATAATAATATCATATTTTCACAATTATTGTCCTGAGTCCTCTATAATTAGTTTAGATGAAACAAGGGAAGGTCGATCCCTTTGACCTAAGTGTTAAATAAATACTATTTTATCAGACGTACTACTACGAAAGAATACAAAATTAAAAAAAAAGAGTTTTTTACTAATTATTTTTTAAAAAATAATTAAATTACTTATCACCCCTTATTTTTCAATAATAACCTATAACCCCTTCTTTATTTTTATTTTATTTATTATTATTTGGATCAAGTTTTACGCTTAAATTGGGTTAAATTTAAAATACGGGATTATACTATTATGTAAAGTGACAATTTTATGTTTTTTTAATATACAATATCATTTTCAATTATTTTTTTTTCCCATATTTCATATTTTCTAAATCTTGAAAAACTTCAATTTAGCAAATCAAAAGTTTTACCATATACTCACTCTAGTTTTTGATATATTTTATATTTTTTTATGAAAATCTAATTACTATGTTTTACTTTAAATATCTTATAAATAATTTTTTAAATATATATTATTAAAATTTAAATAAAAATATAGGTTAATCATATTTTTTTTATAATTTTAATTTAACATAAATTTACTTGTAGCCCCATTAATAAAATCACAATTTACTTATAATCTCTTTATTTTTTTAAATTATTTATTAGTCATGGTAAATATCAATTATGAAAAGGAAAAGGCATTTTTATATTTTATTTTATTTTTTAAATAGTTTTTAAAACTATTCAAAATTTTTGGTTTGAAGAACTAACTTAAAGGGTAGCAAATAATATAAAAATAAAAGAGGAGATTATAAGATATTATTGAAAAATGAGAGGGTAACAAATGGTTACAAATAATTTGATTATTTTTTAAGTAGTGACAAGTAAAAAACTTAAAATAAAATTCAAAACATTTATTTGGTAAATTCTATGCTATCGTGATTTTTAACAATGTTTTTTATATCGTACCGGAATGTTAACCGGTTTCACAACTGGGTTACGAGGTAGTCGGTCTGACCGGATGATGTCATAATATATATATGGGTAAACTACACAATTAGTCACCCACCTATTCGTGTGTTTCTATTTTGGTCACTCACCTTTAAAAAGTTACGATTCAGTCACCCAACTTTAAGATTCTATGTTTTTAAGTCATCCAAGCGCAATTGTTAATGGTGTGGTTTCCCATTTCAGGCTTTTCGGAGCATGTTTGAAGGATTTCCAACCTTATGGATGGGAAGATCATCGAAAAATAAGCTTGTCTGTCAATTTTCATACAATTTGGTAACCGTTTGGTCCTCCTACTTAACGGTTCTTATTTTATAAAAATCTGAACAATCCAAAATTTCAACCGTTAAGTGGGAGGCCCAAACGGTTACCAAATTATATGAAAATTGACATGCTAGCTTATTTTTCGATGATCTCCCATCCATATGATTGAAAATCCTTCAAACATGCTCCATGATTAATACTGTGAGATTGGGTGATTTAAAAACATAGAATCTTAAAATTGAGTGACTGAATGGTAACTTTTTAAAGATGAGTGACCAAAATAAAAATACACAAATAGGTGGGTGACTAATTGTGTAGTTTACTATATATATATATATATATATATATATATATATATATATATATATATCACTCTTAAAATCCTCGACTCGGATTAGATTGAAATCCGAACCAAATTATTGTTCGGTTCTTAATTTTGTGAGTCCGGTCTGGGTTTAAAAACACTGATTTTTAACCCACAATGACATAACATGGGGTGCCACTAGGTGTAAGTAGGGTGCTGGTTTATATATTTTTGGATGTCGGGTCTCCCACGGCACCCATACCTTCGAGGCACAATAGGAGGCACCCATTTACTTGCATAGTATCAAAAGTACATAGAGACTTGAAGCACCAAAATCTTGAATAAAAGTGGTTGGACTAAAATCTCGAAACTTACACAAAGTTAATACATTAATTTTTCCCATATATAGGAAAAAGAAATAAATTCCTTATTCTAAACCAGGCAAATACCACCTACCTACTAACCTACAATTACATAACACCTGTCCCTTTTACATACCTACCTTCATCCCCACTTCCTATATATACACACACACAACACAAACACAAACACAAACACAAATTTTAACCAAAATTATCCTTTTATCTCCTTCTGGTTCTAGACATGGAGTACTCTTTGCTTGATCTTCTCTCCATTCTTGGAGTCTTTGCATTTGCTTTCCTTTGCCATAAATGGATAAAAAACCTCACAAGAACCAACACCAACGTCCCCCCTCAAGCCTCCGGCGCCTTGCCGGTCATCGGCCACCTTCATTTACTCCGGGGACCCAAACCAGTCTTCAAACTCCTCGCCGACATGGCTGACAAGTACGGTCCGGCTTTCACCATCCGTCTCGGCTCCGTCCGGACTCTGATCCTGAGCAACTGGGAGACCACCAAAGACTGTTTCACCACAAATGACATAGTTGTCGCCGCCCGGCCTGTGAATGCCGCCACCGAGTACCTCGGCCACAACTACGCCATGTTCGGCTTTGCACCCTACGGCGCGTACTGGCGCGCCGTGAGAAAGATCACCTTGACTGACCTCCTCTCGCCGGCCAGGCTCAACATGCTTAAGCACGTGCCGGCGGCGGAGGTGGACACTTGCATGAAGGAACTCTTCCAACTGTGTAATTCCTGTGATCAAAACCCTAATCATGTTGCCAAGGTTGACATGAAGCAGTGGTTTGGACACTTGAATTATAATATAGTGGTTCAGATGGTGGCTGGTAAGAGATACTTTGGGTCTGGGAGTGCCTCTGAGGAAGCATGGAGGTTTAGGGATGCAGCCACTCAGTTCTTCCACCTTCTTCTCTCCTTTGTGCCTTCTGATATGTTTCCTTTTCTTGCTTGGATGGACATTGGAGGGTATGTGAAAGCCATGAAGAAGGCTTCCAAGGAGATGGATGATGTGATGGATGGATTGGTGGAGGAACACAGGAAGAGGAGAGCTTGTGGGGAGGTTAATGAACATCCTGATTTCATAGACTTGATGCTTTCTGCTTTGGAGGGTGAAAAGCTTGAAGGATTTGATTGGAAGACTGTTATCAAGACCACCTCTCTGGTAATTAATTAAGTTAATTTGTCCTTTAATCTACTTTAATTAGTAGTTCATGATTTTATATATATAGTATTGAACTTTGATTTGGACTTTGGAGAAGTTGATGAGTCAACCACGTACGTGTTAGCAAAGGGAAGGATTTGGTAGTTCATTAAGTGGTATAATATTACACAATCATGCAAGTAGCTAGACTTATTAGTTCTCCATCTTTTATATAATATTAGGGCGTACGTGTTTGGTTAGCCTCTAATTCCTACCAAATCCGTATAATATTATGTAGAAATTTGAAATTTTATAATAAAATTGTATGTTGAGGTGTTTCGGTAACTTTTATGGAGTGTAAATTGTAAAATATTAAAATTTCTATAAGATCATTGGATTCTATAAAATTTTTATATATTGGTATACTTCAAAAAAAAAAATATTGTAAAACTTGGCTCCTCTCCGCGATCTCTAAATCAATCCATCTATCTCTAGTACTTAAACATTTATCTCAAATCAATCTTATCTCTAATATGAATTTAAACATTTACCTGTAAATGAATCTTATTTTTTTATCATAATTAAAATATATTTTTTATTATCTAAGAAAATTTTATTATGCTAGCTAAACATTCATTCTATACGAAATATAAGAATTTTCTTAATAAGCATTTTCATTTTTTAGAGGAATTTTTTTTCTATATAATTATTTAGGGTAAATTTCAAACAAAAAAATCATGTGGTTTCACATATTTGTAAAATAAGAACAATGTTTTTTTCTTTTTGGAAAAAATCTTATGGTTTTTCTAGCTAACAAACAAAAGGAAAACAAATCAAGTTTTTACAAATTCGTAAAATCACATAGGTTTTTTCCGTTAAATATTTCCCTTTTTGCTTAGTTGGAGAAACCACAAGGGTTTTTTTTTTAAAAAAATAAAAATATTGTCCCTATTTTACAAATTTGTGAAAACACGTGATTTTTTTAAAAAAAATTATCTAATTTTTTATTTTATAATCAAACATGCATTTATTGTTTTCTTTGTTGATCACAGACTCTGATACTAGGTGGCACAGACACAACAAGCACATCCTTAACAAAGGTGCTAGCAAACTTGCTAAACCACAGAGAAGTGCTAAAAAAGGTGCAAGAAGAGATAGATGAACAGGTTGGCAGGGACCGAGTAGTGAACGAGTCAAACACAAAGAAACTGGTCTACCTCCAAGCAGTCATCAAGGAGTCATTCAGGATGACTCCACCGGACCCATTTCTAATCAGACGAGCAACACAAAAGGACTGCATTCTGGCAGGCTATCATGTTCCTAAAGGCACACAAGTTATAGTCAACGCGTGGAAAGTGCACAACGACCCTAATGTGTGGCCGGAGCCATCGGAGTTCCGACCGGAGAGGTTCTTGTCGAGTCAAAAGGGGATTGACGTCAAAGGTCAACACTATGAACTCATTCCATTCGGGACAGGTCGTAGGGTTTGTCCTGGAGTCACGATGGCTTTGCAGGTCATGAACCTGACACTCGCCAGACTTATCCAAGGGTTTGAGCTAAGAACACCAGGTGATGTTCCGGTGGAGATTGAAGGTGGCTTGGTGTCATTAGCTTCTGATTCGGACCCTTTCATGGTTGAGCTCACTCCTCGTCTCTCTCCCGAGCTTTACTAACTAACCCTAGCTTGTAATGAAAGATGCTTATCATGCATGAGTTTTTATGAAGCAATATATCCCTAAATAAAAGCTAGCCCTGCATGTTATGTACCTGGCATTGGTTGACTATACATGAATGTATTATATAAACAGCAGTTTTTGAGAATCATATATATATATATATATATATATATATATATATGTTGATGTTCAAACCTGTTTCCTCGGGATCCAGTCTGGTCTCTCGATCAACGGTTAAATTTGTTTGAGTTAGGGAATTTGCGACAACCACGGAGAGATAGCTGACCACAACTGTCTTTGAAACAAAAAAGTAAGCAAGTGACGTACCCGATAATGGCTCACGGCTCGCTCAAGTTGGCGGTGAGGGTATTTGGAGGGGAAGGAAGTAGTAGTGTTGACGTATCTTGTTCTCTTCCTTTCGTCTTCCTTTATTCCTGTCTGTTGAGCAATCATTGGATCCTCAATCCCATGATCAACGTCCCGCAGTTACGCCTTAACCCTCGCAACGATCTTCTTTCTCCTTATCAGCCCTGCCGACTGTCCTCCTTTATTAGGACTTGTGTCTCGAGATTAGTGCCACATAGATATGCGCCCTGGATTTACCCACGTGTATGTAATTTGATTCAGAGGGACACATGTCGCCCTGGAAACCAGTCACTTGGGGACACCTCATGGCGCCCCCCAGAATCCTGTCTAACCCTAGTCACGTCCGAGCAAAAGAGCTACTCAGAAAATCCCCTCCAGATAGTCGAGACGCTCGCCTAGTCAGTTCCATCTTCTAGAGAGCCTCTCCACAAACCATCACAACACCCCTCTTGTCCGGCATTCTACTCGGAAACCCACTCATGGAAGATGAAGTGAAGAGATGCCGCGTCGGAAGATGTCCAGAAACTTTAAGAACCTTCTAGATGAATAGACGGTTAGATGAACAGTTAGGTGGTTAGAGTCTAGCTGTATGATGAGTTGTTACCAGGTTGGCATCTAGAAACATCTAGAAGAGTGCTGAGCTGGATCTGAGCTAGCTGATGAAATTTGGACCCGAGCCGCCTCGGTGGCGTCCGATGCTTCTATTAGGAGGTAACTTGATGTCGAAACCTTCTAATGCGCCCGAACGGATGCCTATAAATAGAGGAGCTCCTTAGTTCATCAAAGACTTCAAGCTCTGTGGCGAAGCCTTGCTCCACTGAAAACCTAGCACCCCTTCCTCTTTTCCAAACCTCCATCTCTACTCTCAAATGGGGTTCTCTCTCTCTGTAAATCAGACACTATTCTAGTGGATTTTTTACTCTCAGTTGAGAGATCCGTGGTTTTCTCCATGATTTTTGGTTTCCATATTATTTTGGGTGTGTTTGCTTTGATTTCGATTCTCTTTTCGATCTCTTGTTGAGCTTCTTCCCTTTTTTGAAAGTACAAATTCAAATGCTGAGAGGAATTAGGGCACAAACTTAATTTCCCATCAACACATTATAACTTGAATAAAGTTCTTGAATTCACGTTAATTATATTTATATGAAATTTAGAGTAATGGATAAAGTGAAGATTAAGATATTATTATGAATTTCAATAAGAAAACTGCAATAAATGAAATGATAACATCTCCTGAACTTATGTATATATTCATGCAACTACGTGCATTGCGCCATGCACGCGTTATACAAGAACTAACACAAGTTGGTACGTGAAGGTCTAAATAGTTACTAGGGTTGGTAAAACTCCGGAGAGAGACGTAAACGTAGCGGAAATGAAAACTTTGGAGGTTTTGGGTTGGTAAGCTTTATTGACATATTATATAGTTTTAATCTCCCAAATAGTTCCTCTATTATTGTCGACTCGTCCATTTAGTCCCTCTATTATTAATCAAGCCTTTTTAGTAGGGATGGTATTCGAGATTGGTCAGCGGGTTTTGCCTACGCCCCGACCCGCCCACTCCACCCCCGACCACTACATTGGGTTTTTAAAAACCCGCCCCATACCAACCCGAACTTAGGGGAATCAGACCCGTGAGTATCCTCGCCCCGTGCTCTAGGCCCGGCCCACATAACATTAACAATAAAAATTTAAAATTTCAATCCTAAGTAAAAAAATGCATATTTAAAATCTCATAAAACTAAATTGAAAACTTCAATCCAAAATCTTAATGTTTTTAGATAAAATGACCACCATTAATCATCAATCTTAGAAAGAGATCAAAACCAAAATAAGAAAGTGCACATTCAAACTTATACAAAATGATACTAAAGTAAAAAATTGAAAGAAGTTTAATCCAAGGAACATAGCCCTTTAGAACCCCCATTCATCACTCATCATTATTTTCATGGAGAATAATAATTTTACATTTCGGTCGGGTTAGGGTTGGGTTAGTCGGGTATCAAGTTTCCCATACCCGCCAGACCCGCTTTATATTATGTCGGGTTTTATTGAGCACCAAAACCCGGTCAAACCGGGTTTTCCCCGTCAAACTCGGGTCGGGTCGGGTTGGGTCGGGTCGGGTTTGGGTATAATTGCCATCCCTACTTTTTAGTCCACGTATTTCGTAATTGTGGCTAACCTAGTCCCTCCGCCAAACTTCCGTCAAGATTACCGTTTCGGCTGCTAATGTGGCTTAAAAAAATAATAAATTACTATTTATAAATTATAAAAAAACACAGAGGTAATGCCACGTCATCACCGAAGATAACCGTTCTTCTCATCAGTCTTCTCCGGCGGTGTTGATCATCGGAATCGTGATCGACGACGGGGTTGTCGTCTCCGGCGGTGGCGCACTGGTGAGGGGCGAGCCATTTGACGGCCATGTACTCCGGCTTCCTCCACGGAGGGAAGTGGAGGCCTTTCTTCTTGAGACTGAGACGGGCGGAATCAGAGATGACGACGATCTGGTTTTCTCTAGCTGAACGTCATGTCACTGATGATCTCGGAGATTTCTCGAGTGTCGTAGTCGTAGTGGAAACCTGCTTTGCTCAAAAACAAGGAAATAGAAAAGAGACGAAGGTTATGGAGCTTGAAAACCCTAGCAATGGTGGCGAGATCAAAGGATCTAGTAATGGCTATGAGATCGATAGCTCTTAGCTCGGCTGATGAGATCTTCCTCAACGGCCAGATCCGACCCATGCGGCTCGCTTCCCACCTCCAGCGACCATAACGCTTCGCCACGCTCGCCGATCACGGATGAAGGCGCATGATGGCGACGATCACCGCCGAGATGGCGAGGCAACAGAGAGGGCCGGGATCTAAAGGTGGCTGAGTAGATCAGTCCACCCAGTGCTAGATCCATGTCGCCTCTCGCAGAGGTACCAGTGGGCGGAGGACGAGGATGAGCCCACAGTTGAGGGAGCGGATCTCAAGGCGGATCCGGATCTAAAGCAGATCGAGATCGAGGCGATGACGACCTCCTCCGCCTCGGCGTCGTCCTCGACGTCCTCCTCCTCTGGCCAGAGCTAGAAGCGATGGATCTTTCTCAAAGACCTCTTATATCGCAGCAAGAGCGAGGGGCGCGGGAAGGAGAAGGAGAAGTTCTGGCACTCCATCTCCTTCTCGCCATCGAAGGAGAAAGACAAATCCAAGCCCCCAGCTCCCTCTCCTCTGCTTCGGCATAGGAGAAGCCCAGACCCAACAAGTACGAAACCGAAGAGGTCGGCGACGACAACTTCCACCGGCTCCCGGAGACGGTAATCTCCAGTGATGACGTGGCATTGCCTCTGTGTTTTTTTTATAATTTATAAATAGTAATTTATTATTTTTTTAAGCCACATCAGCAGCCGAAACGGTAATCTTGACGGAAGTTTGGCGGAGGGACTAGGTTAGCCACAATTAAGAAATACAGGGACTAAAAAGGCGTGATTAATAATAGAGGGACTAAATGGGCGAGTCGACCATAATAGAGGGACTATTTGGGGGATTAAACCTATATATATAGTTCTCCAAACCTTGTGTTGAGCCATTACCGGAGCTGAAGAACAGATTGACGGCACCATTTGGAGACTTCCAGATCTTTCACTAATATATATATATATATATATATATATATATATATATATATATATATATATATATATATATATATATATATATTTGGAGAGCTTACATCCATAGGGTGTTTTTGTCATGCCTCGAACCCAATAGGGATGTCGACAGATTGACCTCATATATGTGGGGATGAGCCCTATATATATATATATATATATATATATATAGAGAGAGAGAGAGAGAGAGAGAGAGAGAGAGAGAGAGAGAGAGAGAGAGTTCTATAAAGATATACCAAAGCGGCATTACATATCTAATATGTTGATGTTAAAATCGGAATCATCTCAAGATCAAATCCAATTTCGCACCAACGGTTGAATTTGTTTTGAGATTGATCAGATTTAGAACAGTGAGAAAATAAAAAAACCAAGCAAACAAGAAGAGAGACACCAATTTAACGTGGAAAACCCTCAAATCGGGGAAAAACCATAAGCTCTATCGGTGAGAGCTAAATCCACTAGTACAATGGAGAAGAAGAAGAAGTGGGAGAGAAGCTTGGGAGCTAGTATCCATGGAAAAGAAGATGGAGAAGAGCTGAGCCTTCAAAGTGGCCGGGCTTCCCCATTGGGAAAAAGCTCTCCGTAGATAGGGGATCTCGTCCTCTATTTATAGGCTGGAGGAAGCTTGTGACCCATGTTTCCTTCAACTTGAGGCCCAAATCTTCTTTGTCTTGTTGCCAAAGTTTGTCAGCTCATGTCCAACAGTCAATTCTTCTAGAGGGTTCTGAAACTTGTAGAAGAGTGTCTTGGTAGAGAAGACCTTGGTCGAACTGTGGCTAAACTGTGAAGATTTGGTTGAACAATATAGTGCAGAGTAATCATGGCCGATCAGCGAGGAATGCGGCCGATCATCGTGAGTCTGTGAAACAATCATGGTGATCAACGAGTGCGAGAATAATCATGGCCCATCGGCCGGGGTGCAAAACAATCATGGTGATCCGGATTGGAAAGAAGCGAAGAGTAGAGTTGGCCCGATCGATGAGAGTTAATTTGAGCAGATGTATGCGGTACGCCGTCGATCGGCAGAGTCGAGAACAATCATGACCGATCAATAGGGTGCAGAACAATCATGGCCGATCAGCAGAGTGCAAAACAATCATGGCTGATCAGCAGTATTAGAATTCTACTTTTATGTTGGGTGGATGATGGGTTGTGGTCCTTCCATGTGTTTGTCTAATGAGAAACTATTTTCAACTTTTACCCCAATCATAATATACAATAAATGTTTCACAAAATTCTAGAGGCTGAGTATGCGGATTTGGATACCCCCATCTCCAAACTATCTATTCCTCGTGATTTCACGATAAGAAAAGCAACAAATTTATAAGCTTGAAAAACCACCAAACATCCACTAAAAATATTTGAACTATGCTAGCTTTTTAATATCATAAATAAAAGCATTTGCAATATGATAGGGTGGTTATAAATGAGGACACGTGGCATACAGGTAACCAGGCATGTGCATATCACGTGGCGATCCTTGTAGCACCAGACTTGCTTCCTCTCTGTGGCCGAGCTCCTCCACCTCGGAAGATGTCCTAAATGCCGAAGTCCTCCCAAACACCTCATCGCCCTATGCTAGAGCAGCCGCCTCAGCCAAGAACCCCTCTTCCCATACCCACACATTTAGAGTCTCTTCTAGAATCTTCTAGAAGCTCAAATCAGCTTAGGACGGTTCACGATCGGTTAGATAGCTTCTACGCCAAATTTGGAATCTAGAAACGCTCTAGAAGAATCTTGAATGGATTTGCCGAGGCTTGGCTGAATTTGGCACCCATGTTCCCAAATTGAGTGGCTTGCTCTCCAAGTTACACCCCAGCCTCCAGACCGTATAAATACCCCCTTTCTCCAGTTGAAGAGCATCTCATTCCAGATCCGGTGAAGCCCTGCCGCTCTGAAGACTGACGCTCCCTTCTCCTCCCTCTTCTTCTTCTCCTTTTCCATTTTCTTACCCCAGAACTCATCAATGGAGCTTTATTTTGTAATCATGAAGGAAGACCTTGTGGATTTCATCTCTCATGGAGATGACCATGGTTTTTTCCCCATTTTTGGGGTTTTCCACGCGTTATTCTTTGAGCCTTTACTTTCTCGAAGCTTTTCTCTTTGATCTCTTGATTCTCCTCCTTTCCATCTCAATATAAATTCAAAGTGTCGGTCGAAATTGGGGTTTGATCCAATTTTTGCACCAACACAATATATGGTAGAAACAACTGAAAAGTCAGAAAAGCATAATTTATTGCAGAAATAGCTCTAAGTCGAATTTGTGTTATTTTTAAAATAATATGTTATGACCACTATTAATTCTATGGCACAAGTCAAAATCATATTTATTTTACCCCGATGCTCTGAGTCAGAATCACATTTATTTTAACTAGATAACCTAAGTCAGAATGCCATTATTATTACTTATAGCTCAAATATTGTTTCCCATCGAGTCCAACACTAGTGTCGTTGTGTGGCACTCTGTTGATCATGAGACTCTACTCTGGCCGACTACCACTTCCGTATAGCTGACATGTATCTTCTCTTTGAGGGCTCCTTCACATGTCTGTTTTGTTGCTTTAAGCGCATCTTTACTTTTCTAGCTTCCCCCACATCCACATTAGGCCTGCCCAAGGGCCGGGATCCCCGTCCAAGCCGGAAGGACGCCCAAAAAATGGGAGGGTTTGGAAAAAAAAATATTAGGCCTGAACACCGGGCCTTGTATAAAGAAAAGGGTCCGTTAAAAAAATGAGCCGAGCCTTGGGTATGATGGTTTAGGGCCGGACCCGACCCGCTCTGGCCCGAATTATCTACAAATAAAATATATAAATTTATTATTTTTAATTATTTATAATAAAGTTGAACAATTTATTTGTATGTCTTAATTAAAAGGTGTAAAATTCTAATATAATTTATTTTTTCTATCAAAACTCATTTAGATTTAATTTATTATCAAATTATTTTTTATTTTAAAATATAAACTCTATTTTTTTTAATAATTTTAATTTTAATTTTAATTTAAAAAATTAAATATGAGTAGATTTGAGCGGCTTTGGTCATGTGTTTAAAAATATGGGTGGGTCTTGGATAAAAATATAGATCCGAATATTAGGCTGGGCCAAACTTGGACAAGCATGCATACCATTATTATTAAGTCTTGTCCTGACCCGAACTCAATCCGGTCCGGCTTTTGGACAGGTCTAATCCACATCCCTTGGTGGTTGGTTCTCCTTTGGCCGCATCGGTTCCACCTTTCTTGTCCACACCTTAGTCATCAGTACTCGCACGACTGGACCTCAAAAAAGTAAGAGGTGATACTTCTTTATGTTTTGATTATGTTGTTTGTAGATTTTTTGTTTCCACGCTCATCCTACTCCCTCTGTCCTGACTGCTAAATAATTGAGCCATATGAATGTCAGCATTTGAAAGGAAAATTAATTAACATCACTAATAACATGGATCATGGATCTCGATGCTTACATGACCCACCCACCATATATCATATCATATCATGGTTTGAATGTGTTAATCTGCTTACATATTTGTTACAATTTGATTCATGTATTTGTCTCTATAAAACCATTGCCCGTGTGGTAGAATTTAATGTCATAGAATTAATTACAATGGTAGTCTTACAAGTCATGTTGTCCAACTGCTGAACAAGAGAAAGAGCTGCCAAAGAATTATTAAAGAGACCCCAAACACAAAACATAGCCTCATAACATACACATTTTCTTAAGTTCATCCCTGATTCCATTGACATGGATGACTACCTCCTTCAATTACAATCCATAGCTGCACTCTTTCTTTTTGTTTTCCTTTTCAATCTATGGATTCAAAAGACCTTCAGAAGCAAAAACAAAGAGCCTCCTCAGGCCTCCGGCGGCTTTCCGGTGATCGGCCACCTTCTCTTGCTACGCGGCAGCGGCAGGCCGCTTTACCAAGTACTCGGAGACATGGCCGACAAGCACGGCCCGGCGTTCATCCTCCGGCTAGGCTCCCGCCGAACGCTTGTTGTCAGTAATTGCGAAGTGGCTAAAGAATGTTTCACCATCAACGACAAAGCTCTCTCGTCCCGGCCAGCCAACGCCACCGCAAGACACTTAGGCTACAACTTGGCCATGGTCGGCTTCGCGCCCTATGGCTCTTACTGGCGCTCTCTCCGCAAGATCTCCACCACCGAGCTCCTCTCCAACGCACGCCTCGACATGCTCAAGCACGTCATCTCGGGAGAGATCGACACATGCTTGAACGAGCTAAGCACACACTGTCTCTGCAATGATAACAATAGCCCAGTTAAGGTTGACATGATGAAATGGTTTGGAGACTTGAATTTCAACATAGTGCTCCAAATGGTGACCGGAAAACGGTTCTTTGGCTCCGGTGGTGGCTCCGACGAGGCTTGGAGGTTTAGGAACGCAGTCACCAAGTTCTTTCACCATCTCTCTGTCTCTGTACCTTCAAACATGTTCCCTTGGCTTGAGTGGATGGATCTCGGAGGTCATGTGAAGGCAATGAAGGCCGTGGCGAAGGAGATGGACTCAGTGATGGTTAGCTTGTTGGAGGAGCACAGAGAGATGAGAGCTTCAGGGTTGGCCGCCGCCGGCGATCGAGACTTCATGGACGTTATGCTTTCCCACATTGAAAGTGACCAGTTTAAGGAGCTTCATGATAAGGATACTGTGATCAAAGCTACTTCATTGGTACATTCAATTCATTAATCCATAATTTGAGAGATTATATATATACATACACATACATAAATAGCTAGCTAAGTTTTGATTTCTTGCAGGCAATGCTACTCGGTGGCACAGACACGACAACCACATCCTTAACAAGGGTGCTGATGAACTTGCTAAAGAATGAAGAAGTGATGAAGAAGGTCCAGACCGAGTTAGACGAGCAGGTTGGTAAGGACCGAGTTGTGAATGAGTCAGACATGAAGAAGTTGGTCTATATCCAAGCAGTGATCAAAGAGTCATTCAGGCTAACTCCTTCAGCTGAGCTTCTAGTCCCAAGAGAAACCATGGAGGACTGCGTTGTCGCCGGATTCCAAGTCCCGGCCGGCACACAAGTGATAGTAAACGCATGGAAGATTCAACGTGACCCGAAGGTGTGGCCGGATCCATCGGAGTTCCGGCCGGAGAGGTTCTTGGAAAGCCATGCAGCAGGGATTGACGTGAAGGGCCAGAATTATGAGCTCATTCCGTTTGGGACTGGCCGGAGATCATGCCCGGGGGTCTCCATGGCACTGCATGTAATGAACTTGACGTTGGCCAGACTCATTCAGGGCTTTAAGCTCTCGCCGGTGGGTGATCTCACGCCAGCGACGGCAGGTTTGGGATCAGGCTCGGCTCCGTTCATGGTGAACGCTGCTCCAAGACTCTCGCCGGAGTTTTACCACACCAACCGGGAAGCTTCCTTTGATCTCTGATCTCTATTTGTATAGATTAGATTGTTTATTTTACTTGTTGTAATCGAACGTGGGAGATGATATTGAGGTATTTGCTTGTCTTTTGATGTACTTGACATTAGGTGGTATTAAATTAAGATGGATGAAGTGGAGGGTTAGGAAGGTTGATTAATAAAAGTGGGATTCAAAGACAAGATGGATTTTAAACCATGCAATAATTGATCAATTAATTTTTTTTTATTGTTATCCACTTGTGCATTAGCTCTAATTTATGTGAAGATGAGATGTTTGATGTGTACATTAGTCATTAATATAAAAAAGAGGATAAAGAGGGGAAATATAATATATATATATATATATATATATGAAATTTTGATATTACGCTACCAAATTTTATCATCACAAGTAATCAAGGGACGCCGTTTTTAATTTCGCTTCATCACCGATGTTTTGAAATCCACTTTATGGATGGAAAGAACATCGGTAAAAATAAGTTAATAATGATTTTAAATACGATTTAAGCTTGTAGGGTCTTCATCTTAAAGGCTAAAATTTTAAACAAGTAATATTTCTATAAATTTTTACCCATTAAAATGAAGACCCTACAAGTTCCCAAATCGTATGAAAATTAACATGATAGCTTATTTTTCGATGATCTTTCCATCCATACGGTTGGATTTCCTTTAAATACTATGCAAGTGGCCAAATGGGAGGCGACCTTACTTGCATAGTAATCCGGTCGGCCTTATATTATCACTCCCAATATATATATATATATGAGTGTTGAGAGTGCACGCAAATATATATAATCCCATATCGGATAATATTGTTACTGGTATGGAATATAGGGGTACCCTAGACGGTCCTACAAGAATAGTAATGTTATCCGTGAAAATTAAGTTTGCATGATAGAAAATTACAGTTGTATTGTGTTAGATGGAGAGACTGTAGTACAAAATAAATATATATAATTTCTTATTATTTTAAAATTTAATGCTATTTTAATATATATTTTTATATAGCATCATCAAAATTATCCAAAATACAAAAACATGTGAAAGTCTAATCCCTCTTCTGGATTTTATCTCTTTGTTGGGAGGGATCTCTGTGTCTCTGTTTATTTTTTATTTTTTATTTTTTTAATAAATAATAAACCATATTTTATTTATGATAATCGATAATAAGAGTCGATTACAGAGTACATTTATCCATCAGGAAAATAAAAAATCATTGTTCATGTGAATTCTTCATCCTGATCGGGATAGTGTCTCTGCGAGTCTCCTTAGTCCCTTCCTTTGTCAACTGGGTCATCCTCAAAGAGGTCCCTTTCCTCACTGTTGTGTCTAGGGGTGTTCGCAGAGAATTTCAGGCCGTGCGCTTCACCAAGTTTGCTGTCGCCTCCAACTTTAGCAGTTTAGCAAGTGGAGCTGCATCTAACAAATAGAGAATGAGGAAGGAGATATCGCGAATAATTCTAAAAAAACGCGTTGTTTTTTCTGGAAGCATCGCATATTCCTTTCGCCCCAGATACTCCATATGATTGCCATGACGGTGAGTTCCCATCCTCCTCGTAGAGTTTGGTCCACCTTGAGGGGAATGACCCTCGATCCCCAGAGGGCTTTTAGCTCAGTCACCTTTGTTCTTATCCCGAACATGCTCCTGAAGTGGTTCCATATGCTTGTTGTGTAGGGGCATGAGATGAGTAGATGCTCGACCGATTCGTCCTCGCTATCGGATAAGTAGCATCTAGTGCATTCCCCTCCCTAGTTTGTTTTATGTAGATTGTCCAGTGTTAAGGATTTGATTTTCCTTTGCTAGCCAGACAAATAGTTTGATCTTGAGAGGGAACGGCTATTTCCAAAATTTGTTCCCTAGATCACTCGTGATCCCCCCATCGGCCTTGAAGAGGTACAAGGGTTTAACTGTGAATGTCTTGTTAGTGGTAATTAAGTACCCATTCCCTTACATCCGGTGTCATAGGGTTTTGGCTATTATGGGTAGCCGTTGTTGCAAGTTTGATGAGCTCTTGGCTTTCCGCTTCTCCGTATGCTAATGGGCCGGCTTGAGCAATGGCAAACCCCTTAGTATTCTGCCTCTTGCTTGTTGGATGGTTAGGTGCTTTTGGTTTAATAATTCATGTAAGCCGGGGAATGTGTTGCTTAGAGAATAGCCATTCCAGCAGTGATCCATCTTGAAGTTCGTTTATTGTTCTTGTTTGCTTGTTTCTTGCGGGACAGCGAGGCGAAGAGGACAATGAAAGTCTTCCACTTCTTCAACTGCACTAATCCCACCTTCGGCCCCACGTCGTATACTATTCCTCTACTCCCCTTTAATCTCTCTCGCCCCTTTGATTTTTCTTGACCTTTACAAGGATTTGGGTGTTTGATTAGAAATTGTGGAAAAGTTTGATTTTTTTTAAAATTTTTTTTATTTGGTGGTGTAAGTAATTTTTTTTTTTCGCAAACAAATGGTTTTTCAAAATCCACTTTGATCAATACTCCATTGGTGTTATCATTTTTTCATCTTGTGGATAAGCTCCTCTGATACCACAATATTGTCATGTATCAATTTCCCTTTTATGAAGGTTGTTTGCAACCCTTCTAACAGGTCCCCGATGATCCCTCTAAGCCGGTTTACAAGTACTTTGGATATGATCTTAACAGAGTAATTGATTAGCCTTATAGGTACCTATAGTCTTTTATTATTTTCGGCACAATATTCTTAGCGTTCAAGAGGATGTGCAACCACTTTAGTTTTTCCATATTTGTTGTTCTTTGGAAAAAAAAAATCCTCGAGCAACTGGAGGATGTCGTTTCTGATTATGTTACATTCTTATTAGTAAAAGGCTATTGGGAAGTCATCTAAGCTCGTTGTCTTTTCTGCTTCCAACTCGTTTATTGATGTTTTGATCTCTTCTTCTCTAAAGGGAACATCAAGGTGTGAAAGATGCTCGTTGTTCTTGTGTGCAAACATCCGACTCTATGAGGTTTTTTACTTCATTTCCCTCTCTTCCCCAATAAGGTTTGTGAAGTGGAAACCAACCTCCCTAATGCCGCCATTCTTGTTGTAACACCCTAATCCCAAATAGGGACACGTGTCACACCAGCCAACTCAGGGGAGATCCCTGAGCCCAAGGTTGTCCAAAATCAAATCGAAATCAAGGAAAGTTAACCGGAGACAGAGATAATAAAACATAATAAGTCTGGAACTCATCCCAAAAACAAGGAGGGTCATAGCTGATACAAACTCTCTAAAGACTACACGTCTGTATCTAGTCTCCAAAAAGTAACATAGATATGTCTACAGAGTACACAACAGAAGAAATAACTATGGGACGCCTTGAGCTACTATGTCATCGGTATCACCGGATCTCGCTTCTACAGGACTTTTGTCTATTACTGCGCACAAGGTGAGTAAAAAGAGAGGGATCGAAGCATGAGCTCAGTGATACGTGACCCCTACTGTCAGGTCAACTAAGACCCGTGCATCTGAAATATAGTCTTGTATATGGAAAGTAATCTCTACTCATATACATGTGGAAAATACAGTAAATCAGGACAGTCTATGCATTATCTTCGCAGTTAGGAAGATCATCTAATGCAATGTCCGAGAAAACCCGAGAAGTCATCATTCACTAACGTAATCCGTCTACATGTCTCATGAGATGTCTAGATATGTGGCGTCCTATCGATAATAATGCAACTCAGTAGGATCAACTTGCTAAGATCTCGGATAAATAGTAGCGGGGGTGTTCTCGATCTAGAATTGTGAAGCCGCGAGGTTTCCCCGATCTAGGTCTTCACTAGCTGGTAGTGAAAGCACTCCAGAGAGTCGGAAAAGGGTTTTAAGATAAATTCATTTTTAAAACAAGGTTTTGATGCTAGAAATTCATTTTGGAAAACAAGAAAACCTTTCCCCTACTCGGTATCACGTTGGTCTTAGCTCAATGGAGCCGCATCTGCATAGCAAGGATCGTCTAACAGGAAGCAAAAGATCGATGCTCCACGCCCCTATATCTATCTCTTATGTCTATCTCAATGATCTACAAATAGTCATATACGAGAAAACATCAATCTACAATAGTACGTAAATAATCGAAAGCATTCTCAAAACCGGGAACAAATCTTAGCCGAGGAACATAAGCTAAAAAACACGCATGAAACCCGATCAAAACACACGAGAATATACAGTAGGTCCACTCACCTGTAGTCCTAAGAAAATCAAGTCTGACCCGAACCTCCTGGAGATCCCGACTTGGTCTTCCCTTTTCCTTGTAACACAACCAAAACTAATTCAATACTAATCCATAGTTCTCAATCCCTATCTCTTAACAATCATTCTCTTCAAACATTCATGGGCCCAATTCAAAGTGCGTTAAGGCCCACGACTAGAACTAGTTCTTTAAGTCCTTTAAGCAATATAAGCAATAATATTGAACTAAATGAATACTAGCTCTCAATGCCAACATTCTTATTTAACAATTTCCTCCTAGTAATATATATATATATATATATATATATATATATATATATATATATGGGCACAAGTCAAAGTAACCTTAGGCCCACCATTCAATCAAGATTTAAATCTTCCAATAAACACTAAATGGTAGCTTAATAATTAAGCATGAGACCTTTGATTTAAGTATTCCTCTAAATTAGTTTAGCTCCCTTAATATCATAGTAACTCATGCCAGGCTTTTAAGCTCTAACAATTATCTTGGGTTTATTAGTAACATATTTACAATACCCATACATAGCTACAGCCCTTTCATTTTAAGATAGTATCTTTGAACTCCCCTTCCAAGACCACATGACATAAAATGAATGAAGACAAACACTTAACATAAGATTAATCAAGAACCTCCTGTTCAAGCCTATATAAACTACAAATTAACAACCCATATGTCCACATCTCCCTGGACAAGTGATCAACACATTAAGCATGCTAGTTATTGGCCACAACCTCACATAGGCGTTTCATCGAACACATGATGGTCATACAAGAGAATTAACAACTACACCTCCCTGTGAATGCTATAAGATCAGCATTTGTACAAGGATTCTTCTAATTAAACTTATTGGACAACCTCCAATCAATACATTCAAGCAAGCATCCACTACAAGAAAGCATACATTTTGCGACGAACATTTAGCGGCGGTTTCCTAAAACAGCCGCTAAATGTATACAATAGCGGCGGTTTTACGTAAACCGCCTCTATGTTCATAGAATTTGCGGCAGTTACATAGAACCGCCGCAAAAGTATACATTTAGCGGCGGTTTTAATATAACCGCCGCAAATGCAATTGATTTGGTGGCGGTCGGTAATAAACCGCCGCAAGTGTAATTGAATTTAGCACAAAGACTTGGGGTTTTTTTTTTTAAGTCTGCGCCCTCCCCAACTTTCAGATCCCGCTGATGGGAAAGATTGAAGAATTCGCAACCTAACCCTTCGCTCTCTCTCTCTCTCTCTCTCTCTCTCTCTCGTTCCTGGCGACCCAATCCCCTCCCTCCTCCTCTGATGGCAATCTCCTTTTTCATCCTGGAACCGAGATCGCCGAGCCGAAGAAGGTGGTAAGGGGCCAGGGGGGAAAACCTAGGGTTCCGGAGGTGGAGCCGAAGGTCGAGGACGAGATGGAGAAGATGACGTTGGGGGAGTGGTTTGATCGGATGGAGAAGTACTTGCCGACGGTGATCAACGAGGCTGCCGGCGTGATCATTGCCAACCTAAGATCCAAGTCCCTCAAGTTCAACAAATTCCTCAATCCTCCCCATTAGCCCCAGGTTCGTCTCTTTCACTCGATCGCTCGCTCCACTAGGGTTTCTCGGTATTCATCTCTCATTCTTCTTTCAATTCCTGCAAGTTTTCGTGGATCGATTGAGTAGATCGGATTTGTTTGCAATTATATGGTTCCTTTCACTGATGGAATTGTTTTGCTTTGGGGGAAGTTGGAGGGTATAGCGTGCAAGTGTATGGATTTGGTGGGTATGGCGTGCAATTGGGTAAGCATATCAAGTTGAATCCTTTCGATGTTCTTTTGTTATGATTTTTTGTTGCTTTGGTACATGATTGTTTGTTTGAGATGCAATTGGGGTAGTATTGCGAAAATGGTCATGGCAATTATTTAAGAAAATTTATTCTATTATTTTTTTAAAATTTATTTAAGGGATGAACTTTTTAGTTTCTTGTGTTATTTTAGTTGTTGATTTTACTCCCCCTATTGGCGAAGTTTTCTCTATGGACTTTGACGCTTCATTGATTGTCAATTTTGTTGATTTTTCATCATACTGTATTTGTTTGAATGGATTGAAAAGATTATATTAGCAGAGCCTTTTGTCAATTGCATTCTTTTTGCTATATCTTTTTTCTTTTTAACATTAGCAGTTTTTGGTTTGTCAAATGATTATTATAGTCTGCCAATTTAGTTTTGTCTGAGACTATTCTCAGCTTTCCTTACTCTGCAGCTACACCCATAAGAGGTGTCTTTTGGACAATTTATGATGAGTGGAACTTTTCTTTCTAGTGAATTTTCACTGACTGACAATGCTGCCCTAGAGTATCTTATGACTCTCACATAACTTCTAGATGGAGATATCTTTCAAATAAAAGTTGTTATAGCTGCATCCATACTTTGTAATGCAATTATTTATGTTTCTTATTCTATGGTTGCAATTGGAATGATGTTACTAATTGTAGTTATTCTCTTAAGCCTGATGCTATTACTTAGATTACATGTAGAGATTTCTTCAGCTTGGATGCATTGGTTCTCATAAGCTAGTGTGTTTTTCTAGTAATATAGAACCAAGCCACTCTCATTGTTCTTAAATGGTTCCATGAAAGAAGAATATTTATATTTTTTGTAGCAGATATTATTTGAGTATACTGGAGACTCATATTTAATATGGATTTGTTCAAATTATGGTTCAATCTGAATAAATTATTTGGCTAGAATTTTTCATATTATAGGACATCATTTGCCTTTTCTGCAGTTAAGAAGTCTGACGCAAGATCAAGGGTTGACAGGGAATCAGATAATCATCAGCTCATGTTGTTAGATGAAATTGATGTTGTTTCATCAGTTGGTACTGTACTCTCTTGTCGTTGTGGCCCAGGAGAATGGATGCCCATGGTGCATCATGCACAAAACATGTGGTATAGATAAACAAAAAGTGAAAATAATGAAGTAATGTTGGATTGTCGTCATTTGTTATGCCTAGGTACTAACTTGATTCTACCTCTGATCTCTATAGAACATAGTATGCCTTTTGTTTTTTTGTATGATGCTGTGTTACTCGCTAAGATTTAACTCCCAGGGTTATGACGTATTAAGGAGAATCTCTGATGTGATTGGACAATCTAACCGGAAAGAACTTGAAGAACTAAGTGGGTATGTCTTAATTCTTTAAGAACCACTGCCTCTTCAATTTTTTTTTGTTGAGATGGCTTTCTTTTTGTAACCCTGTTTACTCATTTGACATAGGTTAGGTTTTAAAAATGTACTGCATTATACTGGCATGACATTGATCCTGTTATATAAATCATACCGGTTCCTTTTGTAGCATATTGATATCATCATGGATGTTGTAAGGTCTTCTCGATTAAGGCTCATGCCATTCAGCTGCTGATGTCGTATGTTTAAGGCGTCCTGAATTATATGCAACAAAGCATATGCTGGCAGAGAAAAGTGACATTATTTTCCCTTAATGTAACTTTGTTTTTGGGATAAGTTCTATTCTGCCATCAATATGATTTAAAAACACAGCCTTGTTCTTTTGAAGAGAAGTTTTTCTAATTAGGGATTTTAGTTTGAGCCTTCACACTACTTTTTACCTGGTGTCACAGGGAGTTCTATTGACCGTCATCCCTCATGACTTCGGCTTTAAAAAATGCGTATGTTCCTGCCAGAGCTTAAACTTTATTATATAAGTTGCTAGTATTTTTTGCTCTCTGCATTGTAGTGCTGTCTTGTGTAACTTATTATATGAAATCTAATACTGTAGGAGAATTTATTATTGACACCCCTTTCAAGTTAAAAGGCAAGCTCGAAATGGTAATTTCTTTTGATCACGAAAACTTCTTCTGTTATGTGAATATATATGTGATTTTTACAAAGTCTCTGTGTCCAGATGATAATTAGTAACAATTCTTGTTATTCATCCAATTACTTGCAAACTGATTCCTGACAACTGCTGTTTATTTCCTACGCATGGCCGGTGTGTGTATTTCTACTCTAAGATGTTTCCAACTTCTTACAATTTTAAATCACAATTTCCTATATTTTGTTCTTTTTAACTTTCAGTTTTTCACTGACAAGTTAGTAGTCATCTGTGCATGTTTGGTCTATTCAGATTACTTTTTTTTTGCTTGTACTAAGATAGCCTTCACTTCTATTATGTCTTTGAAGGTTGCAACACTTGGTGAGATTGAAATTGCAACCAAAATTTTGCAGGATGATGCTGAGATGCAAGTAAGTCTGTTATTTGAATTTATTTTTTGATTTCCAACTTCTGCAGATTTATTTCCATGCTATCAGCAAACCTTTGATAACTATTTAAATGAGACTAGTGTGAAGAAAGAGGATTACTTGTGGCTTGGTAGCCAAGAAACCAAAGAACAAAGTTTTCTTTTTTTCCTTTCTTATATGAACGAAACAATTGTAGTTTTTCTGCATGTCTGTGGTTCTTTGAACCTTGAACCTTGAACCTTGAACCATTTTAGGTTCTTCTCTCAGAGGAGTTAGGTATTTGTTTCTTTTTTTAAAAAAATGTTTCAGTTTTCTCCAATCTGACATCGATCTTGGTTTCACAAAAGTTGACTTGAACCCTATCATGGGAGGTGGAGATTTATATTTTTACTTTTATGTTTTTGCTTGGAAAGATACATAACATAGAGTTTTCTGATATTTCTCACAGGTCTCTAGAAAATTATATATGCTCTTGTTGTTGGACTTCTTCAACTTGTACAACATGACCTATTGGACAACTTCAATTGGTACAACGTGACAAGTGGCTTCTATCTCGTAAAATCATCAATGGATATAGTGGTTGTTGTTGGATTTCTCCAACTTGTATAATTTATTTCATATACTCTTCTTTTAATTTTGTGTGAACAAATTTATAAATATAACTTTGTTTTAATTATTATTGAGTTATTAATAAAAATTTTATTATTTTATATTTGAAATGAATGGAAATTGTATTGAATATGTGGATAATTATAAAAAAAACAAGTATTTATAAATAAATAAATAAATAAAAACAAAAAATAAATAAAAATAAAAATAAAAAAAATAGTTGTGTGCATCTCGCGGCGGTTTTGAAACCGCCGCAGATATTTTTTCAAAGAAAAAATTTAAAATATTTTTTTTAAAAAAATAAATTTAAAAATATAAAAATATAAAAATTGGTGCATTAGCGGCGGTTATAAACCGCCGCAAAATGCAATTATAACCGCCGCTAAATGCACTATCATTTAGCGGCGGTTGTACCGGCGGTTACTAAAAACCGCCGTTAAATGCATGGCGACGCTCGCTTTAACGGCGTTTTGTAAACCGCCACAGATACAATTTGCGGCGGTTTAAAACCGCCTCTAAATGCTTTTAAAACCGCCGGGAAACGCTTGTTCTCTTGTAGTGATCTCTAATACTTCAGAAATCCAACACTAAGTGCTTCTTCAACTTGATACCTTGCTGGAGACCCTTTGCTCGCCGGGAATTAGAACAAATGGTGGCTAAACCGGCTCCTAATGCTGGCCGGAAGCTACACTGAACAACTGAACGGGATTGGCTGGAGGTTGTTGGAGCTTCCCCTTGCTGGCCGGAGCTAGAACCAAGAGGCAATGGCTGGCCGGGTCTGGAGCACTGAGCTCACCGGACAGAGACAGGGACAGGGACGGAGGCAGGGAGACAGGGGAGCGTGAGCAGAGACCAAGGACCTCGAGCTCAGGCCTCACCGACCCCTTTACCAGCTGTGCTGACGCCCGGGAGCCCCTCGTGGCAGCTTCCTCTCCCCAAACCCCATGCAGAGTGACACCACCACCTTCATTGACCCCACCACAGCCAGCTCCTCCTTCTCACAAAGCTGGCAGCTGCTCTGCCCTCTCATCCTCCCCTTCTTCTAATTCTCTTTTAACACTTACTCTATATTCAGCTCAGCCCACATCATGACAGCCCAACATTAAACCCAGAATCCATTAAAACTTTGGTTAGTTAATTAATTTGATTAACTAGTATTTGTCTCATAATCGATGGCCACCAACTTCCGTTAATTCTTTATTTACTCAAGTCATTTTGAATGCTGTTATCATTTTCCCATAAACTCTGGCATTTATTTAATATTTCTATAATATTTACCGGGAGAAACTGGGGTGTTACACTTGTAGAGCTCGAGAGCTAGAGAGAAAGAGATGCTTCCTCAGTAGAGAGGGTCAAGGACAAGAAGAAAAAGAACTTCTTTCCTCTAATGGCAGCTTACTAAGCCAAAGCTAATCAGAAACAATAGAACCGTGGCAAAACTGCGATGCTGCTCTCCCTCACTGGACATGGCGTCCTCAGTCACAAACAACATTGACGGCAAAACCATGGTGCTCTCCAGCTATATACTTCCCTCTATCTCAATGTTGGTCAGTGCCCCAAGATGGAGCCGAGTGTTTGGGATTTGATTAGACTCATGTCACAACTTCATGGTAAGTCACAAAAGTAAGCAGCTGATGGATATGTTATATTTGGTGTTGGAACTTGGGAAGTCAGAGAAAATGAGACTACATGTTAGTTCCAGTATTTTGTATCAGTTTTTTCATTTGATATATTTATGAATGAATCAATAGGTTAAATTAAAAAAAAAAAAAAAAAAGGTTTGTGAAGTGTGATACTATTGCCCTCGTGATCTAGTCACGTATTCTAAGTGTGGAGCCCTTATATTAATGCAGTTGTTTTATATGTCCAATTTATGTTCCTTTTTTGATTAACCGCGGTGTGGAAGTAAGTGGTGTTATAGTCTCCCTATTGTAACCATTTTATGTTGATCTTTGCTGGCAGTATGTATGATTCCTCCTCCAGTATATATTATCCTTTCAAATTCGTTTCTATTGGTTGTGTCTGCTTCCTCCTCTATATATTGTGAGATCTAGGATTTCTCTTTTCCTATTCATCTTCTGGTTGTATGTCTCTGCACACACAATATCCGTGCCGAGCGGGCCCGGGCCATGCCCACATTTGACACCTCTAGATTCCACCTTCCTTCTCCACACAATCGTCATCCACTCTTGCATGACTCTGTCCTCAAAAACCGTATGTGGTGATACTTCTTTGAATGCTATGTTTGGATTTGTCTATAGATTTTTTGTTCCCACATTTGGGCAACCAGGTAATAAAACCAAACGTTGAATCATCCTACTCTCTTTGTCCTGACTGCTAATTGCTAAATATATAATTGAGTAATCTCACTGACATTTTTACACAAAAATATAATGACATTTTGTCCTGCTGCTAAATAATTGAGGCATATCGATCATAGAATTACAACATGTTTTCCTGCTGCTCAACAAGAGAAAGACATGCCAACCAATTATAAAGAGACCACAATCATAAGACATAGTAAGCCTCATGATATACACATGTTCCTAAGTTCGTCTCTGATCTCTTTAGAGTAGCTACTAGCTAGTACTTACAGACATGGACGATAACTATCTCCTTCAACTGCAATCCATAGCCGGACTCTTTCTTTTTGTTTTCCTTTTCAATATATGGATTCAAAAGGCCTTTAGAAACAAAATCAAAGAGCCTCCTCAGGCCTCCGGCAGCTTTCCGGTGATCGGCTACCTTCTCTTGCTACGCGGCGGCAGGCTGCTTTACCAAGTACTCGGAGACATGGCCGACAAGCACGGCCCGGCGTTCATCCTCCGGTTAGGCTCCCGCGGAATGCTTGTCGTTAGTACTTGTGAAGTGGCTAAAGAATGTTTCACCATCAACGACAAAGCTCTCTCGTCCCGGCCGGCCAATGCCGCCGCAAGACACTTAGGCTACAACATGGCCATGTTCGGCTTCGCGCCCTATGGCTCTTACTGGCACTCTCTCCACAAGATCTCCACCACCGAGCTCCTCTCCAACGCACGCCTCGACATGCTCAAGCACGTCATGTCTGGAGAGATTGGTACATCCTTGAATGAGCTGCACACACACTGTGTCTGCAATGATAACAATAGCCCTCCAGTTAAGGTTGACATGATGAAATGGTTTGGAGACTTGAACTTCAACATAGTGCTCCAAATGGTGGCCGGAAAATGATTCTTTGGCTCCGGCGGTGGCTCCGACGAGGCTTGGAGGTTTAGGAACGCAGTCACCAAGTTCTTTCACCTTCTCTTTCTCTCTGTACCGTAGGACATGTTCTCTTGGCTTGAGTGGTTTGATCTCGGTGGTCATGTACGTGAAGGCAATGAAGGCCGCAGCAAAGGAGATGGACTCAGTGATGGTTAGCTTGTTGGAGGAGCACAAAGAGATGAGAGCTTCAGGGTTGGCCGCCGGTGATCGAGACTTCATGGACGTTATGCTTTCCTTCATAGAAAGTGACCAGTTTAAGGAGCTTCATGATAAGGATACTGTGATCAAAGCTACTTTATTGGTAAATCCAATTTCAATCCATATATATATATAATTTGAGAGATTATATATATATTGAAGTGATAATATAAGGCCGGTCGGATTAGGGTGTAATTATAGTGTCGCTCTTCCATTTTAGTACTTGTATAGTATTTTAAGCGATTTCCATAGTATGGATGGACGTGAAAAATAAGGCTAGCGTGTTAATTTTTAAATATGATTTGGGAGCTTGTAGGAATTAAATCATCTTAACGGGTGAAAATTTATAATATCGGTTCAAAATTTTACCACATGAAGACCTCTACAAAGTTCCCAAATTGTATGAAAATCGACACGCTAAATTATTTTTCGAATGTTTTCCATCAATCTGATACGGTTGGATTTCCTTAAAAGCAATTTTGTCTGAAAGTAGCTAGAAACGGCCGATAGCTAACTTTCAATTGATGATAAAGGCCGTAATATCGGCGGTATATATATATATATATATATATATATATATATATATATATATATATATATATATATCGAAAAATATATATCGATATATATATATATATATATCGAAAAATAAGCTAGCATGTCAATTTTCATACAATTTGAAAATTTGTAGGGTCTTCATCTTAAATGGTAAAATTTTGAACCAGTAAGATTTTTATAAATTTTCACCCGTTAAAATGAATATCCTATAAGTTCCCAAATTGTATGAAAATTAACATGTTAGCTTATTTTTCGATGATCTATCCATCCATACAGTTGGAAATCCTTAAAATACTATGCAAGTGGCCAAATGAGAGGCGTCCTTACTTTGATGAATAAATTTGCCTTATAATATCATCCCTGTATATATATATATATATATACACGATCGGTACCATCGGTAGTAGGACTTTATTATTTGCGGTCGCGCTGATGTGGCAGTGTGATCTGGCAAATTAATATTAAAAAAATCGATTTAGTCCCGTGCTTCTTCTCCCCTGCCTGTGTCCGTACCCTCTTTCCCCTCTTTCACACAGCCACCGAGATCCCTCCCCTCTTTCCCCCTTTCACTGTGAGGGCGAGATCCCTCCCCTCTTTCGCAAAAGCTTTGCCCATCTCGCCGGCGAAACACCAAGATCATCTGTCGCGAGCTTCTTCAGAGACGACCAGAAAAAGGGATCGTGGCTTTCCTTTGCTTTCTTTTTGTTGTCATCCGATTTGCTTGGATTTGCTTGGATTTTGATCTATTTTGCGGTGATTGGTGATTGTCGATGATCCGATTCAATTTTGGACAAGATTGAAGGAGCGAAGAGTGTCTTCATTCAAAACCCCCAGATTCATCGCTTCTCTTCCTCCATTACCACCATCTCTCTCGCATTCGATCTCCGTGACCTACTCTTGCTCTCATGGCTTCCCTGGAGAACTCCGTCGCTTCCTCCCGAGCTCTCATGGCCTGACTGAATCAGGGCTGATATACAGGAACTCTTAGAGGAGTCCACATCTTACATCAAGAACTTTAAATTGTATGAGGTTATCGGAATCCTTGAGGAAGAAGGTGCTGAAGTTATCCATGCTAGCTTCTCCAAAGTGGTTGACAAGATTGTTCACATCATACACTCTCAAGTAATTACATTTTGATCGTTTGCTCTTAAAATTTCTGATTCAAAATGTTTTGATTAGTATTAATAAACTCTAAAACATATTGTTTAATTACAGGACTAATGATAATGGTTCAATTTTCTTTGTTTAATTAAATATCGTGGCGCTTTCTTCGGAATTGGTTTAGAGGAAAGGATTAAAGAAAGGCTGGAGGAATTGATTTAGATGGCAATAAAACAATCTAGGAGAAGCAAGACTGAAGACAAAATCAAGAGCCGGCCGAAGAATCATGTACTTTAGTGGGATTTATATATTGTGAGTAGATTGCTTGATTTACTAATGGTGTTGCATGAAGTTGTAGTTAATAATTAGATTGCTTGATTTCTGATGAAGGAAAATTGCTCTTCCTTATGTATCCATGAATCATTAATAAATGAGGACGTTTGCATGTATTAAAATCCTGGTCTTCAGGGTTATCTAGTGGTGCAAGTTGATCCCCATTAGTGTTATATTTGCTGCAGTTTGTTGTATTGGCTTCTACTATAGGTCCTCTTCATGTCACCCTTCTGGCCATGAGGCTGGAGGCAATGGTGAATTCCAAGTCCTAATTGAGCTGGTGATGCACATAGTAATGTAATGCATTATTCTATCCTGTCAAAGTGAAAAAGAACTGGTGTTGCCTACAGGTTTTTGCCCATGGATGTGTTTTGCATCATTTGCGGTTGCAATTTGCTATATTAATCTTCCAGTTTTTGTGATTATGCAATCCAGCTGATGCACGTACTGCAGTGTTTCCGATCGTCGATGTACTCCTATCTTTGCGGTTTTTTCACGCTGATATAATCGTGGTTAAGCATCAGTCATTATAATTCTTATTTAAGATTACTTGAAATATGTTGTGTCTTGATAGACTGTGATAAGCATCAGGTTGTTGTAATTCTTATTATACAAATTTGTGAAAGCTGTCAATTTATTGTAAGACAAAGGTGGTATATATGCCCTTGGAACAACAGGAATAAATGTATACTACTTCAACCCCATTGATAATTTCCACAGTTGGCATTTTCTATGAAAAACCAAAAACAATTTTTGATTAGCAACTGTTTTGATGAGGAGTATTATATAACAAGTGCCTCATGGCTGATATGCAGACAAGATGTATAACTTGTCTTAATCGGTCCTGCTCATCCTCACATAACAGTAGGTTAGATATACAAAAAGATCCACACACAGTTGGACACAACAATCAAACAACAATCAAACATTAGGTTTTATCTGCATAACCTCCATACTCATGATACATACAACTCATGCAGTCATTGAGCTTCAAAATGATCTTTGTCAAACCTGGTAAAATGGTAATAGCAGCAACAAATAAAAGCAAAATTGCAGACAAAACATAGATACTCAAACAGGTAATAACATCAGCAAAAAGGTATCTCCCCAGTTATAGAATCCAAAACAAAACCACTTCCAATACATATCCTGCAGACATGATAAAATGAGATGGGAAGAAGGAAGATGGGAGGGGTATTTTGGGAAACAGAGGATTTTAGAAATTAGGGTTTTCATTAAGATTTAATTAACTTAGTTAAACAGCTATTAGTTAACAAAATTAGTCATAGGTGCCATTTAGGCACTTAAAAAAAAGTTGTGGGGTATCTTACATTCTTAAAAAAGTTGCGGTGCCAAATTGCAAAAAGAGTAAGGTTCAGGTGTGTAAAATAAAATTAACCCACATATATATATATATATAGGGACATGTTGGTGTGCGGCCGGCCTGCTATATCAAACAACATATCGGGGCCGGAACCGGGCCGGCCTCACACTAACATTTCTCTATATATATATATATATATATATATATATATATATACGGGATGATATAGTGCGGTCGGCCGTACTTGCGGCCGGCCCGCCGTATCTCATGTGATATCGAGTCGGGCCTCGGGTCGACGAGGTCCGGTCCGATCATGTAGAGATATGGCAGGCAGGTCGCAAGTGCGGTCGACCTTGCCATATATATATTAGAGAGAGAGAGAAAGAGAGAGAGATAAATCTATATATATATATATATATATATAGATTATATAATATATAATATGATAAGGGTAAGAACGGTCCATCAAGTGGACACATCCTGGCCGTTCGGCTGGCCAACTGGACATATCCACGTAGAAACCCCTCATCACCCTGCACATGCCTAATAAATGTTGTCACCTCAAAGAGAAGACTCTCTAACCGACCAAAATCCTACCCGGGAAGCTACCACGATCAAAGTCAGAGCATGGGGAAGAGCGATAGCAGGGAATTAATTGATCGAATGACTGGAGCCATAATACAAGTACGGTTAGTGAATGATCTGAGTCTTAAAAAGACTAGTGCCCATGCTAATCCAGTAACAAGACAACCCACCATTAAAATACCGATCTGACAGGAGGAACCGCCCACTTGATTCTCGATGGACAGGTTAGACAGCTGCACAGGGCATACAGCTCGTAAGCCCGAGAAAGGAGCCAAGTTCTTGAGGGAACACATTGAAAAAGTGACCTCTGACATAGAAGGGACAGGTCGGGGAAAAGCCGACCCAACAAAGGGATGAATCCCTCCCATCACTTCCTCCATAAAGAACCGTCATATCCGAGGCATGGCCGAGGACTCCCACCAGGGCTATAAATACGAGGAGGCACTATTAGAAGAGGGAGGATAAAAAAAAACCTTGACCCAGAAAGAAAAGAAGAAGATGACACTAACTTGACCGTCGGAGCTAAATCCGGGCATTCAGGCCCAACCCCGACGGATTGTTTCCTTGTGCAGGTATCTCGATCTTGGAAGTATTGACGGACTCTCTCAAAGAATTGTGGAGGTCCGCAGTCAAATATAAATTTAGTCAGATTGACTGAAATCGCGATCTACCTCTAGGTGGGTGCAGATTTTAGCCTCAAATGTTGGCCATATACGTGGGGACCGAACAAAAAGCTGTCATGAGGAAGTCCAAACGCATCCAAGAACGGGAAGCAGGAAGTAGTATAGTTGGAGGGCCGAGTGATACCCCGCCGGCGGGCGACACTGTCCTTCCCACACCTAAGGAAAGAAATATCCACAATGAGCAATACCAGGCCCTGGGGCGTCGCTGTGAACAACTCGCTCATGATCTTCAAACCATAAGACAACAAGTCCCCCAGATCCCAACGCCACCTGGTGCGCCACCGGCACCTCCGATCCAATCCGAAAACCGGGGAAGGCCGAATACCCGCACCCATCGCCCGCGGAGGTCCAGGGGATAATGGCGGGATGAAACCCCTATATTTAGTGGGGGATCTTCTGAAGACGAACCATGGGTAAGTTACCGAAGAAGGGCTGGAGAAAGCCGGCAAGAGCATGCGTGGTCTGAAAGCCCAAGTTTGTCCCCGTGCCGACGCCGACGTCGGACCTCGCCAAGATCACCAAGGTACACGCTGCCACGTAGAGAGGGAACAAGGCGTCACGGCCAATCACGGAGGGAGAGTGGAAATGATGTGTCTCGGATAACTACTCCCTTTACTAAAGAGATCCTTGAGGAGAGCATACCTGATAGTTTCCAACCACCCTTGATGGCAGCTTACCACGGGAAAACTGACCCTGCTCACCATATAAAGTCTTTTCGTTCCAAGATGCTTCTGACAGGAAACTCAGATGCCCGGATGTGCCGAGCTTTCCCCTCCACCCTTGAGGGCGCGGCAGAGGATTGGCTCGTCCTTCCCACAAACTCCATCCCCTCTTTCCAGGTAATGACTGACCTATTTCTCGCTCGCTTTGCTAACCATTCCAAAAAACAGAAGACACCCTCAACCCTCATGCGAGTGAAGCATCAAAGGGGGGAGGGCCTTCGAACATACCTTGATCGGTTCCTTGAGGAAGCTGCCAAGGTAGAAGACTTACCCCCCAGGATGGTTATAACCATGCTGATTGAGGGATTGCAAGATTCTCCTTTTCGTTTTTCGCTCACCCTGGAGTCGCCAAGAAGTATAGCCGATCTTATGTCCCATGCCCAGAAGTACATCAATTCAGACGAAATTCACGAGGGTTGGGAGAGAGAAGCCCGACAACAAGAAAGCCGGGAGAAGAATGACCGCCGAGATCCCGGAGGTGCCTATAAAGGGGACAGACGAGACCCTCCTCGGAAGATGGATCAAGCCCGAAGGTCCCCACCTCGCCGGGGACAGTATCAACTCCAGCCTCGGGAACCCAGAAGATATGGGCCAGTACCCCAATACAACCATCATACCCCCCTCAACTTACCACGGAGCCATATCCTCATGGAAATCCGAGGCCAGGAAATTCTGAGGAAGCCAGAACCCGTGAGGAATTCAGGAGGGCGAAGAGGCAACAATGGAAGATACTGCAAATTCCACCAAGCTCCTGGCCACGATACCGAGGAATGCACCCACCTACGGAACGCTCTTGAAGAGGCTGTGCGAAAAGGAAGGCTCGAAAAATACATTTGTCGCAGATCGGCGCTTACTAAGGAATCGCCCACCCGGCGGTATGAAACCGAAAAGGAAATTGTTGGCTGCATCAGCGGAGGCCCCGGGTGTGCGGGGGAAAGCTCTGCTTCACGAAAGAACTACGCTCGGATGGTGCTAACTGCTCAAGTAAGTCCAACTCAAAAGAGGGCACGGGAAATGCCGCCAATAATCTTCTACGACGATGAGGCAGAGAAAGTCTGTCACCCTCACGATGACGCCCTGATTATCGCCATTACGGTCTCAAATTTTGAACTAAGGAGGATTCTTGTCGATACTGGGAGCTCAGTCGATGTCCTTTTTTGGAGTGCGTTCGAAAGGATGAGGTTCGACGTAGATCAGCTCCTACCGGTCAAATCCGCCCTGATAGGTTTCTCGGGAGGAGTGATTCAACCAGAAGGAATGCTAACACTACCTGTGACGGTCGGGCGTTCGCCAAGACAGTCCACAACTACAGCAAACTTCTTAGTGGTACGGTGCGCGTCCAGTTACAATGCCATACTTGGTAGGCCGACTCTTAACTCCTTAAGAGCGGCTGTGTCCACCTACCACCTCCTCCTAAAGTTTCCGACCGAAAACGGATGTGGAGAAGTAAGAGGAGATCAACCGCTGGCTCGACAATGTTATGCGGACACCCTCAAAGGAAGGGACTCTTCAAAAGGAACGACCCCTGAGACCATGACTCTGGAAGAGTATGCAGGCGCCCCAGTCGAAGAGGATCACAGACCAACGCCCGTCGAAGAACTTGTCACGATCCCACTTAACGAAGATCAGCCGGAACACACTGTTCAAGTTGGAACTGGGCTGTCAACCGAACACCAAATTGAAATGATGAAATTCCTGCGAAACAATGCCGATCTCTTTGCATGGTCACCAGAGGATATGCCCGGAGTAAACCGGGAAATCATCGAACACCGACTGAACGTGGATTCCGCCTTCAAACCAAAGAATCCGTGGTTAAGAAGTATTATACCGAGCGCGTATAAGCAGAGGAAGAAGTCGATAAACTCCTCAGAGCGGGCTTCATAAGAGAAGTAGTCTACCCAAACTGGATGGCCAACATAGTCCTGGTAAAGAAGGCCTCAAGGAAATGGAGAATGTGTGTAGACTATTCCGACCTAAATAAAGCCTGTCCAAAAGACTCTTTCCCTTTGCCTTCGATTGATGATCTTGTAGATTCGACATCGGGACATGAAATGCTTTCGATTTTACGGGCGCCTTCTCCTGATACAATCGATTCAATGGTCAGAAGTGCATTTAAGAGAAGACATCGTTCATCACGAGCAAAGGGATATACTGCTACAAGGTAATGCCTTTCGGCCTAAAAAATGCAGGTGCAACTTTCCAAAGGCTAGTAACCAGGGTCTTCAAAAAGCAGATCGGGAGGAATATTGAAGCTTACGTGGACGATATCCTGGTAAAAAGTCCAAAAGCCGAGAGCCATATAGCCGACCTACAGGAAGCTTTTGAATCCCTTCGGAAATATGGCATGCGTCTCAACCCAAGTAAGTGCGCTTTTGGAGTTCGTTCGGGAAAATTTTTGGGGTTCATGCTAACCCAACGGGGCATTGAGGCAAACCCGGAAAAGATCAAGGCAATATTGGAAATGAAATCCCCAAAAATTCTGAAGGAAATACAGAGGTTGAATGGGCGATTGGCCGCCCTAGGGCGATTTATCTCTATGTCAGGAGAAAGGAATCTCCCCTTCTTCCGAGCGTTGCGAAAGGCCCCGAAAATGGAATGGAACGAGGATTGCGAAAAAGCGCTCGGCCAGCTCAAGGATTACCTCAAATCTCCCATGCTACTCGCCAAACCCCAACCAGGGGAAGAGCTCTACATTTACTTGGCAACAACTGCCACCGCGGTGAGCTCGGTCCTCCTAAAAGAAGAAAAAGGAATCCAAAAGCCGATCTACTACACCAGCAAAGTACTAGGTGACGCAGAAACGAGGTATCTCCCATTAGAAAAACTGGCTTTTTCCCTCATCAATGCAACAAGGCGACTCAGACCGTACTTTCAAGCACACAAGGTCACGGTCCTATCAGATCAACCCCTGAAGCATATCCTTCACCACTGTAAGCCTCGGGAAGACTCGCCAAATGGGTAGTCGAATTGGGGCGATCTGAAATCAGCTACAAACCCCGAATCGCAATCAAAGCGCAAGTAATCGGGTGACTTCATAGTAGAGTTAACCAAAGTAAGAGCGTGAAAGAATCACCACAAATGTAAACCCTCGGATCAACGGAGACACCTTCCTTGCATTGGACTTTTGCATGTGGGCCAGATCGGCCACGGAAGAAAGCGTGAGAGCGGGATTAGTACTGCGCTCTCCCTCGGGATGGCATACATCAACGATCCTTAAGTTCGATTTCAAGGCAACGAATAATGAGGCAGAATATGAGGCCCTCATCGCAGGACTTCAGTTGGCTCGAGGTTTAGGAGTACAGAAATTGCGAGCGTACACGGACTCCCAACTCATTGCCGGACACACCACGGGGGATTTCGAAGCTAAGGAAAAGAATATGGTAAAATACCGGGCAGTGGTAAGGAAGATCACCCCCAGCTTCGCACATTTTGAAATAGTCAAAATCCCGCGAACAGAAAATGAAGAAGCCGACCTCTTGTCAAAAATAGCGTCTTCGCCTGAAGCCGATCTAAGACGACCCTTCAACATCCAAAGCCTAATGAAGAAGACCATTGAAGGACGCCCGGAAGATGAAATATTGAACATAGAAGAGGAGCAATGCTGGATTGACCCCATAAAAAAGTACCTCCAAGACGGGTCCCTCCCGCTCGAACCAAAGGAAGCTCGACGAATAGTCACAAAGTCAGTCAAATACAGTATAATCGACAACAGCCTATACAAGAGGTCTTATACTCGACCACTTCTAAGATGTCTACGGCCAACCGAAGCCGAATACGTCTTACGAGAAATACATGAAGGCATCGGCGGAGATCATCTGGGAGGAAAAGCCCTGGGGCATAAAGTCTTACAACAAGGGTATTACTGGCCCACATTGTCTCGGGAAGCCATGGAGTTTGTCCGGAAATGTGATGCATGCCAACGCCACGCGAAAATACAAAGGCGACCACCGACACCGCTCACCCCAATAGTCAGCCCGAGACCTTTGCCTGGGGTGCCACATCCTAGGCCCGTTCCCTACAGCAGTCAGACAGATGAAGTTCCTAATCGTCGCCATCGATTACTTCACTAAATGGGTAGAAGCGGAGCCCCTGGCCAAAATCACTGAGAAAGCATGTGAGAATTTTCTCTGGCGAACAGTTGTCAGTCGATTTGGGATACCGGTGGCCTTCATCACTGACAATGGGCGACAGTTTGACAATCAAGCCTTCAAAAACTTCTGTACCAAATTAGGAATAGAAGCTAGGCTGACATCGGTAACACATCCCCAAGCCAACGGATGGTCGAGGTGACCAATCCGGACTCTACTTCAAATACTAAAAACTTCGGGTCATCGAGGGGCCGGAGCGAAATGGGTGGAGAAATTCGAGAGTGCGTTATGGGCCTATCGAACGACCTCCCGGACCCCAACAGGAGAAACTCCATTCGCCCTCGCTTTTGGCGTCGAGGCAGTAATTCCGGCAGAAATAGGGGTGCCAACGCTCCGAACCGAAGCCTTTTCCCCAGAATCCAATGAAGAAAGACTCCGGGTGGAGTTGGACCTTCTTGAAGAAAGAAGAGAAATCTCCGAATTACGTGCTGTGGCATACCGCCAGAAGGTGAAACGCTTCTACGATTCCCGGGTGAAAGGAGTCAGCTTCCAGCTAGGGGACCTGGTCTTAAGAAAAAATGAGTTCCAAGGCAACAAAAGTCGGACGGGAAAACTAACCCCGAACTGGGAAGGTCCATACATAGTGAAAAAAGAAGTCAGGACCGGGACCTACTACCTTGCGAATATGGAAGGACAAATCCTTAAACGACCATTCCATGCAGAGCATTTACGTCGTTATTATCAGTAATAGAAGAAAAACCTGGGTTTTTTTGTGAAAGAATCGCCCAAAAAAAAAACTACCCCATCTCCCCCACTGGCTCGCAGAAAAGTCCCTCCAAAGAAGGGCTGAGTCCCTTGACTCGCAGAAAAGTCCCTCCAAAGAAGGGCCGAGTCCCTCGACTCGCCAAAAAGTCCCTCCAAAAAAGGGCCGAGTCCCTTGACTCGCAAAAAAGTCCCTCCAAAAAAGGGCCGAGTCCCTTGACTCGCAGAAAAGTCCCTCCAAAGAAGGGCCGAGTCCCTCGACTCGCCAAAAAGTCCCTCCAGAAAAGGGCCGAGTCCCTCGACTCGCCAAAAAGTCCCTCCAGAAAAGGGCCGAGTCCCTTGACTAGCATTAAAGTCCCTCCAAAGAAGGGCCGAGTCCCTCGACTCGCCAAAAAGTCCCTCCAGAAAAGGGCCGAGTCCCTGGACTCGCATTAAAAGTCCCTCCAGAAAAGGGCCGAGTCCCTTGGCTCGCATAAAAGTCCCTCCGAAGAAGGGCCGAGTCCCTCGACTCGCCAAAAAGCCCCACCAAAGGAGGGTCGAGTGCCTTGGCCCGCACGAAAACCCTCCGAAGGAGGGCCGAGTATTCCAAAACTCGCATCAAGTCTCTCCAAATGCGGATCAAGTCTTCCGGCTCGCGTAAAACCAACTCAGAAGAAGACGGCGAAAAGTACCTCAAACAATCACGGGGAAGGAAAGGTCTTAAATCTCTAGAAAACCGGGGGAGCCCCCCCCAGAAAACCAGAGGTTAGAAAAAGCTCACCCGATATTAATTCGCGCATTCAGAGTTTAAGATACATCTTAATTATGGTAAAACTCACCTGATATTAGCCCGCATATTTGGGGATTAGGGTGCACCTTAGTTACATGTACTTAAGGCAAGGACAAATACAAGCAAGAAAACATATTACATAGGATGCACAAAGTTCCCTCGCATGAAAACTTGACGACCCACACACACATCACAACACCTTAGCAGGACCCAGTGGATGAACGGGACGAAGCCTGAACTCTTTTAGGCTCATCATCGTATGAAAGGGGCCTATAGCTGGAAGGCCAGATACAAGGGTTAACCAATTTCCGACAGCCGTCCTTTCCGAAAATCTCCACCTGAAAAGTCTTATCGCCAAGGTAGGAGAAAATTAGCAATTCCCCTTCCGCCAGCCCATGGTCTGTATAGAAGCTCGACCACCCAGGACCAAACCAGACTTTCCTTGGAAATTCCTCTCGGCAGAACGCCACAAGCCAACTACGGCCATTCGGGTTCCTAAGGTTTACGTACGTTGAGCTGGGTAAATCCAAGCCTCGAGAGTATAGAGATGGGATCCTCAAATAACCAGAATGAACCTCAGGATCAAACAAAATAAAAAAGGAATGGGGAAGAGAAGGAGAAGCCATTGGAAGGCAGAAAACTGGAGGTGGATACACGTTAATATAGGCACGTCCCTCACTAATATCAAATCCGTCACGAGAATCAAGCCCGATTCCCAAAGATGGCAATAGTAGACACCGACAAGACCACACGGCCTTCTTTAAATAGGATAGACTAGCTCCAATAAGAGCCAATAAGTTAGGTTTTCCCCCCAGCCTTTTTCATAGGTTCGGCGTTTGACCTACTCTAGCAAGTGGTAGGTTGGCGTCCTGGACCATTGTAAAGGTACGGGAGTAGGAAAGAAGCGTGGGAGAATCCAAGAATCATCCGGTTATCATGATTAAGAATGCGCTAGAGTATATGAAAGCGATGATTATTTATAAAGTCATTACTGAGTAAATTACAAAAGTCGACACATAAAAAGACGAAGAGAAGGGAATGCTAGAAAGATGAACACCCTAGTTCGCAGAACTGCCAGACTCGCTCTCCTCGTCCTCCTCCCTCCCGCTGCCACCGTCATCACTGAGAACGACGGATCGGTGAAAAGGGCGAGCCGAGAGAGCCCACTCCTTCAGACACCGATTTCTCCCATAAATGGATACTCGGAAATGGGTCCCCCCCATGTAGAAGAAGGTCATAAGGTCCCCCACTTCCATGTGATGGTCAACCAAGAAGTCCAAATGCACCCGTTAGCTTAACCAAATCTCCCCGTGATTCAAGGCCCCTCAAAGAAAGTGACTCCCCATATATGGCCACTGGGGCCCTCGATGGCTATGGCACCTGCATTTACTTCGTCCAAATATCCATGGAACGCAGAAGGGATTTTCAGACGATGGGTAGTACCCCTTAAGCCAAACGGCCTGTAGAAGGAAGGGCGAAGGAGGGGGTCCATGGGGTCCTCACCTTCGTACGACGAGCCAAAGATGGGGGTAAAACCCTTTGCGGCTCCACTTAAATAACTCTCGAATTAGAAACCGCCTTAACTCGGGAACTCGCTTTGACCCTTCGGGACCGGCAGATCATTGAAGGCGAGATCTTGAAACTAGCTCACGTCCCATCGGGAAGGGACCAGCGACTGTCCCGTTTTTCAAAAGAAAAAGAGCATTAAGAGACACCCTTAAATAGATGACATCATTACAGTGACACAGGAAAGGGGTCGGCGAGAATAGTGTCTCGGATTAATGGCATGATGAAAACCACAGCCTTCCAAAAACCTAAAAGCCGACTCGTGCTAACTGGCATTAGGAGAATAAAAGTCACGATCCTTCACCTAATTCCAATACAAGCTCATAAGAGCAGTAAACGAGCAAAGTACGATCAATTCACTGATCAATATAGGATTATTCTTACAAAAATAACCGAGAAAATCAAAAGGAGAACAAAAGAAGAACATGCAGAGGCTGTTAGGCATCCTCCGTCAACAAGTCAAGCCTCCTCGCCCTATTCATTCCAATAGCAGTGGCTAGGGAGACTTCTTCTTCCCCCGGAGGGTCCGGTCTAGCACTAGTTTTCCCAGTTGAAACCCGGCCTTTGTCAATTCCAGCTCCAGCCGTAGTAGTCTCGCCCTCGGCTACAACTAACAAAAACAAGAGGAGATAAAACCGGCTAGTTTACCAGAAACGGGTCACGATAAGTAAATCGGATTTAATCAAGAGAAACCCTTACCTCGATAGGACCACCGCCGCCCTTAGATTTCTCCGCTAAAGCTATGTAAGCTTTCGGTAAGGCCGTAATAATCCATAGAGGCAAACGACAGCCATGCCGGGCCAAGGCCTTGAACATCGCGAAAAGTCCTCTTCCCTCTATCCTCCGTGATCTTTGCTCGCCGCTATGCAGTGAGCGGCCTCAAGCTCTTCAACTTGCGCTTCAAGATCGCCCAAAGTGCCTCCTCTTTTTAGACCTAACTCTCTCCAAATCCCCGTTAGCACGGTCAAGAAGCTCATCACGCGACTTCATCTCACATGAAAGTTTCTCTTTCTCCGACGACAGCATCGATCACCTGCTGGGACCCAGCCATGTCCTTCTCAAGAGCAACAACCCGCTCCTGGAAAGCGGCGATATTCCGGCCTAAGGACTTGAGCTTAATTTAATTCGGTATTTGACAATTTTCCCGCGAGTTCCTCCTTCTCTTTTCTTGCCACCTCCAGCTCTTTCTTTGTTTTCCTCTCAGCCTTGGAAACCTTGTCCTTCAACTCCTTGTTCTCTTTCCTTAGCAACTCGGTCGCGGCTTCTAGGGCTGTAATCTTCCCCCGGAGATCATTAATTTCCACATCTTTCTGATCCAAGACCTCGGCACACGGATTAACGATGGCCACGTCCTCGCGAAGGAGGCGACAGGCGCGATCCGCCAAAAAGAAGACCTAAGGAAAAATCAGACATCGTAAAAAGGAGGGGGAAGTTGACGCGTAAAACTGAGGGGTATTATCCCATACCGATCCAACATGCGACGCCAGATGGCTAGCGACTTCCTCCTTCCCTAGACTTTGTAGTTTCAGGGAAATATCCTCCGAGCGCATGGCGTCAGCCATCTCCCCTACTATAGAAGGATCGTCAAAAAGCACGGCTCCAGAGGGCGGAACCGCAGAAGGAAAAATCCCTTTCTGAGTCGCCGAGCTCCCTCTTTTGGGCGCCTCGTCCCCTACAGTTTCGACCTACATTAGGTTAGAAGATTGTCAGTACGAATTCTCCCCGGAATTCCCCCGGAAAAATCGGGAAAGGATAGAAAAGAATACCTGGCCGAGAGGACGGACCTCCTCCTTTCGACCGACCGGCTCTCGAGCAGGACCCCGGCAACCCTCCGGAGAAGAGGGGACGTCTACGGACGGAACCAAGAGACTTTCAGCAAAAGACCCTCGTGCTTCCCTCATGGGCTTCCGCAGGACCCGCGCGAGAACGCCTTCTTCATCAGAAGGACAGGAGTCCTCAGCTTGAACAGAGGGAAGAATCGCGGGCGGACTTGGGGAAACGCGCGTCCTCTTGGAAGGACGATTGGACCCGGCGACGGAGCCTTCGCCTTTCCCCCTCTTTCTAGGAACCGTCATAGAACTCCCGCCTGGGACATTACCCCCGGACTCTCCCTTTTTGAGTTTCTCTCTTTTCTCCTTCTCCGCCGCCTTCACGGACGGGTCTGTTGCCCTCCTCCCTCTCCGCGCGGGAGGCTGGACGACCCCCACATGCTCGGCCAGAAGCTCCTTAGAGAGGCCACTATCCTCCATCGTCCCGTCTGCAAAACAAAGAAAAATCAATCGCAGTCACATGCACTGACTTTTTAAGACAAAAGACACGAACAACCCCTACCCCGGTTTATAAAGAGGCAACATTTTCGGAGGTTTTCCCTCGTCAGAATCGTATCGATCGAGACACCAGAAACCCCTTTGAAACTCCTGAACTTCGTATCTTCCTCCTCGGTCATCCCGTCCTCACACAGAGTCTCGATCCGAGGCTCCGCCCATTGCGTGCGAACGTCCCACCCGGATTGACTAGAAACAAAAAAGAATTTGCTCTTCCATCTCTTGATGGAAGAAGGAACCTTGCCCAAGAATTTTTTCCCGGAGCGAGCCGAGAAGTAATACCAGTCGGTATCGGGCTCAAGGTTTAAGCTGAATAAAAGGCGGAACCAACGAAGTGTCGGCTGGACATTGCAATGATTCAAGACCATGACGAAACCGCAAATTAATCTCCAAGAGTTCGGAGTTAATTGAGACGGACAAAGCCGGTGATAGTCAAGGATTTCCTTAACAAACGGGGCGAATGGAAGTCTCGCATCACTTCCAATAAATGGCGGCCCCGGTAAATAGTAATTTCCCCTTACTCGGTACGCTAGCCCGTTCTTCCTGCGCCTACCCGGCTCGACTAAGCAAAAGAACAGGATCTCATAACAGGCAACTAATCTATTGACATCCACTTGACGAAGAAGACTCACAAAGACAGAGGATTTTCCCCTCCCAGTTTTCGAGGAACCAGGATGTACCCTAGGAATTATGGGTAATTCGTTAGGCTCGCCAACCGCAAATGCTAAAGGGACTACAACAAGGCATGACTAAGTTCACCGGAATCGCGTGAATGGGGCAAAGAAATAGAACCGGAAACAGTCTCAGAAGAAGAGGCAGACGATGTAGGAGGAGAAGCAGGAAGGAGGGCAGGACTCCTAGAGTCTAAAGGAGGGATGTCCATTACCTCGAGATGAAGAAACACAAAGAAGCTTGAGAATGTCGCCAAAGAACACCCAGGAACCTCCAGCGGCGAGAGAAAGCGCAATAGAGAAGAAGAAAAGACAACATGAAACCCTTAACCAACCCTTGGCGCCTCAGTGACCCCAAACTTCTCCTTTTCAACCGTCGGATCACCATGGACGGCAGGGATTGTCTCATAACGACGATGATCGACCTAGGTGACATCCACGTGGCAATACAAGCAACGGACGGATCGCCACGATTCAAATCGACACGACGTGTAACCCCATAACGATCCTTGACAAGTGGACCCTAAAAAGTCGGGCCCATCATCATTTCACCTACCCCACCCCATGCCCTCGAAGCCTAATCGTCTTGAAAACCGCTTGGCTAAACAGAAAAACGGCATATCGCAATAAATGATACACAGTCGACGGTTTTAATAATATAATCATCCAAAAACAGAAGCAAAACAATACGATCCGTAAAAACGGATGATATATTCACAATAATCGTCCCGAGAAGAGGAACAAGACAAGATAAGTTAAGGAAGAGAAAAGACTACACGGATTTCTTGGAATCCATTCAGGCAAGGCGATAAAACCTAACACCCTAAGAAGACCCGATAGAAGACTCCGAGGCCTGAGCTCCCTCCCCCCCGCTATTGTCAACTTCGGCCGCTCCATGCATCGGCCGGGCAGAGTAAGGAGATTCTCTGAGACAGCAGCTCCTTCCATAGATCTTAACCTTGAAATCTCGACCCCCCAAGTAAGTAAAGACTAGAAGGTCCCCCGCCGTCACGTGGTGGTCAATATGGAATCCCGGCCCAACCTCAAGCAAGAAACCCGGATGTCCTCAGCGTCATCATCCCTCACTAATCCGACGCTCCATACGCAACCGCTCGGACCCCGAAGTCGAACAGTACCGGATCCAAGCCCGTCAAGAAATCTGTGAAATCCCGGAGGAATCCTGAGCATAAAAGTAGATTGCTCAGGAAGAAAAATCTTAAAGAAGGATTGGTGTCGAGGAGAAGCCATGTAACAGAAGATATAAAAAAGAGCTCCCCCTCTAATCAGCTTATATAGGGCATCATGTGTGAGTAACAAAGAGGAGTGCTTTAAATAGACTCATAAGTCCCAAGACCTTGGCCACTGCCACAAACGCTTTTAGATATGACCGTCTCGGTACTCTCGGTGGAACAACTTCCAAGGAAGAGAGGAACGCTAATTCAAACTTACCACTTTTTATCCCCCTAGTGCTTTGCTTCTCGAGTCGACCGATAACCGAGTAACGCTCGTTCATCATTCAAACTCGCACGAAAGCACACTTGGGGCGGGACTAGTGATAAGGGTAAGAACGGTCCATCAAGTGGACACATCCTGGCCGTTCGGCTGGCCAACTGGACATATCCACTTAGAAACCCCTCATCACCCTGCACATGCCTAATAAATGTTGTCACCTCAAAGAGAAGACTCTCTAACCGACCAAAATCCTACCCGGGAAGCTACCACGATCAAAGTCAGAGCATGGGGAAGAGCGATAGCAGGGAATTAATTGATCGAATGACTGGAGCCATAATACAAGTACGGTTAATAAATGATCTGAGTCTAAAAAGGACTAGTGCCCATGCTAATCCAGTAACAAGACAACCCACCATTAAAATACCGATCTGACAGGAGGAACCGCCCACTTGATTCTCGATGGACAGGTTAGACAGCTGCACAGGGCATACGGCTCGTAAGCCCGAGAAAGGAGCCAGGTTCTTGAGGGAACACATTGAAAAAGTGACCTCTGACATAGAAGGGACAGGTCGGGGAAAAGCCGACCCAACAAAGGGATGAATCCCTCCCATCACTTCCTCCATAAAGAACCGTCATGTCCGAGGCATGGCCGAGGACTCCCACCAGGGCTATAAATACGAGGAGGCACTATTAGAAGAGGGAGGATAAAAAAAAACCTTGACCCAGAAAAAAAAGAAGAAGATGACACTAACTTGACCGTCGGAGCTAAATCCGGGCATTCAGGCCCAACCCCGACGGATTGTTTCCTTGTGCAGGTATCTCGATCTTGGAAGTATTGACGGACTCTCTCAGCAATTGTGGAGGTCTGCCAGTCAAATATAAATTTAGCCGTTGACCTGAAATCAGTATCTACCTCTAGGTGGGTACCGATTTTAGCCTCAACATAATATATATATTTTATATATGTCATATATAAAATATGTGATACAACCAAGCGGCCGCACTTGCGATCTTTTGATTTTCTTGCAGACAATGCTGCTGGCTGCACAGACACGACAACCACATCCTTAGCAAGGGTGTTGATGAACCTGCTAAAAAATGAAGACGTGATGAAGAAGGTGCAGACCGAGTTAGACGAGCAGGTTGGTAAGGACAGAGTTGTGAACGAATCAGACATGACGAAGTTGGTCTATCTCCAAGCAGTAATCAAAGAGTCACTCAGGCTAACTCCCACAACTGAGCTTCTAGTCCCAAGAGAAACCATGAAGGACTGCGTTGTCGCCGGCCGGCACACAGTAATAGTAAACGCACGGAAGCTTCAACATGACCCGAAGGTGTGGCCGGAGCCAACAGAGTTCGGGACGGAGAGGTTCTTGGATAGCCATGCAGCAGGGATTGACGTGAAGGGCCAGAACTATGAGCTCATTCCCTTTGGGACTGGTCGGAGATCATGCGCGGGGATATCCATGGCACTGCATGTAATGAAGTTGACGTTGGCCAGACTCACTCAGGGCTTCGAGCTCTCGCCGGTGGGTGATCTCACACCAGCAATGGTCGGTTTAGGATCAGACTCAGCTACGTTCATGGTGAACGTTCATGGTATGTAATAATCCAAAACATCATAATAAAATTCTCATGAATGTGAGAAATAGGCCTACAAATGTCGGGATCCAATAAACCGAACATAAAAATGTTTTAACTTTTAAATTAAAAACCATAAACACAAAACTATAGGACAAGATTCATGTTTGTAAGATTATAGTTTTCTCATCATCATGTCTTTGCAAGAGAATACCAACTATGCAGTTTGTCAGAAAACTCAAATCCAAATAACTTGCATGACATCATAATAAAGACAGATTATTTACTGATATACATGAATGTTACGGTAGTATTGTGTCAGATGGACTGTAGTACAAATAATAATAATAAACAAATATACTTTTCTAATTATTTTGAAAATCAAATGCTGTTTTCATATATATATATATATATATATATATATATATATATATATTTGTGTGAAAACCGGTCTTCCCTTGAAATCGAGTCCAGTTCTGACCAACAGTTGAGATTTACTTGTTGTACGAGACATCAGCGATCCTTTGGAGGAGGTAGTAGGCGTGAACTTCGTTAGAGTACCTACCACAGAAAAAGACACTTATCGAGGCTTGGTGCTCTAGTTCTCTCAACTCTGATGATCAAGTCAATAAGAGGAATTTGGAGTGGAGATGAAGAATTCAAGTTCTCAGAGTTGCATAACTTTCTTCTTCGTTTATCCCTCTTTTATCTCCCCATATCGATTTCGGCACCAATCCCCTCTTTGTTAAGACCCTTAATGGGCGTACGTTTCCTTGGCAATGTATCAAATCCACACCTTATCCCCTGCCAACTTTCCCCTGACCTAGACTTTAACGACTTCTTTTTTTTTCTCAAAGGGGGCGAGGGATGTGTGCCAGTCAGGTGGGCGGTCAGGATGTCTCTACATGTTTGTTCCATATGATGACACGTGTCTCACCCAGATTTACCCATATCAATATATATATTTATATATAGAATCTTTAAAAATATCCAAAATAATAAAATTTAAATAATAATAATAAGTAATAATTAACTATTCATCCCTTGAATAGTGCCCAAATTACCTATATGTCCTTGGGTGATTTAGTAGGAGTGTAGTGTAATAGTATTTTGGGTGTGTGTTTTGGGTGGGGAATAATATCAAATAGTTTCAAAAACTAATAGTGAATTTGCCATAATAATAACAATAATAATAACAATTTACTGTATATGGGCCGGCCTATTATATGAGTTTGGAGGCCCAAAAACATGTGAAAATCTAAGCCCTGTTCTTCTTGCTCTATCTCTTTGTTGGGAGGGATCTGTGTCTCTGTTTAGTGTTCTTGTTTGCTTGTTTCTAGGGGGACGGCGAGGCGAGGAGGACGATGACGGTCTTCCACTTCTTCAACTGCGCTATTCTCACCTTCGGCCCCCACGTCGTATACTATTCCGCTACTCCCCTGTAATCTCTCTCTCTAACTCTTTCTCCTTTGATCTTTCTCGACCTTTACAAGGATTTGGGTTTCTGATTTAGAAATTGTGGAAAAGTTTGATTTTTTTTTTTTTTTTTTTGGGTTTGGTGGTGGTATGTGTAGATCCGAGTATGACACTGTTGGAACGTCTGTGAAGGCGGCAGTTGTTTATCTGGCGACAGCCTTGGTCAAGGTTGTGATTTTTGTGCTTTGATTGGGGAAATATCCTTTTTTTTGTTGATTTTTGGTTGTGAATTGATGATGTGTTTGCAGCTTGTTTGCCTTGCGACCTTCCTGAAAGTGCCTGAGAATGATAATTTTGATCCATACCAGGTATGATGTAATTAGTTTCAGTTTTAAGGAAAGGATTTTTTTCTCTTTTTTTTTATTATCCATGCTGATGTCTGGAGATGGATCAAGTGTAGAAATTTTGATTTTTGTGTTTTGAAATTTATGCTGTGAATAGGAGAAAAGAATGTTGCTTTATTCATAGGGATGTTTATGTAGGATGAGGTTCTATGACTGGAAAGGGAGCAATTTAGACATGAAAGTGTTTTGTGGATGAGGCTTTTCACCAAGATCCTTGCAAGTTTCGATCATAGATATTAGCAATTAGTAGTATTGCTTCAAATTGTGATACATCATGTTATACTATCTTTACAACAACAACAACAACAACTAAAACAACTAAGCCTTAATCTCATACTAGATGGGGTCGGGTATATGGATTCTCTATCTCCATATCTCTCTATCCAAAAGGGAAGATCCGGCTCAATATCTTATATATCTAGGTCCTTAGACACTATCTCTATCCATGTAATCCTAGACCTACCTCTATCCTTATACTTATATTTTATTACTAAACTATTACATTTTCAAACCGGGGCCATCTAGAGATCTATGATGCATATATCCAAACCATCTTAAACGTCCTTCTCTTATTTTATATTCAATTGGTGCAACATGCACCTTTCAGCGGATGTGTTCATTTCTTACCTTGTCCAATCCTATATATTTTTGTCACATCCATCTTATGAATATGTTGAACTTTAGTTGCTTAATATTCGCTCCCTTATAACATGGTTGGTCTAAATGCCGTTTTATAGAACCTTCTCTCCACTTTGTTAGGCATCTTTTTATCACATAACGCACCCGTGACACTTCTCTATTTTTAGCTAAATAATGTAATTATAAAATTATGTTACTAGTTTGCCTAATAGATTATGGAAATAAAGTGTTAAGAAATCTGTTATCAATCTGAAAACAGTCTGCCCAAGTTTATATTGTGAATTATTTGTCCTAGAAATGAAATTTATGTTATTGGCATCATACTATAACTTGAGTATCTCATAGATCGAACTGTTTGCCCTGTATCTTTCAACTTCTCTTTTCGTGGTTTTTGATGGTAATCAAATTAGTCACTTGTCTACTTTCTATTTTTTTTAGGAATTGCTGAAAGCAATGATTGGCTTCATAGATGTTGCTGGCCTCTATTTTGCATTGACACAGTTGACTCACAGGAACATTTCTCAAAATCACAAATTTCAAGCAGTTGGACTTGGTGAGTGATAGATAGATCTCTTACCCTATGCAGATCCTCTATCTTCTTTTTACAGTATTAAATGACACTTTTTTTGGACAAAACTCTGCATAAAACAAATTTATAGTTCGTATATTAAAATTTCCTTCACAATTTTGTAGACAATTGTCCATGATTTGATAGGTGTTGTTGGTCTAATCCTACTTGGTTGGATGTTAACATGTAGTCAATAGACGGGTATCACATTTTATTATCGACTACAAGCTATTCACTAGCTATGGTTGGTTTTTTTTTATCTAAGGGATAAATGGGGCATCAGGTAACTCAAGCATATTGAAATTTTCACAAGTTGTGAGGTAACTACCACCAAATTTTTTGGTGAATCTATCTAAACAAAAAATTGCTAAACAGCGGAGTTCATATAATCCATTGTATTAAGGGTAACTCCTCTCTCCAACAATTGTTAAAAAATCTGCTGGAGCTATGGATAGTGCGTATGGATAATGTTGATATGCTTGTAGTAGTGAGCTAAACCTAAACCCACAAGCACACGTCGATATGGTAATATTGGTGTAAGGACACTTCTGACCTTGACATTGAAAAGATACAGCCTTATCCCAGTGTTCGGGTCAGCTATATGGATCATATTTTACCAAGAATTCCCATCCAAGGCAGAAATGTCTGAATTCTTTTTCTTTACATCTTTACTTATATCAAGGCCACACTGAACCCCCTTGCTCTTTATCCCTTGGCCTGAATTCTGTTTAATGCTTTATTTTTTACTAGGAACATTGAACCTTTGGAAAAGTGGTCTTGATATGATGGACTTCTGCTGTGAAATTAGAAACAAAACAAGTACTAATTGAATCCATTGGGTTATACTAAAAATGGAGCAAATTTTCCCTGGTACAAACCAAAAAAGGGGGCCAGAACATACTTAAGATATATCATATGCTCTGTACCTGACCTTTTTTTTTGTATTTTTTGTAGTTGCTTCCTTCTCATTTTGTTATAGGTTATTGTTTGTGCTGTTTGATAGATTCATAATTGTTTAACAAGATGCTGATGAATGGTTTTGCAGGAGTTTCATCACAGTATTTATGATACTTATGAATTATTTGCAGGCTGGGCATTTGCGGATTCAGTTCTTCACAGGTTGGCACCTCTTTGGATTGGAGCTAGAGGATTAGAGTTCACATGGGAATATATTTTTCAGGGCCTTGAGGCCAACGCCAATCTGGTTTGATCACATTCCTTCTCAGTAATGTAGCCAATTTGTTTCCATGTGGTATTGAGTTCAATTTTTTCGTATTATTCTATACTATGAAATCCATAATATAGTTTGTCTGGTAGCTAAATTAATTGAAATCAATCATTTGAGGGGACTCATTTTCTTCTTCTTCTTAAATTTTGTTCTCATACCCTGGAATTCTTTGATTACCACTTGCCCTGGTCACTTATTTGCAAGATATTTGTTTATTCTTGTAAATTTACTTAACACTTATATGACATGTCTCTCGCTATTCATTTCCTTTTAGTCTTCTTTCCAGGTGTTAAATTTGTCCCTTGCTGCACTGGGATCATTGATGTGGCTTAGGAAGAACAAGCCGAAGACTCTTATTCCAATCATTTATGCATTTGCTGGGATCCTTGCAACAATGCCTTCAATAACTAGGTCTATTTCATCGAACCTCTTCCCTCTACTGCTGGTTGTTTGTTGGTTTTAACTACTCTATATATTGATTCAGTGCAATACTGCAATGGCAAAAGAATTAAAACATATTACATTTTCAGTTTTATTATAAACTTGTGATTATTGTACTCAAAGAAGTTTTATTCCATATGCAGTTATCTTAGTCGAGGTCTTGGCTGGCATTTTCCAGAGGTGGTCGGCTTTGAACTGATCTCCTCGCTGGTGATGGCCTTCTTCAGCTGGCAGCTCTTTTCTGCGTGCCAAAAACCATCGACATAACACATCAAATCGATATTAACCGGGGAAATTTTTTAATGCTATTACGCAACACCTTCTCAGTATCAATTCAAATCCAGTGTTTCTTTGTCATAGTTTGTAGATTAGACTATCAATCATAGCTATTGAGGCTCTATTTTCACTCTAGTAGGATGAGATTGTGAACTTACAGACAGTGAGATGATTGATTGAATGCCAAGATCATGAAAGTTTGTCATCTAAATCTTGTTCCATGGAATTCTTTTCTTGGTCATTGATTGAATGCCTTCAGGAACTCAATGAAACAATACAAACATATAAAACAGTAGGAACAAGAATGCAATGGCTACTAGGCTGATTGTTCTTCAAATACAGGATAGTTGTTCAATATAAAAAATGCTCATTCATTCATTCACTCATCTGTATTCTACTCAGTCTCCTCTACCCAAGCTTCGATCCTGAGAAGAACGAAGCCGACAGCGACACCGATGAGCACAAGTGCGTTCATGATTCCGGCGATCTTGAATATCTCGGCTGCGGCGTTGCAGGTGGAGGTGAGTGCTCCTCCACCAGTCTTCTTCCCCTGAGACTTGGTCTTCTTCAAGGAGCTGACAATCTTGTTGAATGAGTGATTGGTGCAACTAGGCAAGCCAAGGGTGGCAATGTGGTTATGAGCCTTGAGGCCACCAAATGAGTTGAGGCCTTCAATGTAGGACACTCTGGACTTGTTCTTCATTGAAGAGTAGAGGCTGGAGCATGACACCAGTGTTGTAGGGAGAGTTGCAGCCATCTCTGCAAAAGGTGAACTCAGAGAGGGATTGGATGATGAGTGAGGGAAGGAGAGCTTTGTATGAGAAAGATGAGGTAGGGAGTGTGGATAAGGTGAGAGGGAGTATGGTTGGCTATCAATGGAGATTGATCACATTACAATCCTATTTCTCTCTCTTTTGTGATTGAATGGTGTCCAAGAGAAATTTATGCGGTGGAGTGTGCCAACCACTCTCTTTTTCCTCTTGTGGACCATACCCTTGTTTTTTTCTTTCCAGAGAACAATAGTCCATGATATAATAGTAATTTAATAACCACGACCACGTGGTATTGATATCTCGATCCCCACAAGAATTCCAATAATCAAGAGATCTTGTGTTCGATTTGCAAGTGAGGATATATTTCTGAAAATATGAACCAAGGCTTGTGCACGCCTTCAGTCTCTTAACAACTTGCTACTCATATTACAAAAAAAAAAAAATACTGTATAAATTAGTAATTAGGAAAAGTTAAAGCCATTGCTAGCCTTTATTTTATACAATTGGTCATGAGAACTTGCATCTAATCCACATGACAGATTACATGACATAAGTTACCAACTGGTCATCATCTGCTATGTTAGCTAAACATGTTATGATAATTCTTACAGCTCTATGCATCAAGATGAATACAGAGAGTAAAATAGAGATCCTTGAAAAATTTGAAAGCTGGAAGAGGATGGAGATTAGAAAAACCCTCCAATGTTGATGAGCACCAACTTTGCTACTTGCTGTCTGATTATGTACAAGATGAGTAGACTACAATACAACATCATCATCTGCCTTACAGGCTAGGATAAGAAAGAGTGAAACAGTCAGGACGGATCATGTGAGCTGGTGTTCATCAGAAACACAGAAATTGGATGATACATTACAGGGCAATGAAAAATGCTATCTTCTTGCATAGCTTATGGTACAGTTATGCAGGGCTTTGAATCACAAATCTGTTCTTCGGCTTCCCCTGCTCGGAAGATATGTAACTGCATTGTATCTGCACGAAGAAACTCAAGGATACATACATCACCTTCTTGCAGGTTGTTCCCTGTGGAAATGTTGTGCCATCCAGAAGATAGATCAACATCGCCTTTCGGACGAATGTGGAGAAACACAGGCCATGACTTTCCACACGGATCGTGAATGATCAACCTCTCCTTCTTCTGTAATTCATGTCTTTTGACATGAACCATGGGAATTCTCTGAGATGCAACACAATAGTGTCCAATTTGCATTGTCAGAATGAAAGTGCCAAGATACAGTCAATCTATAAACATCATGTATCATAATGTACATACAATAAAACAAGTAGATGAGAAATTTTGGCAAACCAAAGAACAGAGAAAAGCATCAGTTCAGAATCATTTCAATTCCAGTAAACAAAATAAATTTTGGATATCCACATTATATGCTAGCACATATAATAGCAGTAAAATTGCATAGCAGGAGTTGGTCTACAATGCAAATTAATTATTCTTCATGCATAATCAAAGGTTCAAACGGTCGTTTATCACATCGAGTGGAATCCGCCCATAATCTTAAATCTCACATAAAAAGTTTTATATAGCAAAAGAAATCAGTAGAAAGTAGTCAGGAAAAAAAATAAGGGAAGAGGACAGAAAATGCAAAAGACAAGGTCCACATATTGCTAAATTGCAAGACTGAGAAACAAACTCACCACTTTATATTTATATGCAGGTTTCCAAGAAACAAGAAAATGTGAATGCCTGCTTTTGAAAGAGGCTGCTGCTTTAAAAGCTCTTTGTCCTCCATTATTGGTCAGATGCCTCTTTTGTGATTCAATAAGTTTCCCTGCATGATATGGGACTGCAAGCAAATCATTTGCAGAGAGAGTGATAGCAAGAGAAATTTTATGAAGGATGACAGTCATACAAACAAATAAAAACTTTCAAAGTCCAACATTATCAAGATTAGGAAATGGATGGTTAACAAAGAACGGCTAGAATTAGTTCATAGATTTTAAAGCTTGTATGAACAAATGAGACATGTGCTCAATAGCCAGAAAATTTGTGAAACATATAGGTTGTGTTGAGATTATGCAGAACCACCATTTGTATCTACAATAATACAATTCATATCAAACACATCAACTAGGTCCATAGAGAATAAACATAGTGGGTTACTTTGGCCATGGTCCAAATAAAAACCAAAACTTCTGAAGCCTTCACAGGTAAATCACTACCATGATCTGAATTTCAATGGAATAAAAGACATTTCATATGATCATGGAGAATAAGGAAGTGCTAGTTGACACTTGTTGGATGTTTTGAAGTATTCACAACACATCTCTTACAATTTTCCAACATCCAAACAAAATGCAATCCTAAATGAATCCAAGGGAAAGTTAACTTTGTCCATCAAGGATGGAATACTATAATAAAGAGGATTTTACCAGATTTTGTTTCTGCAGTTTCTTCTTTCACGCGAAATATGTGAACATTGACGACCTTGCCTTCTTGAACAAACTCAAAAAGACACACATCTCCAAATACTAATTGCTTTTCTCGCCGGAAATCGGCCCACCCATTGGTGAAGTCTAAACGCCCATCTTTCCGAGGCTTCACTTTGACAGACCATGAGCCACCCAAAGAATCTCTGAGGATTACAGACTTCTTCTCATTCAAGCCACATTCTCTGACCAATGGTTGAGGAACCGTCTGCCTCAAAAGGTATGGCAGATAACAAAGAAAATTAGTAAAGATAAAATAGGGGTACCTGATTATAAGAAAGCTTTTGCTGAATAATTGTAAAATATTTAAGTTCAATGATTTTTGGTACAATTAACAAAACTAAAGATTGCCAAAAGAGACACCTCAATGACATTGAATAAGGACTATAAAGCATACAGGAAGGAGAGTTCAAAACACAAAATTGAACAGGTTTGCAGCAAGGACAGAGATTTATATTTGACACATCAGTTGTATGAAAACAGAAAGATCACTTTATGTGATACTAAACTCCTCAAGGAGAAGACATGTCAAATACCAATCTAGGCCAAGAATGCAAGATGATATTTTAAAGTAAGTAATGAAACTTTCTATTTATAAGCAATGTATAACAACACCCGTGACTGCAACTTTCATGGCATCTGAGCTCAAGCGGCTGAAGAATAACAGCTTCACTGCATTCTCTGTTCTTCTCTAGAAACTGGCTAAAATATTAGAGAAAGGGGGCTCTTTTATTTTCTCTTTCGAGGACAAAGAGGGCACAAGAATAGCATTCCAGAACAAGAAAACAAAGGGAAAGAGAACAATGCACCATGTGATTCAGGCGAGTCCTTCTACAAACACCAAAGAAATGCGGGTGCACAGTCTTGAAAGCACTTGCAGCTTCAAAAGTCCCCTCTTTCACAAGTTTCCTAGAGGACCTCGCATGAGCCCAGCCATACTCACCTGTAAAACCACAACAAGGAACCCTAATCAAACTCCAAGTCTTCAAAAGACCCCAAATCCACCAAAAATAAGAATAGAAAACAGACAAAATGAAAACTTTACTCCTCTTCTCCGTGTTCTGCTCACGCAGAGGAGGGGTTGAACAACCCACGACATCCTCAGTCTTCATCGGAGCAGGGAGCTCCTTCTCACAGCAATTCTTGCCATAAACCGTGACATCAAACCCAAGATCGGCATCATAGACGAAGACAAGGAAATCCCCAGCCGTCACCGAGTGTGCCTCCACGAATGACTCCCATCCACCCTTAAAAAACAAGCTCCCGCCCAATTTCTCCATCCTCACGCGCCATACGCCACCGCCATTGTTGCTTCTGAGCACGGACTTCATACTCCCCTTCAAATGCTTCACAAAACACGGCGGTATCCTCTACAACAAGAAAAACATTAGTAGCAAAAGAGAACACGTTAAGGACGGATCGGCGGAGAAGAATATCACCATCGAGGATTTGAACTCCCCGACCATCACTTTGAAGAACGAGACGGTGCTCTTCCTCTTCGCGGGTTTCGCCATTGTCGGAGCTCGCGAGTCACCGAGTCACGACTCACGAGAAGAGCCCGAAGCTCTTTATAGAAGAGGGGATTGGCTCGCGCCATTGTTCTCGAGATGCGTGTTTGATGGAATGGACGGTGATTAAACGCTGATCGAAATATTTTTCTTATTTTATTTTCATTTTTCTAAAGACTAAAATATTAAGCACCTCGAGATAAGAAACGAACATTGGGTCATCTTAACCGTCCACGTGTCAAATTCAAATTTGAGGGAAAAAACACTATAAAACCCTAACTCCTTCCATTTCGCCGCGCTGATATACAATGGCTTGGCGCGGATCCATCTCGAGATCGCTGCTCGCCGCCGCACGGTCACCGTCGGCTTCTCTCCGGCACCCTTCGGCGGCGCCCCGAGTCCGGCGTGCAATCCACTCTGGGCCCTCCATCCCCCGGCGCCTTGCCCCCCTCGCCCCTCCCAGGCATGCAATCCACTCATGGCCCGAACCCTGGGGTTTTGAGTTTTCTGAATCTTTGGTCTTGTGTTATTCGGTGATGAATTTCGTTTTGGTGCAGGAGCTTCGGGAGGCTGGGGTGTGTGCAGTCGCTACTGCCGTTGCACAGCGCGGCGGCGGCGGCGAGGCTGACGTCCCATTTGTCGATCAGCGTGAGGGCATGCTGCGAGCTCTCCCAGGGTACTTTCTTCCGCACTTGTTGGGATTGCTTATTTTCCACCTTTCGTGAGTCTTAGGATTGATTTCCGTTTGATATCTCCGAGGATCCGGACCACATGGGAAAATCTTGATTTCATGTGAAGGGATTGGAAATTGGAATTAGGATCAGGGGTTTTGAATATCTTGTTCAATTTATGTCTGGTTTTAAGAAAAATATAATCTTTAAATGAGGAAATTGGGATTGGGATTTGATAGGGAGAAGTGGAAAAGATGGCTGATGCAATGAGGAAAGCACGAAGAGGATGCCTGCTTTCTTGGCACTGTAGGTTTCCCTTTCGCTCATTTGTTATTCAAACACTAATTCAGCGGGAGCGTTTAAGTTTTAGAGGAAAAACAACTTAATAGATCAAACCGCCATGAGAAAAGCTTTAACTATTTATTGATGCACTTAGGTTTAGGGTAGCATGATGATATTCTATTATTGCTTATATATTTATACTTCAATTTTGATGTTGATCTTGTAGTCATAGTCTATTTCTTTGACTGTTGACTGCACAGTTAGAAATTTGGTGCAGTGTTCACCTTTCTTTGCTTTGATGAAGGCACTGGTATCCTGTTTTCAGTATCCCTTTTCTTAATTATATCTTGTTAACATGAGGAATTGGAATTGAGATTTGATAGGTAAGAATGGAAAAGATGGATGATACAAAAGATGCTATATGGTGGGAAGGAGGTTGATGGTGCAAATTTAAGCTTTGTAGGTTCCCTCTTCCCCTGATTGATCTTCTAAAGATTAAAAATGAGAGACTACTGCTGCATAAAGGATCATGTAGAAAATCTAGAAAGATTGAAATTAATTGTGATCCTGATTAACCAGCTTTCACAAGGAAAGTTGTCTAGCCCATTCCCTCTCTCAAGGATGGAGGGTTTGAACCATGCCTTTGGCGAGTTTTTAGTGGTTTGCCCACATTTATTATAAAAAAATGTGATCTTGATTCTTCATAGTGCATTTAATTAACAATACCTAAATGATCACACTTCACTGTAGCAAGTGTCTTGAATGCTATAAACCTTGATTTTCATTGACCAATCCATTGTATTTTCATTTGTGTGGTTGGTCAGGTGATCAGCGCATAACATGTAGCACTCATTGATTTTTCTGTAGATTCATTTTACATCTCATAGTATGTTATTTCTGATGTTAATGCTACTTAACATTTTACGACAAATTGGATCTTTGATCCACATCACAAACAGTATGTTTTAGAACACATGAAAATTCCTACTACTATTGCAGTTAGCCTCTTGATGCCTTGTTGGATCTGTTTTAATATGTTCATTTGGACTTGCTTAAAGTTTTCCAAAATCAAATTATATTGTTTTCCTTGCTCTAGTGTGGTAGGACTTATCTTTATTTACTATTTTGCTATGTTACAAACTTACGATGCTCATAAATACGAGATTTTGCTTGTGACCATTGCGAACTCATAAATACGAGATTTCACTTGTGACCATTGCCCTTCATAAGAACACAAATGCCTCAATACTATTCTAGGCACATCATATAATTTAAAGCCATTTGCTCATCGAACCCGAGCACCTCATCGAGCATGCATTAAGAACTTTTTGGAAATCAAGTAAAACAGATTATATGATGAATAGAACAACATGTCTTTTAGATATTTGCAATGAAACATTGTGATATAAATCTGTCTTTTCTTTATGTGCAGGTACTTGAAATCTGATGGATTTTTCGAAGCTCTTGGAAGCCATCTTTACTAGGAGTTCTCTTGTATGGGAAGCAGTCTGGATTCAAGCTAGGACTGATGATGATTTTTGTATTTTTATGTGCAACATTTTTCTCTATTAATTTTATTTACATTTATCATGTTTTGTCTCCTTAAATCCTACCTACATTTCTACTCTACCTGATTATCAGAGAAGATGTTTATGCAGTTGACAATGTGAAAGCAAATGTGGAAAATTTATACAAGAAAGCTTTTTAATATTATGAAGTATAGAAGTTTTAAGTACCAGAAAACAAAACAACATGAAATAAGTCACCAAAACATCACAACCACACAAAAGTACCATTGCATCTATGATCTATCTCCAGTTCTTGGCTGCCAGAAATGAACACTCATTCTGATCTCTTTTTTCTTCTCAACCAGCTCAAACAAACATATATCACCTTCCTCCAAATTGTTATCGTTGACGAACCGCTTCCACTGCCCCGAAAAACCTGCTGCAATCTTCTGAACAAGATAAATAACTGACCACTTCTTTCCCCCTCCAGGTGTTTGCAGAACAATCTGCTGAGTGGTATCCGGAAGATACGCCGATGCAAAGGCACTGGGGACTGTCTGAAATCAATAATAATATGGACAATGAGAAAGCAGAATGCTCATAAAGCTTTTCTTCGGTACTTGATGCAACATGATGATCATGCAAATTTATGCAGGCAAAGAAATATGTGAAGACTCTTCAAGTTTGTTTGTGATCAAATTCTCTACCACTTCAGTGAGATACTTCAACAAGTCTATATATGTAAATGATCGCGAAGCAATGATAATCATGCAAATTCTTTGTAATGAAATTCTATACCAATTCAATGAGAATGTCCAACTGGTTCATGTTAATGTTGCAACTTATCTCCATGTAAAACAGATGATAATGTATCATGAACATATAACTTATTCTCTAGATCCAAAGAACTAGACAAACCAGAGAGACAACTTACTAAGAAAAACCTCTTTGAGACATAAGACAGGTGCATATATGAAACGAAAAAAGGATGTTTCGGGCGAACAGACTGAACAAACAGCAGCAAACTCTTCTCCTCTGAAGGAGTAAAACATTTCTTTCTCGACATGATAATGTTTTCAAGACTAAGTTTCTTCTGCACTTGCACTTCAACTTGTTCTTGTTCGAAACGATGATCCTTAATGTTTCGACCTGAATTATTCTACAGTCAGAGAATGACACAAAACAGAGCATCGAAAAATAACAAGCACACACTCACAAGGTCTCCCGCGCTTTCGATCATTGTTCAACAAGACATTGGCAATCTTTTGATCAGTGTTCTTCATGTAATTTGTGAAATTCCTCTTTGATTGATTAGCCCTGTAATGAATCTCAGATTGAACACCATCAGAGCTACTTGAAGAATCACATTCAACCAATGTAGGACTACAAGGAGGCACATGAATTATCTCAACTGAATCCTCAACTCTCTCAACACATTCAATCTTCTGCTTCTTCTTATTCTTAACAAAATAAGAAGGGACTTTCTCACATCCACTTCCATCCATAACCAAAACATCAAAGAAGGAATCCCCATAATACTTGAACACCAAAACATCCCCCATTTCCACACAATGAGCCTCCACAAACTCCTTCCATCCATTTCCAAACCATAAACTTCCATTCATCTCAACCATTCTCACACTCCATGAATCCCCACTGGGGCCTTTCAATTCAATGTTTTGGGGCAGAACTTTGCAGAAATGGCTGGTGAGTTTCTCTGGTACACCCTAAAAGACCAACAAGAACAATGACAGTCAACATTGTGCCACTTTATGTATGTCAATACTTCACAACAAAAAATGGGTTTTTTTTTTCTTCTTTTTTTTTACCATTTGCTTGGAGAAGTCACCATTCATGACTTTGAAGAAGTTGATGCTCTTGGCATGGTCCCAGTAGTAGTGCTCCTTCCACTGCTTGCACCTCTCACAATCATCCACCATTTTCAGCTAAAAAACAAGTTTTTAATATAAAATGTAATGCTACAAAGAGAGATTTGAAGAACAAGAAAGAACAGAAATTTACCAGAAAAAAGAAAAATGAGATGATGAGCTTCTCCTGTTGCTATTAACTCAGAAGGGAAGGTGGGCAGAACAGTGAACAGAAATGAAGATCTTAAAACATTGTGGGGCCAGTGAGTGGGCTAGTCATACTGAAATGCTGTTTGATGACGTGGAAGTGTTTGATGTAAGCGGGTCCCATTTCTCACTTCAGGAAAACGTATAATTGATTGCCACAACAGTGAGAAGGCTGAATGGTGGAGTAGTAACCGCTGTGATCTAGCAGGTTAAACTGCTTTGCATGAAAAGAAGGGAATGGGGAGTGACTTGATAACTGAAGTTGAATAAACTATTTTTTTTATGCTTTATTAATTTTATATTATATAAAAAAAATTATTATGTTACATGTGGCAATAATAAAGTACATGATCATAAGGGCCCGGACAAAGACTCAACTAACATCTAATTGTCTATCATCCTTAGACAATAAAGAAACTCTCGAGAAGACCCTGAAAAGTTTTGATAACTAACACTTCCCATCTACATCCAGCTGTATGTCTATATCCGAGCTGACGCTTTGTTGGCACCAGTTGGATCCTAGCTGGCTAACGACCTCTGCACTATATTCTTCAGGAACTTCCTTAACATGGGCTAGCTCTTGTGAAATAGACAAGACAACGGCATCAAAAGAAAATAACCGGGCATCATAAACATGGTTGTTTAGCATCTTAGTAGCTCCAACTCTAGGTGATCGGATGTTTACTTCCATTAGACAATGAAGTTGGTAACTGAGAGCGGACATCTCCTCTGTTCAACTATCTGGAGTTCTCTTATTGAAGAGGACTCTGACCGAAATCGATCCAGAAAGCATTGTCTGATAACTCATCCTCACTGAAAGCCGGGCTTTTCATCACATTCTTGATTGAAATACTCTATGTTTCCTCATAAATGGTACTTGATCATCTCTATCAAAGCAATTATCCTAATCCATCTCAGTCTCAAACACATCACGGATCTAAGCCGATGTGAATACACCAGAGAAAGCAAGCAGTTGAGAACCTGCTTGGTATCGATGGCCGATACATCTACATTTCCATCAACTTCTTCATCTTCATCTACAATGAAACCATCCAAACCATCTAATGAGTCACCTTGGTCCCCTCAAAGAAGGCCCCAAGGAGAAGTGGCAGACCTAAGAAATCAACAAAAAATAGCCCCCCAACCCTACACTCACACCCAAGGTGTAGGGCAAATCAAAATTCTTTGGGTTGTAGCCCAAGGGATGATAGAATTTACCCTTGATTGTCTATGTCAGGGAAAGTAGCCTTTTATTAAAGGGTTAAAGCCATTTTTGGTCCTTAAAAACAGGGCCAATGTTCATTTTCATCCCAAAAATTTAAAATTTGTTCAATACGGTCCACATCAGCATATACTGCCACTTATCACTTCACATCAGCAAAATAACGACGTAAACATAATAATAAAAAGATTATATGTATTTCATTGGTATTCCACATGACCGCCACGTCAGCAATAGGGACCAAAAATGCTAAAATACGGAATATAAAAAGACCCAAAATGTCAAAATATGTAATATATAGGGATCATATTAAACAAATTTTGAATTTTGGGATGAAAATGAATATTGGTCCCGTTTTTATGGACCAAAAATGACTTTAACCCTTTATTAAATTATAGAACATATAATTCATCCTTCTAATTAGAGAGACTCATATTTGTTCACGCTTCTAACTTTTTTTTTCTCCTCATGATGGACAAACAGAAAAGTCAGTTTGTTGACTTCTAAGATAGAAATAGGGGGAAACATTGCCTTAATTGACCACTTGACTGGTTGACTTGGAAATCATCATAGATATAATTTGAACATGAAAAATATTTTTATTATTTTAAATAAAATGGATAAAATTGTATTAATTAATGTGGTTTATTAACAATGAAAATGAATCTATTGTACATATGTAACTTTGATGTACTTTGGCAGCATGCATTTGGGATCATTTCAGTCATTTTTTAAGGGTCACCATGAGAATCTCAAATGATACAAAATCTTTGGAGATAAACACTCTCAAAATGGACAAAACACTTTTGTGGGAGTGGGGACTTGGCCACCATGATCATTGATTCATTGCATGGATTCTATGAATAAAAAGAATTCACTAATATTTTTAAAATAAATAATGATTTTTTAAAAACTCAGATATTAATTTGTTTCATATTATCTTAGTTTGATGTAGCTTATATATCCAAGCACTTAAAGTTAGAGGCGGTAGAGATGTCGGTGAAGAGAAGACTTGCGTATACCCAAGATGTATCCCCACACTCCACAGGTAACAAAGCCTTCTACAATTGATGACCAAGTCCAAGCAACTAGCACACCTATGTACTGGAAGGCTCAAGTCCTACATTGATCTTAAATTTATACATATATATAACCCAGATCTATACTAGCTTCTACTAATTATCAATAAAATGTGGTTTATTTACCTTTATAATAAAGTAAAATAAAATAAATATGGTTGATCCACTTTCCTAAAAACAAAAGATAAAAATCATATAAATTTAGCTAGGGAGAAAGACCATAGGATTAGTCTAAACAACACAATTAAATAAATATACAGTACAGACTAGTCTATAGGAGAAATACATAGAGGTTTTTATTTGTCACCCCTTGAGAGAAAAAAAACACATGTCACCGCTCATTTTTCAATAATACCCATAACCCCCTATTTTATTTTATTTTTATTTATCACCTCTTGAGTTTGTTTTTCCAACCAAAATCCCTAAATATTTTTTTAAATCATTAAAAAAGACAATTAAAAAACAAAATACCCCTTTTCATGGTTGATATTTATTTATGACTAATAATTAATTAAAAATATTTTGAAAGGGGTTATAAATAAATTATGATTTTATCAATAACACTATAAATAAATTTATGTGTAATTTATAAAAACAATAAAAATATGAAATTAACCTTTTTTTTATTTATTTTTGAATGACATGCATTAAAAAAATAAAAAATAAAAAGAAAAAAAGATGGGATTAACTTATATAAAAAGGTTAAAATGATTATTTTATATATATTGCAACATCATGTTTTACATCTAACTCACATTAAAATATAAAAGTTTAATCCAGGAATAGTAAATAAAATAAAAATAAAATAAAGAATTATAGAATATTACTTGAAAATGAGCGGATGACAAATGACTTCCTTGTGTTTTTAGGAGTTGATAAATAAAAAACTCAAATATTTATCATCAAAATCATACATGGCAACAGCAGGCCACCATTTTCAAAGGACGAAATTGAAATTTTATCAATCACTCTACACGATTGACTTGGAAGTCTTCAGGAATATTAATTGTGACAGTTGAGAGGATTTAATACTGTATGCCCAATAATTAAGATAGAATGAGATGGAATGGATATCTAGATTGAAATAAATAAATATAATTTATCTATTTTTTTCAACAAAAAAAAGATTGATAATAGCGGACTATGGGAAAGAAAAAAAAAAATCAAAGAATGGAATGTGGGCCACAAATGGGAGACAGCCAGACAGGGGTAGGGGTGAGTTCACAATCACCGATCCAAAGTCCACATTTCACACCCATTCACACACTAACCTCCAATATGCTTTCTTTAGTGGTTGGGTTTCCAACATCAAGCTTTTCCGTACGTATAAAGCAATACATGAGAATGAAACCATTGAACTATATAATTATACATATATATATATAATTAAAACACTTCCTCTTCTCACTATCCTATATTAATTAAAACACAATCCTACATCGATCTCACAAGATCAATGCAGACATCAACAAGACTAGTCATCTTCTTCTTGTTGAACTTTGTTCTGGTTTTTCTAGTGCATGAAACAAGATGTAGTCCTCCACAGGATCCAGTAAAGTGCTTCTCAGGCAACAACAGCAATTGCACTATCACCAACTCTTATGGCATGTTCTCCGACCGAGCAACATGCCATGCAGCCATGGCAGTGTACCCAAGCTCCGAGGAGGAGCTCATCAAGGCTGTAGCCATGGCCACACAAAGAAAGACAAAGATGAAGGTGGCCACCAAGTACTCTCATAGTATTCCCAAGCTTGCATGCCCTGGAGGAGAAGAAGGTCTCATTATAAGCACTAGAAACCTCAACAGAGTTCTCAGCGTGAACTCTACGTCCATGACGATGAGCGTGCAGAGTGGGCTGTTGTTGAAGGACATCATCGCCGCCGCAGCCGACGCCGGTCTGGCGCTGCCCAACGTGCCGTACTATTGGGGATTGACGGTCGGAGGGATGTTAGCTACGGGAGCTCATGGGAGCTCGCTTGCCGGGAAGGGAAGTGCTGTGCATGAGTATGTCATCGCCGTTAGGGTTGTGACTCCGGCCTCGGCCGACGAGGGCTACGCTAGTGTTAGGTCTTTGAAAGTTGGTGATCCTGTGTTTGATGCGGTTAGGGTTTCACTTGGAGTTCTTGGCGTTATTTCTCAGGTAACATTTATTAATTGCATTCATGCATTGTTCTAGAAAAATAAGAATATATATATATATATATATATATACTATCTATTTTTCAAGTGAAATAGAATTCATGGTTTAGTACTGTGTTTTGCTCATTGTAACATGTGATAATGTTAGGTAAGAGTCTATTTAATTAATGCTATACTGTTTGGAGAATTCAAACATTACTTTTTGATGGTGATTCAAAAGTATAAAGTTTTAATACAGTATAAAAGTCACGATCAATAAGAATAGATGCGGGAATAAATAAATAAATAAATAAATGATGTATTGAGTTGTTTAGTTGGCTTTTAATTAATAGGTGACACTGAAGTTGGAACCAATTTTCAAAAGGTCGATCACATACATAGAGAGTGACGATTCTGACATTGCAGCCAAAGTCGTAGACTTCGGCAAGCAGTACGAGTTTGCGGACGTATCTTGGTTGCCAGGTCACAAAAGAGTTGTCTTTTTTTTTAAATAAATAAATAAATTATATTTTATTTAGATTAAGATAAAGTTGTGTTATATTGTTTGGTCATATTAGAAACAAAAAAAATACAACTTTTAGCTCAGTCCTTTTGACATCAAGTATTCCCCTCTTTGGTTATCAGGTCACAAAAAAGTTGTCTATCGTGTTGACTTTCGGGTCCCAACCAACACGACTGGAGATGGATGCATCGACTTCTTTAAATCCACAGCTGCATTAACTCTTGAGATGAATAGATTAGCAGGTATTTTTTATTTTCATTTATATATTTTTTTTTAATTTAAAACTAAGAGTAATAAAAATATTAAATAAGTAAATCCATAAAAAAAAAATTTAATTCAATTTCTCAAGTTTATATAGTAGATGTGTGCCCCTAAAAATTTACTTACATGTGTATATAGCTCTAAAAAAATTATAATTATATTTATATGTATACCTCTATATTTTTGGTTTTATTATATATATACCTTTCGAGTTAATATCAAATGTACAATCGTAAAATAGTTGTGCAAAAAACCATTATACCCTTAAAATTTAGTTAATCATAATTTTATAAATATTTGAAAAATATTTATTTAAAAAAATAAAAATAAAAGAAAATGGTATATGTTGATGTTGAGATCTGTCACTTCTAAGGATCTAGACGAATCACGATCAACGAATGAGATGCTACGATTGAATAGTTGTTAATTTGGGAAGGGATATGGCTTTGTTAAAGTCTTCTTCTCTATGGATTAGACCTCTGAGGATCATTCCTCACTATGAACAGAATTTGCACAGAGAATGGAAGGAACGCTCAAGTTAAAGGGAGAATAGCCAAAGTAGAGGAGAAAACACTTGAGATTCAAGGAGAATTTCAATGGATAAGGTACCAGATGAAGGATTTTGGGATTCCCTGCATCGCTACCTCTCCATCCCTTCTATAGCCCAGGGTGAGCAATTATTTTCTCGTTGTGAGTCCGTTGACGACGCCTCCTATGACGACCAATGGCTTCGGTCGTTACCATAACATCCTCTTCTGATGTCAGGTGGTGACTTTAACTGTTATTGTGACATACACAGGGCCCACGACCTCGTTACGCCCATGACCCTCTTAAATGCTAGAGATCAAGTTACATGTCGCTCTCCGATTTTACCCTGTAACACTTACCCTCCAACTTCTGAGGCATACTAGCACTCAGATTTGGTCTGCCTGGGAAGTTCAATTGTCAGCTACTTATTAAGCCTGATTAAAGGGGGTTTTTGATGCACGCGTGGGGGGTGAAGGGGATGAGATTGGACTCTGGAGAAGAAGATAAGGAGGAGAGAGATTAGAGAGGAAAGGACTGAAGACAAAGAAGGAGGGATTTGAGGAGATTAAGAGGATAAGATAGGGAGATTTGGAAATATTCTCTAGCTACCTTCCATTCATTACATTCTAAACATATATAAACAGATCTGACCTTCTTGTAACAACTTCTCAGAGACGTGCTCACTATCCCCGAAATAAACGTATACTGCTGCATCCCCTTTGATTACATAACAGAGAACTAATGCTAATATAACCCCTAAGATAATCCTAATTAATTCTTAAGATAATCCCAGCTTCAGTAACAGGGATGTGAGCCTGAAACAGTTTTCGGCTTTCTTATTAAGAATAGCCTTTTCGGTGTAAGGCCGAGATGATGAGGTTGGTGCTTTGTATCAACCTCAATTACTACATCGCGACTTTTAGCGAACACATCATCCTGACTTTCAAGGCTTCTCGTTTGAAAAATTATGGCAAAATTCGGATGATATGATCATGGGTGTGGCTCTCAATAAGACCATCCTGAAGCATCCACATGTCATCCATCCTTGGAGGTGTCGGTTCAGGAGGTGTTTTGCGTCGTCAGATTGTAGCCAACCGTTCAAAGGATTACCTCCGCAGGTAGTGCCGACAAATAGGCTCACAGAGAATTAGGGTTTTACTTTATGATTCTCTATTTTTCTATCGTCTCTTCCGGAGAGACTTTAATTCTCTTCTCTACATCTCTTCTTTATCTTCCCAATTAAAGTAATGGAGATCACCCCTTTAGCCTTTAGGGAGGAGAGTTCTAGAGTCACTCTATTATTAGCTCTTTAGGTTTCCATGATATCGTCTAAGAGGGTGATGTTTCTGTTATCCTTCCTTCCTTCCATTGTAGACTTTAGATTTCTTCTGAATAAGCTAGTACCCCTCAGCCTTAGGAACTGGCCTTGTACGTTTAGGGCTAGTTTCCGACTTTTGATCCCCTCTTTGTTTGGTGAGATCCTCCTTTTTTATAACCTCTGTTTTGCTCAGCCTCTCTCAAACTTATGGAGAATTTTTTGTGGGTTTGTTCACCAATTTTAACATCTCGGCTACAAAATTACCCTCTGTTGGTGTTGCCTTCTTTTCTCTTGGAAAAAACATTAAGGCTCCAAGTACTAGTACTATTTTATCACTCAGTATTGTAGGTCGTTCTTAGGCAAGATCTTTTTTGCTATTCCCTCAATATGGACTCCACCTATAAGACAGAGATGTCAGCTATTGAGAAAAAGCAGTTGGCCTTTCCCCGAGGTATGGTTTTGGTTCCGCTTTTTGAAGTAGTTAAAGTGGACACCTTAGAGTAGTCGGACTCTTCACAATAGTGGGTAGGATGCCTTTTTAATTATTTTGTTGTTGATAAATTAGATTTATATAATGACCTTGTGTTTGTAGAGATTCCAATGGATAGGTGTCATTTGCTCCATACCATGAGGACTGAGTTTGCGAGCTCTCCTTTCAGCCCCTCTATTTGTCGGAAGAGAAATCGACTCGTTGAGGAGCAGACACAGCCAAAGAAGAAAACTGGGACCTGACCTAAGGCCTCAGTTGTTCATAGGACTCCATCGGGTGTGAAGGTCGACTCAACAGTCAACTTGGTTCATAGGCCTTGGCAACCTCAAGCTGTCTTATGGAGGCGGACAAGGAACCCCTCACTTTGATACCCTTACCGACTTTTAAGAAGTTAATTTCCAGAGTCCTGATCCCTGAGGTCTTGAGGTTGGAAGAACCTTCCTTCCTCAAGGGCAAATGCCTAGTTTCAAGTTGCTCTGAGGTGAAGTCCCTCCCTATTGACGAGGTGGTTGTGGCTAAGGCTTTCCTGGCAATCTCTCTAGAGTCAGAACTCATGACTGTGCAAAGGCTTGATAAGAAAGAGATACCGTCATAGCTTACTCTGATTGGGATAAAGGTAAGACTTGTTCTTGCTCATGCAATTTGGTCTTTTGATGGCCCATGTGGTCTTATGGTTCTAAGAAGAGATCACGCTTGGTAACCCTTCAAGGGAACTTCTGCAGAAGGCCGAGACCGATCTGGCGTGGAACTTGAACTCCAGAATTCTGATCTTTGTGTAAAGGTTGAGGCCAAAGAGAAAGAGAAAACGCACATCTTAAACGAGCTAGCGACGTACTTAGATGTCTTGAAGGTTTCTCAGAAGTATAGCGAACATTTGATAAATGAACGAGAGGTCGCAATTGAGGAGGTTGTCAAGGCGGCGACCAGAAGGATAATAGAAGAATATTGGGACTCCCATGAGTTCTAGAAAGAGCTCTATGGCATTGCCAGGGAAGCCATGGAGAACTTTAGAGACTACTGGGCATTTCGGGATGAAGTTCGAGCTAAAAGACTCGAGGCAACAGTAGAGGCAACAACAACAAAGGCAATGGCCGACTTCAAAAACTCAAAGGATTTCGAGGAGATTTTCAAACGAGCCGCGACAAGACTGAAAAAGGGTTGTGAGATCTTCTTGAAGATGGCCCTTAATCATTCAGAATTGGATTTCACTACTCCGGATTACCCTGAGGATGTGAAATATATACATGCCATTTTTCCTATATTTTAAATGGGCAAAAGGTACAAAAAACCCCTCGTATTTTTCACAAATTCTCACATAAGCCCTTATGGTGGTCACTGGCTCAAAAATCACCCTGTGGTTTTTGAAAAATGTGCAAATAAGCCCTTAAAAGTAACACCGTTAACTTGCCATTAGGGTTTAGGGTCTATTTACACCCTTTTGAGCACCTCAGGGTGATTTTTGACCATCGACAAAAAAAAAAAAGCCTAATCCTCTTTGGTGGCATCTCCTTAGCAGCGAGATCACCGGGGTTCCGACAGAGAGATCCCTGCCATTACTCCCATCTTCCTCTACAATATCAATCTCCTTTTGATGTGTAGCATTTTGCTGATGTAGGCAATAGGATGGCCCTCTTGTATAAGAATAGCTCCAATTCCCCAGTTAGAAGCATCTGTTTCAACTATGAAAGGTTGAGTAAAGTTAGGCAAGGCTAGAACAGGTGCTGTGGTTAATGCTCTTTTAATTTCTTCAACAAGCCCAGGCCCATAGGCCCGCCCATACAAGCCCCACACAAGGTTGGACCTAACTCAACTCAGAAAACCGGCTTGCTGAGTGAGGGTTGCCCAACCTTATATGTACAAGGAACCATCCTTGGCCAGCCAATGTGGGACTAAACCCCTAGGCTTAGAGATGCTACACATCACATCTCCCCGACTCCCTCGACGCCCTCGCCGTGGTCCAGCATCACGGCACCTCCCGGTCTGGCAGCACCGGCTTAACCCGGGCGAACGGTGCCCCACAGGGACCGACCCTCTCTGATACCAATGTTATGGACCCGGGCCCGCCCATACAAGCCCAGGCCCATAGGCCCGCCCATACAAGCCCCACACAAGGTTGGACCTAACTCAACTCAGAAAACCGGCTTGCTGAGTGAGGGTTGCCCAACCTTATATGTACAAGGAACCATCCTTGGCCAGCCAATGTGGGACTAAACCCCAAGGCTTAGAAATGCTACACATCACCTTTCCATTATCATCATTCTCAACAACTTCAGCACGCTCTCCTTCTTCATTAATGTGATCGTTGTCGTCGTCTTCATCTTCTTCCTCTTCAACCTATGAGCAGATAATCCCAAATCGAGCACCAAAGCACAATTGATGGATTGAAGAATTAGGGTTTAACATGAAGCTACTGAAATCCCTAACCGTAACAGTCACACTAAATAACAATGAAAGACAAGTAGAGTAATTCGAGTAGAAAATTAGGGTTTCAAGTACATAGTCACGGCAAACACGGGCCTTGGTGAAGCTTATAGATGGAGAAATAAGGAGTGATTCATGGAGAAATACAGGTCAGAGATGGAAATAGTGAAGTGATTGAGATTTTTGGGAACGGGGTGGGATGGATCTGACCTTGAGATGGGGGAGATCAGAGAGGTGGAGCTCTGGGAGTTGGGGCGAGGGCATGATGTCCCATGGCGGCCCGGTTCAACTTGAGACCTCCCGTATGCGGCATAAATAGCGGGATCATCCATGCTCTCACTTAGGTGTGGAGAGCGGTGCTGGCACAACGTAGAGCCCAAAATCTTCGACATGTGCTTCCTGATCCTTGATTAGGTTTTTCATTTTTTTGGTTCAATGGCTCAAAAATCACCTGAGGTGCTCAAAAGGGTGTAAATATTTAAGGGCGTATTTGCACCTTTTTTGAAAACCATAGGGTGATTTTTAGCCAGTGACCACCATAAGGGCTTATGTGAGAATTTGTGAAAAATACGAGTTTTTTTTTTTACCTTTCACCTTTTAAATGTTTAAATCAAAATTAAATTAATAGATTTAGAATTTGAATTGATATAACATGACAATTCATCTTAAATTTCAAAGTTATAAATATTTAAATTACATGAATATGCTTTGAAAAATTTTATCTTATATATCACATCTATTTCGTTTCTATCGTTATCTGTTTATCATCAATCAATCTAGCTAAAAGTCTAGCTTATATTTTATCCCAAACTAAGTATATTTTGTTTGGAAAAAAACAGAGGAAACTTTGGAAGCAACAAACAGCGCTGATGGGAAGTGCATCAATTCAGGGATAATAAAAAACACACTCTCCACTGCTGGTTATGGCCTAACAAATAATGGAATCCTCTTCACTGGTTATCCAGTGATTGGATTCCAAAACAAGCTCCAATCTTTTGGGAGTTGTCTGGATAGCAATGAGGACTCCCTTATCACTTCATGTTCATGGGATCCAAGAGTCAGAGGACGGTTCTTTCACCAAACCACATTCTCCATAGCACTCTCAAAAGTCAAAGACTTCATCCTTGATGTCCAGAAGCTAAGGGACATGCAACCAAATACTTTGTGTGGTGTGGAGATCTACAATGGGATTCTGATGAGGTATGTGAAAGGGTCAACTGCTTTCATGGGTACCCAAGAGGATTCAGTGGACTTTGATATCACTTACTATAGAAGTCATGATCCTATGAGTCCAAGACTTCATGAGGATGTTCTTGAAGAGATTGAACAGATGGGGTTGTTTAAGTATGGAGGGTTGCCGCATTGGGGGAAGAACAGGAACTTGGCTTTTGATGGAGTGGATAAAAAGTATTCAAAGATTGGAGAGTTTTTGAAGGTGAAAGAGGTTTTTGATCCTGATGGTTTGTTTTCAAGTGAATGGAGTGATGAAGTTCTTGGGATTCAGGGAAGAAGAACAAGTGTTGTGAGAGAGGGTTGTGCTCTTGAAGGCCTATGTATTTGCTCAGAAGACAGTCACTGTTCTCCGACCAAGGGCTACTTTTGCCGGCCTGGTAAAGTTTATACGGATGCTCGTGTATGTTCGAAGGTGGTGAAGAGGCGTTCATTTGGTCCAAAGTGCCCGGAAGTGCAGAAGTGGACGGAAGTCCCACTTCTCCGCTTTCAATGTTTATTTTACAGAAAATGAAATCATTTCGGGTGGGCTAAGTGAAATCATTTCGAGCTACATTTTAGTATGGTGTTTATTTACACGAAAGTAGGGAAAGCCATAAATCATGTGAATATGTTTATATACATTTTACATGAAAGATTATAAACATCAATAGCCTTTTTTTGATACTCTTTATGAGATGGCAAAACCGAATATTTGTACAAATTTTCGGAGTGTCTTGATAACTGTAGTTGAATAAACTACTACTTTTTATTCCATTAATTATACATAATAGGTATAATACCCAATTTAGTCCCTCTATTATACCAAATCGACCCTTTTAGTCCCTCCATTATAAATTGAGTCTTTTTAGTCCCTCTAATTTCACTATTATAAAAATTCAGTCCCTAAAGGAATATATACATGGACTAAAAAGGCCTAAAAGCTATATGTATAGGGACCAAAAAAGCATATGGAAGGACTAACATTTCTCAATCGGAAAAATAGAAGGACCAAAAAGTATCAAAGTATATTAGAGGGACCAAAAGGACCGATTCAGTATAATAGAGGGACTAAATTGGGTATTAGACCTACATAATAAAACATAAATTATTATGTTATTGGTGAAAACGACTAGAGTATACATTACATCATCATAAAGGTTTAGGTCAAAACTCAATTGACATCAAACCGTCTGATCATCCCAACTCTACATAATACCCCAGTAAATTCTACCAATTGACATCTAATTGTCTTCAAACTAGTGTTCAGCTGGTACCTTGTTAGCATCCAACTAGAGCTAACAAGCTCAACACTATATAAAGAGGACCTCAACTCATAACAAGGACCATCTAAGTATTTTGTATGATTCAAGACTAATTACCTACACTTCACTCTCAAAATACTCTCAACTCTCTCTCACTCTCCTCTTTGTTCTCCATTTCATTCGGAATCTCTATGATTCGAGTGTCGAAGGCTACCTGGGGCATAAGCGCCCGACCCTCATCTCTCTGTAGATTACTCTTCTGGTGAAAAGCGATCCTTGAAGATCCGATCTTTGGAGAAAGAAGATGATCCTACAAGTAAGAAGTTCATATGAAGAGTCATCCACAAAACCGATCTTTCACTCCAAATCATTGAAATTTATCAATATCCACGATCTCTCCCATCCGTTGATATGGATCTGTTCTAGGAATATGATCCCTAAGAGAAGCAGATCCCGACATCAGCATATTAATAATGAAAAAAAATAAAACATATACTTTAATTAAGGACTTTGATTAAACATTTGGACTCCAAAGTTTATCAGCATAAACTTCAGAATGAGTTCTTTTTTGATAAAGTGGATAAACCACAATTTATTTATTAATTAGCATAAGGGAGTTCGATACATTGCCCAAACAGCGAGGACAAGAGAAACAATAACTTTAACATATTAAAACCGCCCTCACTGCCTGGGGTGTTGCCTCCTCTTCTCATCCATTACGCCTGGCCTGCTCCTGCTGTCGTGCCCTGGGTCGGAGGTGGGTCGTCTTCGAACTCATTATAATTCAGAATGAGTTCTTGATTGAGTTAAATTCATCAATCATGACTGACAAAGCTAAGCTAAGAACAGATTGTATTGATTATTCAGCCCATAAATTATAATAAACACAGTTACCAACTGATAGTCACTCAAGAATAGAGAAATTTAATCTTAACTATGCTCAGAGAAATCATTAATTTCTAAGCCATATGAATGGTGTTTACTCAGTAAAAATTACAGAAATAATTGTAAACATAGTTGCACTAATCTTAAAGAGGATTTAATCATATCCAAAACATTATCATGTTAATCAAGATTTTCATGGGCAGAAAGGAAGCAAAAACTTTGTTTGAGATGCAATGAAGTTTGCAAAACATGTAGAAAACTGCAGTAAAAGAACACATTTGGGAGATTCATGACTTGCATAGAGCAAAAGATTGTCAACAAACTTTCATATATACAACAACAATGCTGATATGAAAACAAACATGGTAGAATTAGCAAAAAATTAAGATGCTAGCTTGAATTTCATCTCTAAGCAATGAGCAGCAGAAAATACAGTGGCGCCAATGTCTGCTCATCAGCTTTATCTTTACAAGGTCATTTTGATGCAATGAGATCCCCATCAAATGCAAGCTCGAAGAACATACATAATCCGTAAGCCGCACAAGAATAAATAAATGTTGCTGCAGAGCACAAGCTTTCAACAGTGCATGGACACTCTTGAAATCAGACAAGAAAGAGAGAAAATTCAAAGACTTCTGCATTTCTTGAACGATTTCAAGCTTGATTAGATTTCTCAAACCAGAATCAAGGAACTATGATTCTGATATCTCCAAGGCACTAGACAATCTAGCAGTTTCAATAAATGCTGGATCAAGGAACTTAGCCACAAAAGCCCACATCCTGTACACATCTTCAAAATTTGTGAGGAAGCCAAGGGAGGCAGTGACAACCTCCACTCTGACTACAGCATGCTTATTTTCATGACGCCCGTTCTTTATCGGTCTGCACCAAGCAGTCTCACCCACGTCTACAGCTCCATTCAGCTGTTTGCTGCTGTTCTCCATAATCCTTATATGACTAAGAAAGCTGATTCCTAAAGCAATGCCATCTTTCTCAGCCAGTTTTTGAACAATTTCAGGGTTAATCAATGTGCCAGTACTATCCTTCAAGTTGAATGCCACAGCTGCACCTCTCTCGTATTTGATCTTCGGACCATAAATGTGGACAAGAGGCAAACCATTTACCTCTTCTGAATCTCGTATGCGCAACTGCAGCAATGAGGTCACAAGCCAATTGACTAGATATCTGAGCCGTAACGTGGTTTTGTTTAGACCCATCATGTTCACATGAACAAGATGCCTGCAAATAATCTCTGGCTCTTTTCTGCTCCACTCCTCGCCATCATCATCATCATCTCTGTCATCGCTAATGCCATGCGCTTGTGCTAATAACTTTCCTGCATCTGAATCCCTGCTCAGTCTTTCATTAGGTTTATTGTCCTCCAAGCTGAAAGAAACTCTTCTACCCATGCTTGCAATCCGATCATTCTCTTCGACGCCGAAGAATCTTCCCCCAGGATACCGCATGTTATTTACTTCTCTTCTTCCCAACAGCCTAAAATCACCTTCAGTTTCCCTTCTTATCGCACTTTCCTTCATTTCCATCATGCTTTCCTGACCATTCTGATGCCCAACATTGGAATTATTGTTACTAATTTCACTCCCATTAGTGACTTCAGCCTCTTCCTCAATCTCGGTAGCACACCGTGAATCTATACTATTTCGGTTGCATTTTTGTGGTTCTTCTTCAGGCACTTCCTTAACATGGGCCAGCTCTTGTGAAACAGACAAGACAGCGGCATCAAAAGAAAATACCCGGGCATCGTAAACAGGGTTGTTTAGCATCTTAGTAGCTCCAACTCTAGGTGACCTTCTCTTGTGATGCTTACTTCCATTAGACAATGAAGTTGGTAATGGAGAGCGAACATCTCCTCTGTTCAACTGTCCAGAGTTCTCTGATTGAAGAGGACTCTGACCCAAATCGATCCAGAAAGCATTGTCTGATAACTCATCCTCACTGAAAGCCGGGCTTTTCATCACATCGCCGACTGAAATACTCTCTGTTTCCTCGTAGATGGTACTTGCTCCATCCCTATCAGAGCTGTTATCCTGATCCATCTCAGTCTCAAACACATCACGGACCTGAGCCGATGTGAATACACCAGAGAAAGCAGGCAGTTGAGAACCCTGCTTGGTATCATCGGTGGCCGATACATTTGCATTTCCATCAACTTCTTCATCTTCATCTACAATGAAACCATCCAGACCATCCAATGAGTCACCTAGATACTGAGGGAACACAGGAACAATTCTCACCATTCCTGATCCAGTGCTGCCATTTTTGTTTTGCAAGCTTGTCATCACTGACTTTTTTATGAGAAGACAACCAAAACCAGTAGGATCAGAACCAAACACCCGGTAGAACGATGTTATAATGAAATCAGGCCGGAAAAGGGACAGACCGAGCGAATCCATGTCCTTAGGACCCAAAGCTCCTGCATCAAGCAACACATGCCAATTGTTCTGCTGTGCCAATGCCATCCACTGATAGGAATACTTTGCTCCAGTAACACGAGACTGAGCAGGGAACACGAAAAGCCCAGTGGCCGAATCCTTCTTCCTCCTCTTCTTACTAGAAGATAACTGCCTCCTCAACTCAGTGGAGCAAAGCTTGAGTGTAGGCCATCTGAACCAAGCATTGTAAATCTTCGCGCCCTTCTCCTTAGCATTCTGAGCCATCCAATGCACAGACTGGCTCTCATGATCAAACATTGTCAACAACTTCTTGTTTGTATGAAATGGATAAGAACTAGCAAGCAACTTGAATGCAGAACCTCTACTGACAGTGAACACAAGACCATACTCATTCTCAGGAATGTTCAGATAATTCATAATCCTAGTTTTGATATCATGTTCAACAGTGCCATCTTCAGCTCCACCAAAGAGAGCATGGTTGCTAAGATTCGCAGTGATCTCCGAGAGACCGAAAGCAGAAGACTCATAGTCTTGAAAGCTCTGAAGGTAGGAAAACAAGCCGAAGCCGCAGTAATCAAGGCATACCTTGGCGCCGGCTTCCGAGAGGTGGTGATACTCATCGGAACGAAGCCTGTCAACCTTCTCAGAAGCTTGGTACTTGGGGTACATTGTGAGGAACTTTGCCAAGGACTCTTGAAGGCCAGGAATGGAGTCTTCCGAGCTGAAGCTCAGGCAGGAGAACTCTGCAGTGGCACGGAGGAACTCCCTCTGAGCATGAAGCCGAGCAAGAGACCGAGTCCGGCCAATGGCAACGGCTTCAGACTCCAAGTCCTGGGACTTGAACAGGGAGCCATCTTCAGAGGCCTCCTCAAGAGCCTCCCTTATCTTCATCTCCTGAAGGTGCCTTGTTCTTGATGTCTTCTGCTTGGATTCTTTATGGAATTCAGAGGAATCCCCATCCTTGTTCTTCTTCTCCAGGATCATGGCTGCACAATAGGATATGGGTTTCCATAGAGATAGATGCATGTATGCAAGCACAAACAAAAGAAAAATCACAACTTTATGAGAACTTGAGACACAAATCAAGAAGCATACACCTCTAAAGCTTCAAGAACATCCTCCAAACCCTAATGACAGAGATCCCCTCTAAAGAAACACATCAAAATCAAACCTTTGGAACTAGACCATCCATCTCACCTGCCTCATAACTCCAAATCCATGCATTGATTACTTCATTCCTCTTTCTATCCAGCCATGCCCACTGCCCACATTAACATTAACCACTACCCCCCAGACAAAAAACAGCACACATCCACACGCTCACTAACAGACACTAACAATCAAAAACTAAAACAAATCAACAACAACATAACAGGCTGATTAGTATAAGGGAAACACAAACACAAACTGACCATTGACTTTTTCAGCACTTTTTTTTATACCTCTCACTTTGCTGGATCTCTTGGATTCCATTGCCATCCCATACCACTTCTTTAACAGGAGTCTCAGGCTGTGGGACCTTTGTAAAGCCTTCTCCTGTCCCAACTCCTTAGACTGTTCTTTTCTATACTTCAGTAAAAAGTTGAAATTTTGGAACTGTCATTCTCCACCAATCTCATCCCTTTGAATAATTCAATGCTCGGACAAGTACATAGAAATGGCTGTCCACCACCACATTTGTTAGGTGTGTGAATTAAATACATTCAGCCAATGATAAGATTAAACTATAAACTTTAGTAGACAAGATCAAACATCTATTCAGTTGGTTTATTACCTTCACATGTGTATTCAAAAGGAGACTTTTTTTTTCTTTATATTATACTTTTCAAGGATTGTGACAAATGTTTTGACTGGAATTTTAACTCATTGCATGGAAAAAACCACCCTTTCCTCTCTCAATTGTAGAAATCAACACACAAAACCATGAAAAAACTAAACTTGATACCTGCCACTCCCTAGAAACTTTGTGTCTCTCTTCATTTTGTTCTCTTCCTTAGACTTTAGAACTTAGTGGTATTTAAAAATCTAAAGAAGTGGCTCTGAGATTCAAGCATAGAGAAAAATCATTTTTTTTCAGGCTAACATGTGATTCTTTCTCATTCATTGCATTATATGAAACTTGTGATCACTGATTAAACAAAATGTTTCTGTCTGATATCATGAGTTTGAATATCAATGCAAACATGGATGAGAGGTTGACTACAAAAGTATCAACATGAATGGTGAGATGCAGCATTTGAGTGCACTGCAGTGAACATCTCTCCTGTCTCTTGCTTCTCATCATCATCTTTACCACATTCTTCTTTTGTTCACCTTCTTGTTAAATCAAATGCCATGGAGGTCTTCTATTTCTCAGATAAAGTGAATAAACCACTGATTCACTTTACTGTTCCTCTGAAACTAAAATCACATTGGATGCTTGTTGACCAGATTTGAAACCAAAGGAGCTGAAATGACCCAACCATTAAAAACCTTAGCCCCACACATGAATGAAAGGAACATTTACAATGAGTAAAAAAAAAAAAAAAAAACAAGATGGAAAGGACAACCCACATTTATACAATGAACTGCACATGCATGTGCATTTGGCAGTAGAACCAAAACATGTTACAAAATCCAAAAGCCTTAGAAAAAATCACTGAAGAATAAAGAAACCAGTTCATCTTTTTAGTGTTTAGTAGGGGACCTGTATTTTCTGTCATGAAGGACAACTCCAACTGTATTTTGGGCTGACCTTAAGAACATTCTCTTCCTTGAATGAATGAAAACATGAACTAAAAACTTATTCCCGCTGATGGACACAAGAAAAGGATGAAACCAGCTGGAAATATTCTCAATTCTCATGTTTATTAGAATTGAAAATTACACAAGAAAACCTCAAAGATGAACAGAAAGAACAAGCAAAGTAAAGTTATATAAGTATGATATCGATCTTAAACTATTGGAGTAGTAGTACTTAGTCCTTTACTCAAGAGCTTTGGAATAAAGTGTCTTAAAACTTAAGATTTGTTGAACTTCTCAAGATGATTACTGAGAGGTGGGGGTGCTTTTGATGAAGCAAGAACACAAGAAAAGAGAATTAAAGTGTTCTTCTTTGAAACTTTAGAAGAAGATGTTTAGTGTTCATCCTGGTTGTGCTTATGATTAGTGTTGCATGATCAGCTACTTTAATGATGTTTCCTATTAGTTAATTTACTAATTAATATGATAATCACCTCCTTAGATATTCTTCTAAAGAAGCACATGAATGGACCAACAAGGAATGAATGGGCTGGGCTAAGTTGGACTGGGCTGGGCTGTTAAACTATTTGGACTCTATTGAGTTCAAGCCCATAACTTGTTTGATTAATTCTTGTTTATCTACTTTTAATTTTTTTTTTCTATTTTTGAATTTCAAAGAAAACTAATTAAATTTCACTATAAGAATCTCTAATAATAATTGATTTTTACCATTATTTATAAAAAGTGAATGTTATGCATTTTCAGGGTGTATTACTAAGGAAAATTTCTTTAAAAAAATCCAAAAATAAAAATAGTAAGAGCAGAGCAGCCATTTGGAATGCCGACTTTAAAAGAGACTAAAAACCTGATTTCATAAAAAATTATTTCTATAGCTAATTTATGTATATTCAAATTTAAAAATAAAACATAAATAAAAATTATACAACAACAAAGTCATAATCTCATACTAGACGGGGTCTGCTATATAAATTTTTTGTCTCCATATAGCTCTATAAAAGACAAGATATGGATCAATCATCAACATCTAATAAATGCAAGTCACATTATCTCTCTCCCCTAATCCTCTACCCACCTCTACCCCTCTTTTTACCTTCTATTATGAAACTATAATATTTTCAAACCGGAACATCAAAGGTAGACAGGTGTCTAAATCATCTTAAAAGTGTTTCTCTCATTTTATCTTCAAAAATTATGTTTGCACAAAATTTTAAAATTTTCAATTTTATTTTATTTTTTATAACTAATTCTATAACTTTAAATAAGTAAAAATAAAAATTAAGTCATGTTTATAAAAACAAAAACTAACTAATATTAATTCATCTTTGTATAAAAAAAATATATTAAATTAATTTTAGATTTTAAAATTCTTAAAATTAAAAATATCATATTTTGGATTTATTTTTTTAAAATTTTTTATATAAATTTTAATTTTTTATGTGAGGACGTAATTTTTTTTATCCTTATTTGTCAGATTTGAAGTGATAAAATTATTTATAAGATTAAAAAAAATTAATAAATTCACTCTTTTTGTTTTAACTTTTTTTTATTGAAAATTGTTGAAAATTAAAACAAGAGCAAATTAATTATTAGTCCTTCTCACTATTCCATACTATTTCAACTTTAATAAAAACCCACCCAAAACACTATTTGTTTTAAGCCCCTAAACACCCCTATCTAGGGATCATGTGGCAAATACTACACTATTCAAGGGATGAATAGTGAATTACCTATTAAAACAATGCCGACTCCACAAGAAATAAAAAAAAAATCTTTAAAGCAACACTGTTTTTGATAAAACAAAGTTAGTTTTGCGATTAAGTTTTTTTTAAGCGTTATTAAAAAAATTATTTCATTTAGCTTTTTAAGAAATTGCCCTATTGACGAATATCAACTTTTATAAGGGTTACATTTGCAAAACCACCCTGCAACAATAAAAATATCTCCGGTGGGAGTGCCAGTTAAGCATGGAAAAAAGTCATCAAATTGGAAAAATATCTCCCAGTCACCATCAAAGGTAAGCTTATAGACGGTAAGCAGAATCCAATCCAATGGATACGTACAAACGCCCGCGGTTTTCTCCATTCCAGCCCGAATCAACGGCCACGATTTCATTCCTTCTATTCTCACATTCTATCATTTCCCCAAACACCGAAAAAGGTGACTCTTTAAGACACTTCAATCTTATCAACTTGTAATATAAAATAAAATAATTATAAATATTTATTTTAAATTAATAGTAACCTAAATTTAGTTAATTTTGGATAAATTCTACAAGAAAATAATTAATTTTTATTAATTTCTGCTCCAGCTCAGCTGGGTCACAAAAGCAAGGTCACAATCTTGGGTTTAAATAAAAATCGGGCTTTTAGGCTCATCCTTATCCGATACTCTATTCCCGCTTTTCCTATATAAACTTCTCGTTCGGTGGACCGTATCACAAGAAACCCAAGCCATGAGAACGGTGACTCTCCGATCTCCGGCGCCGTCTCCGGCGCCGTCGCCGTCGCCGGCGTCTTCTCTCTTCTCTGAGACTCTAACGCGATCTCGGCCGCCGATGATCGTATGCTGCTCGGGGAGAAGCGGTGGCCCCTCCTCTATTCCTAAGCTTGAGCCCTTCAGTCGGAGCCGGATCGATCGGCTCGTCAAGGACCCTCCCTTCTTGCAGAAAGCTGAGGACGATCTCACAGGTAGCTATCTTCGCCTATTCTTGAATCTTGATGCTGTTCAATACTTGTGGATTTTGATTCTTTGTTGCTCATCTGGTTATAAATGGTATTTTTGGTAGATTTACCTAGAAAACCTAGGATTAGATTTGGTAACAGTTATCAAGGTATAATTTAGGGATTGTTTCCTTTTTTATTGCTGCCTTAGGTCGTGATTTTGAAGAGCATGAAGTAGTTAATGGATGATGATACCTCTGTTTGCATGTGTACTGATGAATGACATATGGGGGTTGAAAAAGGAGGGAAAAGAGAGAAAAATCTTTGGATTGTGGTTTTCTTCATTGATAGGATCCTGGGTTGTGATCTTGATGAGGATCTGAATTTTATATGAGGGGAAGAATGAATAGTTGATTTTTACCTTGAAAGCGTTGTGTTCGTCATCTGTCCTGATGGTAATCCGCATGGTAGTCCTCATTTCCTGTGATTCAAGGAAAGACTTTAGCAAAATTGAAGCTTTAGGTTAGTAGGAATGGTTAAGGAGAGTGGAGTTAATTTCAACAAATGAGTTTAGGATCGTATGTGATTAACCATCCTCTGTTTTGAGGTTAGCCTTGTGCACTGAGGTTCAATCGAGAAAACAGAGTATCCACATGGAAGGATGATCTTGCACGCATTTGGTCCTCTCGATTCGAGGTTGATGGAGCCTTGTATATATGCTAGGTTGCATTTTTAAGTCTGTCAAATAAGTCATCTTTCTTTAGATATTTAGATCATTATTTTAGCAGATGGTCCCATGGGCCATGGATGGAATGTATGTTTCTTAAAAAAAATATCTGAAATTTTCGTTAGGATGGTGATTGTTTGTGATTTAGGGTTCTTTTATAGTTTTTAGAAGTTGCTTCTTAACATATTGGTGGCAACTTTATTGGAGCCTTTATGGTAATTGTCTTTAAGCTAATGCCCGATATGGTTATGGTCTTCTTTAAATTTGGATGATGCAAAGTAGAGATAATGCATCATTATGAGCTTCTATGTTCCTAGTCTTTGAAGATAAAGCAGCCATAATCAATATTTTTAAGCTAATACCAGCAGTAGTATTCCCAGTCTTTAATTATCCACCCATTCATCTGTGAAATGTAACAGTTGCTATTGAATCAGTTACTTGATCATGAATTGTTTGGTGGTGCCTTAGAATTATGCCTGAGAATCAGAGACTGGGTACCTCTGCATTTGAACATTAAGGATTGTCAACATTTGCAGTTGTTCTATGTGCCAGACTTTGAGACATTAAATTTGCTACACGAAATGTCACTTGCTAATTGCAGTTATTATTAAGTCTCATAGGCAACCACAAAATTGCATGTTTTATATATACTATAGAACATAATAGAAAGTGCAAATGGAATCTATTTTTAGGCTTTGTCTTGAGTTTGGTAAGTATGACACTGTGAGTGGGATATACAGCTTAAAGCTGTTTATTCTACTCTCTCTTTTTTTTTTTTTTTACAATATTAATGGATACCATTTTTAGGCTAAGGCAATCAGTGAATTTGTGTGATGATTTGTGTTCTTCTTGAATGGACCATGTTATCTGAATCTTATCTTATTGGAAGAATTTGCCATTCTTTCATTTCACCTGGCTATTAATACCCAATGAGTTGTGTTAAAATTTGCTCTTTTGGATGTATTGTATGTAGAATATTGCTCCACCCTCGAAGGTGATAAATCTTACAGTTGTTGGATGGCCTACTTCGAACTAAAAGATCTTGAAGTAAGTTTATGCACAAACCTTCAATCCTTCTGATTACTCCTATCCATAAACACAAAATCAACATGTTCTCTGTCCAACAGGAAGAAATGACACAGGAAGATGTAGAGAAGTTTGTGAGGCAAGCTGGTGGAGTAAAAGCTTTGATAAACTGTCTTCATGGAATCACAGCAATGCAAAAGAAGCAAGAAGAAAAGGCCACAAGACCTGTAGCATTGAACGGAAAAACCGATAAGAGGAACCCATTTCCAGTCCCGGATGGAATTCCAAAATCTCAGGAAGAGCTTGAGGAAGAAGAGGAAGGAAGAATGCCTGATTCCCCATTCACCCGGCTACTCAGAAGCATGGGCAAGCTTCCTGCTTGGTATTCTCAACCTCCAGACCATGAGACAGATTGATTGTCCAGCATTAGTACAACAACAACAACAACTAAGCCTTAATCCCATACTAGATGGGTTGGCTATATGGATTTTATGTGTTCAATGTCCCTCTCTTAAAAAGTAAGATCCAGCTCAATATCTAATATACATAAATCTCGGCACTATTACTCTCGATGTAATCTTAGATCTACTTCTTATCTTATATTGTCCGGTATCAGTAGATTGTAAATATTCTTTATATGCTTTTGATTGTAAATATTCCAGTTTTGATGTTTCGATGTAAACAAGACTTGTATAAGAAATTTAGATGATACTTTGGCTAAATTACAGTTTATTATTGTGCTGACACAAGTTTGATGTTTATATGGCCTTTGATGGATGAAATACTTCCTTTGCTAAATTATATTGTGCTGGCACAAAATTTATTCGGGCTGATGGAGAAATAAGAAGTGATATATCCAATGTCTCTTAAAATTCAAAGTCTTTATTTGGTTAGTAAGAGAGAACAAAATTTTGACATAGATCCGAATAGTCTTTCCTATGTTTAGGATTCTAAAGACTTATCTTTTTTTGGATGGTTCATGAATGAACCTAATATATATATATATAAACGAAATATAGGATTCCTTCAGTCTTGGTCCGACGGAAAAGAGGGGGTAAAAGCTTATTTAATTTAATTTTTTCAATTTGAACTTATTGATTCGTTCATTGAAATAGGCATATCTCAGACTAAACCAGAAAAGTCAAAAACGGTAGAAATTTTTTCTTTTATTTTTTAATGAGAATTGGTTCAGGTATAAATCGAATTCCATTATCACATGATTCGATAAAAATATCTTGAATTTTTTTATGTCGATATCAGATTGGTTCACGTATTAATCAAGCCAATCTTATTCTGATTGATCATAAATCATATTGGTCTTGAAACAATTCACTACATTTTTATTTACTAAAAATAAGAATATTAAAATACCAATAATATTAAATATTCATAATCTTACCCACTTATTAGTATTAGACAAATCAAATTTAGCCTTGTTTGGTTTGGGGTTATCCCCCAACACAGTTTTCAATGAAAAAAAATTTCTCGTCAAAATCTTTAATTAAGATTTAAAAATATAACCCACTAATATATAATCAACATATCATTATCTTATCATTAATGTCTTTACTTTAAAATTTTTCTCCAAAAATTTTAAAACTTTTCAAAATTTATTCCTAATCTCAAATGGGATAACTCCCAACCAAACACAATCAGGATTCAGGGCTACTTTAACACATATTTTGTCATTTTACCCTATATGGTAGGGATTTGAGGTCATTTCCACAATCTATTTAGGATAGCTCATATTAAAAAATGTGTTTTTTTTTTAAATTATTATGGTTTAATGAAACTCATATCTCGCTAAAGCTACAAGCGGTGGAATAGACCAGAGATGGCATGCCGCATGGTGCCTTGCCTTTGAGGATGTTCCAGAGGAACCAGGGCACAGTGTACCCCTAACATCTCAACACCTATATATGTGCTCTATCATGTATAACCTGTATACCAGGAAAATTATTTTTAATATAATATAATAATAATATTTACTTTGTATTACAATTAATTTGGGAAAACAATAAGGTGGACCCCGTACGGACGACGTGCAGGGGAATCTTAAAACATTTAGCCAATGCTGAGATGAAACGCGTCAATGTTCGGGAGGGGGAACAGGCTAGCAGCACAGCACCTGCAGCACCTGTTAACCAAGCCAGGGGCTTATCGCGTAAGCGGATTCGTCCGGCACTGACCACCTTGGGCTTGACGGCCTGACCGAGAAAGACCCGTGAACAAGGCTCGTACCCGACCCGGAATCCAAGCCGGGTCTGCCCGAATCCGAAAGAAGACTTAGACCCGCAATCCATCCTAATGTAGAAAAATGGTTAGCTCGGTTCTTCACAATAATGAGAATTAAGATAATTTTAATTGAAATGATCTAATATAAATGTGGAGTGATATTAGTTTATTTTTTAGATTTTGTGACAAAATGTAGTGTGTAACTCTAAATCTAAAAATATAAGATCATCTATGATTATAAAATACTGAGATCATAAAAAATTCAGAAAAGAAAGCATGCATGCAAACAAGGAAGGGGGACAAAGAATGCTGTATTTCTGTGCTGGTGTTCAGTGAACAGTGTATGTCCTGATTGCTAGACAAGTTGCTATTCTCTCAAATGTGAAGGAGAAGGGAAAGGGATGAGTGCTTTGCTGTCCTTATTTTTTTATCTCAAAATTCCAAATACTAGAAGCCAAGCTTGGACTCCCAAAGTCCTGGCAAGGAAAAGACCATCTGAATGAATATATTGCTGCATGCCTTCTCTGCCATCAATCCATTTTGCCATTGGACCACTTTCAAGTTACATTTATGTATATATCATTCATAATATTTTCATATATATAAACTAATTAAATATGTATCATTTTTCGGATGAGGCTCGAGGCTTCAAAGACACAAGTCAAGTCGAGCCTCGCATTCACCAAGAAGGGTCCACACTGTTGATAGGCTTCTCAGAAAGGCACACCAACAAGATCGAACCGTATTGTTAGGTCCGGAGGCACCTCACACTCCACGTTAATAGTTGCCAACATGTACCAACTAGGTTAATCAAGCTTCTGAGCTCTATTATGTTTTGAAATCTCGCACTTATGTATTTTGAAAACGTAACACTTGGTTTATTCATCTTTTATAATAAAAAAAAAAAAAACATATTACCAGTCAATATTATTTGTATGAGGGAAAAAATATCAAATGAGACGTGGTATGATCACAAGCACCTGAATGAGGGATCAACTGTTAGTCTAACTACTTAGCTAGTCATATGATGGTGAATAATAGTTTTCTAAAAGACCCTAAAAGATATTGAAAGATAACAACTAACCGTCTCTAGGTTGGTACAGTCTAGTTGTCTTTGAGTTGACAACCAACTGTCATCCTTTACCTCCTATCTCCTCGACATAGTCCAACACTTTTAATTGACCAACAATCTTAAGACTATATATATAAGAAGGGCCTCAACACACAAATCGATAACAAATTAATAATCCGGGCATGCTATGTAGGAATCCACTAAGATTGATCGCCAATATGTGCATCACTCACACTTGAAATATTCTCTACTCTTTCCCATTCTATCTCTCTAACTCTCCTCCTTGCTCTTATTTCCATTTAGAGTCTCTGACTTGAACGTTGAAAACGCGCTTGGCTTTGGGGATGAGCCCTTAGGCCTTCTTTCTTTGCAGATCTCTCTCCCAATAATGCGTAATCATTGAACGTCTAATTTTCTAAAAAAATGTTGATAATGTGAGAACAAAGGAGTTCATCTGATAAGTTATCCACTACAACTAATCTCTTACTCAAAATCATTTGAAGCTCTGCAAACATTACCGGCCTCTCTTATCCGTTGATCTACATCTGTTCCAATCCCTTATCACGAATCTCAGCGTCAATATTATCATATATTATTTTATGATAATTTATATTCATGTAGGTGTGTTGATTTTATGATAATTTATCTAAAACAAGTCTCTTCCTTGTTGTCCACGATTCCAACATTGGTCTAGCTCCCCAAACACCTTTTTCAGTGAGTGCCTCCTTTTCTTTCTCAAAGACACCACATATAAACAAATAAAACCAGTGTCTAAATCCAAGCATGAAAAGGGCTCCACCTCAAGCTTATATATATCACATCCACATCCATAAAAGATCGTGAGAGAGAGCGACATTGTTCAAATGATTCCTAAGAATATTTGACTGCAAGTACACCTAACATTATTCATCACTCTTCTTTCCATCAACCCTAACCTACTGTCCACCTTCATGCATGCAACAAACAGTCACACATACATAGTACTAGAAATGGGTTTAGGGTTTATCAAATACCCTAATCATCTTAACATGCATGCAAACTCCATCAATATATATATACAGAGAGAGAGAGAGAGAGAGAATGTTTGACTGAGAGGAAGTACATGAGAAAGAGACCAAAGCATCCATCAAGAGACAAAGAACAACCAAAACCTACAAACAAAGACAAAAAGAAAAAGAGACATAGTTCTTGTGGATTCCCCCCTGAGGACACTGAAGAGAACTGAAACCCTGTCAACCTCTTCCCAATGTTTTCCCTTCTCATCATGTAACAATCAAAGACAAGGACCCAAGATTACCCTAATTCCTTCATTCTTTTATGCCTATATATATACCAACCTAGCTTCTTCTTCACCCAACCCTAAAACCCCACTTCATCAACCAAAACCATTGAGGATATATAATGTCGTTGGACTCCGGCGAGGGGCGGCGCAGGGTGGCTGCGGCGGGGGAGAAGGGAGGGGAGAGGTGTCCACGTTGCGAGTCACGTGACACCAAGTTCTGCTACTATAATAACTACAACACGGCGCAGCCGCGCCATTTTTGCAGGGCTTGCCGGCGTTACTGGACGCTCGGCGGCGCGCTGCGCAACGTCCCGATCGGAGGATCTTCGAGGAAGAGGCCGAGACACGTCATGCCGCCATTGAAGCCGGCTTCTCGGCCGGCTTGCATGGTTCCCATGGAGTTCACCGGGAGGAATCGCGGGTTTGGGGCTTGGCTGGCCGGAGCGCCGCCGTTCCTGGCTTTGGGGGAGCTCGGGCTTGGGCTGGGACTCGGGTGTGGGTCCCAGGGGGAGCAGCATGCGCCGGGGATGGAGGAGGAGCTCGGGTTTGGGCTGAGCTCGGAGATCGTATGGCCGCCGGCGTTGGTGGACGCTGATGGAGGGGACACGTGGCGGGTGCATGGTGGTGGGAGTGAGTGTTTTGCTGTTCCGAACCTCGCTGCCGCTTGGGCGGAGCAGGCTAATAGTAAAGGTGGGACCCACAGTGGGTTGTGACTTGTGAGTGTTCATCACGTGCCATTTTGTTGGGCCGTGAAGTTGTAGGTTTAGGTCCTGGTTCAATATGTTTGGTTTTTTTTTTAATCCTTTATTTATCTAAAATATCAAATGGCCTTTTTATCATATATATATATATATATATATATATATATATATATATTCTAAATTTATGTTTTTTATTTTACAATAAACCTTGGCCGGAGGGGAGGGCAGCACATGGTTTTTTTTAATAATATTTTAATATTTTAAATATTAATTTATAATTTAAAGTGCCACATCAGCACCAACACCAGTTGACGGAGAAACTAACTTCCACCAATCATAGGGTTAAATTGGGGCGTTTTATAATAGAGAGATTAAACACGAAATCTGATTATAATATAGAGACTAAACATGGGATTTTAGCTTTTCAAAAATATCATGTATTATTTGTATCTTTTATAATTTTAGGTTTAGGATTTAGAATGCAAAAAGTTTTGAAGAACTAATAAATTAGTTTTAAAAATATCATGTAATTGTATTTTCGACACGCTCCACAGGAGCCATGGCATTCACACCTATGTATTCCATGGCTCTATACTTTGTATTTTGACTCTAAATTTATCAACTTGGTTTATCCACTTTTTTTTTAAAAAAAACTATTTAAATTTTTTTTAAATGAATAAAAATTTGGATATTTATGAATATACACATTGAATTGTGCCTTTTCTTCCCAAAAAAAATCACTGCTTAGTTGGACATTTGCATGCTCACGCTACAGAATCCAGGATTAGGGCTAATATATATATATATATATATATATATATATATATATATATATCATATTTATATTCAAACATTGAGTATTTCTAACAAAATTAATACCATTTTAAGAGATCTTATTCCGAAGAAAAAATAAAATAATTTTAATATCAGTATTCTGAATTTATTATAGAATAAGTTAATTGAAACAATGAAATTCCATCCAAATCCATTTTTTTCAAGGTTTTCAAGGACTGGTTCCATGTTATTTTATGGGTTTTTTTGTCTTTTCATCCGCCGCGCACAAAGTTTTCGAATCAAAGTTCGAAGGCCACTTCTCCGAAAAACCCACGGCCAAAACCCAATTCCAGCCCTCAATCACCGCGTTGCCGGGCCGCCGAGCAACGGCGGCGCCACTCCGGCATCTTCTCAGGTGAGGAATCCCACGGCGCTGATAGCTCCGGATAGCATCTCCGGCGGCGGTGGCGTTGGAGTTTCTGGTAGCTGAGATTCGAAGTGATAGTTAGGGTTTGGCATCTCCAAGAGGAGCAGAGCGAGTTCGCGAGATTAGCGTTTGGCAGGATCAAGGCCGGTTTCAGAGCAGCGGCCGCGGGAGAGAATGGCGTTCAATTTTGGGACCCCGGCTCCGCAGCAGCAGCCGCTATTTGGGCAGAGTTCACCGATGCCGTCTTTCCAGCAAACTGGGTTTCAGTTCCAGCAGCCGCAGCAGCCGCAGCAGCCGCAGCAGCCGCAGCAGCCGCAACAAATCCAGTTCCCGCAGCAGCAGCTGCAGCAGCCGCAACAAATCCAGTTCCCGCAGCAGCAGCAGCAGCAGCAGCCACAGCAGCAGATGCTTCTTTGTACGAAAGATGGGTCGGCGACGGGGTATCATACCAAGTTTGAGGACCTTCATCCTGAGTCTCAGAAGCTCATGCTCCAGATCCAGTATGGTTTTCCTTTTCCCGTTTTTGATCACTTCTGTGTTCTTTGAATACTAGTAACTAGTGTTTCGGATGGAAGATTGATAATTTGCTAACGTTTTGCTTCTAATTTGGGTTCCTTTGGTCATTTATTCCATAGAGAATTGGTCTTCTCCTTAGCCTGCTTGATTATTCCTATTTCTCTGTGAGCTTCTTGCTTTCTAGGGTTTGCTGTAAGAATGGAGTTTTCTTCAGATTCTGCATGCCCTGGCCGTTCTTTTTTTTTGTCCTCTTTATTTTTCTTTTGTATCACTGGGTTTACTTCATTCTAAGTTTTGTGTGTGAAAAATGGAATTTTTCACAATGAGAATGGTGGAGAAGGTGGTTTCTCCTAAATTGTAATGAGACTTGTGCCAATAATGTTAAAATTAACATTCGTTGGTCAAACTTAGTTTAGTTACTAGAAATTTTTGAGATTGCACAACTTTAAACTTTATGAGTACAATTGATTATGGCATGGGATTGGTGCTATGCTATTGTTCTTTTATCTAATTCCTCAGGCCTTTCTTGGTGATACTGTGAACTAGGTTCCATTTGATGCATTTTCATGTGTAATTGTCAAATTCACAAGTCACTAACATGCTGAAAACCTTATGTAGGGAGCGCATTAATGAGTACAAGGATGAAAGCCAGAGGTTAGATCAATGCAGCCGGCTTTATGATTCATCAGTCTCTAGTGATAGCTTTGAGCTTGAAGCCAGTCATTATCATTCAGGTTTTTACAAAAGTCTGATAATCATCTCTTTTCAATTTCTTCATTTTTTTGTTTGTTTGTTTGTTTTTGCTTTTAGTTTCTTCTTCTTTATTCTTCATGCAATTGTTTCCTTTATCTGAATTCGTGGTGAATGCCTGAAGGAATTTAGTGGTGATTCTGGAGTTTTCCCTTTTCTTTAAATATAACCATTCTCTGCCACATTTTGATGATTTTGCATTAGTATTAGGATATAGTAGACTAAACAATGATTTATTTAGGAATATGGTAGCCAAAATGAAATTCCTTATGTGACTCAAATGGTTGAACACATGCAATCTCATTGTGAAAAGGGCAGCCCGGTGCTACAAAGGTCCCGCTATGCATGGGATCCGGGGAAGGGTTGGACCACTTGGGTCCATTGTACGTAGCCTTACTTTATTTATTTATTTATTTTTTTTTTTGGCAAGAGACTGTTTCCACGATTCGAAAGGTCACATATGCAGTCTCATTGTGAAACTACCAAAATACAACTATGCCCATATCAAAATTTCCCAAATCATGACTTGATCTTAGCTAGAATATTATTTCCATTTTTTAGGCCACAGCTCATTTAAAACAAATTGAAAGCCTGGCTGATGCCTACTATTGAAATTACCAGGCCTAAGCCTGAATTGTTTGGGTTGAGCCGGGGGCCCTCCTTATACCAAGTGAAAATTGAATCCGACCTATTTTTGGAGTCAGGGAATAATTGAAATCATTCCACGAATGAAAAACTTGACTTGTTAATGTGCACACTAGAGAATGCGTGTTTGTTGTTTAATATGTATTCTGCCATAAGACTATTCCTATTCAAGCATGGTGGTGGCATAATAACAAAACTGCTGGTGGTCACAAGGAAAAGTGATTTTGTTGAAGCACAAGTTCTTTCTAACACAAGGAAATTTACAGACTTGTATTTTAGAGATGAATTGCACTGCCTGTAGTTACAAAGAGCACTCATGCTAATTTCTCATGGAGATGAGCTTGAAAGTTACTCCTAGAGAGTATCTCGATGCAATTGGAAACGAGCACAATCTATCATTTGTTTAACCTATCTTTCAATATTAGCAGTGGCATTACAGAACAAGTCAACGTGGATATTCAAAACGGCTTGGAGATGGTTACTGTCTCTATTTCTTCCCTGTTATATATTCATTAATAGTTGAATTCTAAAAGCTCTGAGTTCTCTTTTGACTTAGATTGTTTCGCAACCTATTTCCTTCTCACCTTGAGCTCTAACTTTGTTTTTAGTTTCTTTTCATGATGAATGTGTGCCAAAAATCTGTTATTTGTCAGGAACTTGGAGGAATAAGTACGGCTATGCACAAGGAAAAAGCATCAATTGAAGAGCTGATGGACGTAGCAAAAAAGATGATGTGGATGACAGAATTTGCTGCACGTTCATACATGATGCTTAGGTCAAGATTCATTCGCCCAAATGTCACAACCAGTTCAAGTATTGGTACATCAAACCAGTTTACTGGAGTGACAGTACCAGCGACTCACCACCAATCAACCAATCACCAGCTCGTTGACAACTGTTTCAGATTTCTATTATGGGCTTCCAAACAGACCATCTCCATTCATGCAGCAAACAGTTGCCAGATTCGAGAAATACCTCACTGAATGTTCTCAGCGGATAGAAGAACTGGAGCAGCTTTTGCTTATAGATAATGAAAATTTTCTTCCAAATTCCACGGGGTCGTCATTACAAACTATTCCAAATATTATGTCCAATGTGCATGACTTCTTCATTCATGTCGCTGCCAAGGTAAGCAACTGACTACTCCATTGGTTAACCTATAGTGTATAGCTCTAACATTGCTATGTCTATTTTTAGCCACTCAATCTATGTTATTACAGACATATCAATGGTAATGCTTATTTTTTAGTTTTGTCAGCTGGTTTATGTTTAATACATTATGAATCAGAGAATCCTTACTACTGACTTGAGTCATCTCTAATACTTTCTATTGAGTTCTGTCAGCTAGTTTCATATTGTCATCCGTGCGTCTGTAGATTTAGAGATATGCTTTTTATTGGTGATCATGTCAACAGGGGTGAAGCTACGGGGGGAGTTTGGGGCGACATTGTGCCCAGATCACCTAAAAATATTATAAATTTATGATTATGATCATATATATATATATATATATATATATATATATATAGGGTTTTGATAGAGTGCAACCGGCCCACTCTATCACTACTATTCTTGGGGGGTATGTTTATGGGGCTATAGATATGTTGGGTTGGGGGGTGTTAGTATGGGCCGGCCGCAGTTGCTTTAGTATGGGGCTATATATATGGTTGCTTTAGTTATCTTTTTGATATTGTGCTGAGAGACGGACAATTACAAATCCATCGCTTAAGTCATTTTAGTTCCATTCTTTGTTGAAAGACAATTAGTTGTTGGGATCAATGACTTGTCTAATTTATTATAACTGCTTTCCAAAATATCTGGTTGTGACAGAAATTTCAAAATATCACTGACAGTGTTCAGATTTAGACCCATATCACAAGATCAATTTATCAAAAAGGAAATGATTCCAGTGGAAGACAGCTAAACTAGTTAAAACCAAGCGCTTCTACAATTTAAGAATGATAGTTTTTACTTGTAATTTAAGGTTATATAATCACATTACATTTTTCTTTTTTATGATGTATCCTTTTTTTTGTGTTCTCTTTTGGTTTTGTTTGTTTTCATTATGACTTTCTGAACATACTTATATCTCTTCAAAACTGTTTTCCATTTGTATATTTACCTTAATAGAGAACTATGGCTAGCACTGATATAATTTAAGATGTGATCTAAAGGTTCTGTCAAATTTCATTGTTGAGTAAATAGTAGTGTTAGTCTGAGTGATGCAATTGGGCTAAATTTATACTCATCTTATTCCTTGAATATGAATAACTGATTTCTTAAATTATTTTTGTTGTCATTGCAGGTGGAGAACCTACATCAGTATATTGAATCTATGAAAGCAGCTTATCTTGCTAATCAACGACATTGGGGTGATGGAAATGACCCCTTTCTTGAAGCTGATAGACGAGAAACTGCTAAACAGCAAGCTGCAGCAAGAAGAGTTCATCCAACATTACATTTGCCAGCATTCCCGGCACAGCAATCTACTCAAGTTGCTGGTTTATTTGCCAGCTCTCCAACAACTATATCAAGTGTGCCACAACAACCTTGGAGCTCTGCAGCTTCTTCATCTGGTTTTTCGATATTTAGCACACCATCCTCTGCTCCTGCTGCGTCTTCATCCTCATTTCTCTTCTCTACCCCAACAGCATCAACTCCGCCTTTGTCTGTTTTGGTTCCTCTAGCTTTACTCCGCAATCAACACCATTTGGGACTGCTTCAACGTCTCTATTTGGGTCTGCTCAGACTCCATCACTTGTTGTAGCCACTACCCCATCCCTTCACTCCCATCCGTCCCAGGCGCTTCACTTTTCTCAACTCCAACAGTCCCCTCAGGTTTGTTGTGCTCCCTCCGTGATCATTTATTTCTTAATGAAAACTTCATCTAGATGGCTTTAGGTGTGATGTTATTGTTCTAACTTACCCCTGTTCGGCCCAGTGTTCTGAAATGCAGTATGCATATGTGGGCAGTCATGGGACCGCATAAGCATATGCAGCATGCAGCTCAATATGTGATACCAAATTAAGGTTTGTTTGAAAATTATTGAAACTATAATAGTATAAAACTATCTAAAAAATAGAAATATTTAATTGGTGGAAATGATTGATGAGCAATGGCCTATTCATTTAATAATATTTTTTCTAATGTTATGACCACAAATGATGAGTTCTCTGAAAATATTTTTTCTAAATTAAAAACAGAAAATTATTTGCAGCAATATGTTTGCCAACAGAAAATAAATTCACATTTGTCAAGCTTTTATGTCATTAGTGTGACATATCAAGTTTAGAGCCACTGAAAACTTTCTAGTGAATCCTAAATTAACACGTTTGTTTGGATATCTGGCTAACCATGTGGGCTTGGCTTTATATGCAAATTGCATTTGTTTATCCTGTTGTAACTGTGAATATATGGATGTCAATTGAGTGATCGCCAATTGTATTTCAAAAGAATTGTTAGGTTTTATTAGGCTCATTAGAAAGCCATGCTGTAGTTTTTGCTCATATTGGACTCGAGACTTTTTGGGGGATGATTGACCTGGATAAATACACATTTGTCTGGATGCTATTGGGGAAGAGCAAACTGCAAATTGTCTGTTTTAGATAAGCTTTCCTTTGTTGGTGGTTCTGTTTGCGTGTTTCTAGCTAATCAGATCTCTTTTGTGCTCTTTAGGTGCTGTTACGGGCTCTGGGGCAAGCTTTGGTGCTGCATCTGTAAGTTATTCTTTTCTTCAACTTTGGTTTTTGTTTCAATTTTTAAATTTTTATTATTTTATTTCTTCCATACTGCAATAAAGATTTTACTTGGTGCATGGTTTCAAATTCACATTTCTATTTTCACACCTAAACACAACTTCAAGTTTTCTTTTTAAATTCACATTCAATTCAGCTTGGTTCTCATTTTTTACTTTGTCACAGAGATCATCCAAGCCCAAAACTCGTGCTACAAGACGCTAACCAGCAACACTACTTTGCAAGTCAGTTCTAAAGCAACTCTTGCAACACACTGCAAAATCTCTACGGCGACCACCGGTATTATTTAATCATAAAGATGAGCTGCAGTTCCTTCATCATGTTTTCTTGTTTTAGGCTCTATTCTTCCAATGTCTTCAAGTCATCTCTTGTCGTCGAACAAGAAACTCAAATTATGTTTACAGCTAATTAATTTATATGCATTTCCTTGAACTCATCTTGGCAGACCTGATGTTAAATTCATTCTCAAAAAATAATAGTAGAGCAAAATATTGGGGTTTTCAGACGAATCCAAGTAGTGTATACATCAATTGACACTTCACAGTCTCCTCTCCTCTGACATGCTTGTTTTAGACTTCCTGGGGCTCCATCTGGTCTGGATAAAATGTTAGTCAAAACGTTCACAACATTCAAATGGTTCCTTCTGAATTTGGTGATTAATCTGGTTGTGTCAATCTTGTTTCAAGGTCAACCTGAATCTTTTGACCTTTTATTTCAGAAAGTTTACTTAACTCATTCCTTATGATATGTTTTGACTTGATTTATATTTTATTAGCTAAGATTTCTCAGAATCATTTGGTTGCTAAATTGTTTTTTTCTAATTTTAATAAATGATTTGACAATTATTCATTTCATGAACATGTTCATTGAACTTCAACTTCCTTTTATAAGTGTATCCTTTGTAGTCAAAGATAGAGACTGATATAGAAAAGTCATGCTTCACACAACGTGATCTTCTCTGCTTACGTATGCGTTTACATCATTCCCTATTATTATATAATTTATTTATTTTCCTTTTAAGTATGAAATATTAATGTTTTTTTATGGATTTTTTAATTATAAAAAAATTATAAAATCTTATTTATGTATAGGAAGTGACAGGGAAACCTCCGTTAATTGAGGACTGGTCCAAAGTCAAAGCAACTAATTTATCAAATAAATAAATCATTATAACTTTATTCTTCTTACCAACATTACCCCCTCATCTCATGCTTTCTCCACAAATACCCTTCCAGTTTTGTAATTCTCCATTATTATCCTGCTAATTGATTAAAGGGCTTTGCATTTATTCATAATTTCACCAAAATCTAAGAATACACTCCACTTTTATGTTTTTCCTTTTTCTTTTTTGTAATATTTGATAATTTCTAAAAAAATGGTGACATTATTGAATAATACATTAATATGTGAAAAATGGTACTTTCGTAAATAACTCGAAAATCAGGTCTTCATTCACGAGCTCTCCTACCCGCGTCCTAACTAAAACCCATTCTCCCCTTCGTTTCTCTCCCTCTTTGGCCGCCCCAATCCTTCATCTCTCTCCCTCTCCGAGATCTTCTCGGGAGGAGCTGGAACCCTAACCCTAATCCTAATTCCTCTCCGTCGCCACCATAAATCCCAATCTGGTCACAGTCTAGATGAGCCTCCAGTAATCACCCGTCGCCGTCGCTTCTCCTCCCCTCGTACTCCAGCCAGACCTATTCCCCGATTCGTACGACGGATTCTCAACTTCGCATCTATGGCGATTCGGATCACCGTTTCCTACTCTGGCTTCGTCGCCAACCACATCCGCTCCGGCGTCATCGCCGGCACTACGCCATGCCGCTTCCTCCACGAAAGCGGATTGCTGTGTTCCCTGTTCTCCTCCGATCCCTCGAAGACCCCGCCTCGGGAGACTCCCCCATCGGCGGCCACGGCGAGATCGCCCGCCGGACCCCTTCCGAAGGAAAGCAGATCGGCTTTTGCCGTTGGGGTTCTCTCCGCGATGGCCTCGTCCGGCTCGGACTCCGGCGCCTACTTGGGGGCTTTGGGCGTCTCTTCATCTATTGGAGTTGGGTTTAAGCCCTCCTCCTTGCTCCCATTTTTTCAGGCGGCCAAGTGGTTCCCCTGCAGCGATCTGCTCCCAGGACTCCCGAAAAGCGCAGACAATCCTTCCGTGGATAAGGCCACCGTGACCGCCGGCAATCGGGATAGAGATAAAGAGAAGGAGATGACTGTGTCTGCTGATGCTGTGAAAAAGATGACCTTCAAGGATGAGAAGGGGATTGACGGCCGAGAGAGCCATGGCTGGCCATCAAGGATGCCTGTGTCTGCTGACGCTGTGAAGAAGATGACCTATAAGGACGAGAAGAGGATTGATAGCCGAGAGACCCATGGCTGGCTATCAAGGTGGATGAACTCTTGCTCTGATGATGCGAAGACTGCCTTTGTGGCGGTCACTGTTCCGTTGCTCTACGGGTCGTGCTTGGCTGAGCCGAGATCAATCCCCACTCTGTCAATGTACCCGACCTTCGACATTGGTGACCGGATTTTGGCTGAGAAGGTATACCATTTTTTTTCTTCAATCCAAGCTTGATCTAATATTAATGCTTAGAAGCTCTGTGCTTTCACATATGGAGCACCTCGTCAAGCTAAAACGCATATTTGCACAATTAAATCTTAGTGTGTGAAATAGCTCTTAAGAATGTCTGGTTAATTCTTAATTGTTCTTTTAGCGGTAAAAGTTTATTTTGTAAATTTTTATGGTGATTTATATTTTGTATTTGTTGTTGGAATTGTAGGTTTCATACCTTTTCAGGGAGCCAGATGTCACGGACATTGTTATATTCAGAGCTCCTCCAATGCTTCAGGTACAAACCAGTTCATGAAAGTGAAAAAAAAAAAATACTAGTATTTGATTCTATTTGAGTATCTTTCTGGCCGTCATCACAAGTATGCTAAACAAGAATCTTCTTGGTTGCAGGCAGAGGGGTTTAGTTCTGGTGATGTCTTCATTAAAAGGGTTGTGGCCAAGGCCGGGGACTATGTTGAAGTAAGTCTCCATATTTTTGCAGCCTCTGCAAAAAAATTAGAACTTTATTTTTTGAATGCATATTTATATGCATGTATTGATGCTTTGACAGGTCCATGATGGGAGGTTGTTGGTGAATGGTGTTGTCCAAGATGAGGAGTTCATTCTGGAGCCACTTGCTTATGAAATGGAACCAGTGGTATGTATCCTCATCTTGTGTTTTTTATTTAAATTTGTTCATCTGTATATTCTCTCCTTATCAAAATGACCATGAGCAATCCAATCATATTAATGGTATTTCTGAAAGTTGTGAGATTAGAGCCTTTCAGTAAGAAGCCTGGTCTATATATTGAAATAGCCACATCTTGCATTCTTTTAATGATGATTGTGAAAATGCCTATTTTGTTTTTACAAGACTTCTTAGTTACAAAATTTTGCTTTAGAATAGGAGCTACCAAATATTTTACCAAAAAGTCTGGTAACATCGATCAGCTGCCGCAGCTTGGATTTTATGTAAATTAATCTGATTTTACCTGCTGTGGGGTGGCAATTCTAATGATTCTATTGTTTGCTTGCCAGTCTCTGATTGATTTTAATCATGCAGCTTGTGCCTGAAGGCTATGTATTTGTTCTGGGGGATAATCGGAACAACAGTTACGATTCCCACAACTGGTACAAACCAACTCAATCCTTTTTTGTCCATCATGCCATTATATTCTATATCCTTGATTGTGCATGTGAAAAATTTTCAAACTGAAGAAGACTTATCTCATTGTTTCTTTGTGATTTCAGGGGACCTCTTCCTGTAAATCATATCCTCGGGAGATCTGTTCTTCGGTACTGGCCTCCATCTAAAATATCAGACACGATCTATGATCCAAACGTAGTCCACAACATGCTTGGTGTTTCATAGCACTTGTTAACATGTTATGAATGCACAACCAGCATGGTGTTTCGTAGCACTGGTTAACATGTTATGAATGCAACAACCAATTCGCAGCCTATGGCTGATGTGTTAGCGCTTTTCTGCACATGAAATCGATCACTTTCTCCATGACAATGCCTGTTAATATTTCATTAGACCTGTCTTTCTGGGGCATGTCCTTGGGTGTAGATGATGCATTAAGCATCCTTTTGCTGTTTATTGTTCTACTGTATTTATTTGACTTCCTGGGCATTACTTGAACCCTTTGAAATCAAACTTTGTTATTATTATTATTTTTTTCTGAATAAGGTGGATAAATTATAATTTATTTAAAGTTGAGATAGTTGTTACAATATGGAGAGATGAATGTAGTGGGGGAATATGAGATAAAAAAATAAGGCTCCAAGCTGATCCATATGTCTGTCCATAAATTTACGATGGTAGTGTTTTTAATAAATAATTATAATGGCTAAATTTCTAAAATGTTTTTAATAAATATTTATAATAAATGTCTAAATTTCTAAAATCACAATAAACACGTGCCACATCCAATTAATCCGCTATTCAGGAATCACATAAATCCACAAAATGAATGCGGCCAGCGAATAACAATTTGCCACGTCACACCAATGACATGGAGCCTGAGATATCGAATCCAAATCACGTCCATATTCATCTCAGTATTTTTATTTTATTATATTTATTACTTAATATTTTATTTTATGGGTAAATAGCATCTATGGTCACAAAACTACTCAGGTTATAAAACTATGGTCACAAAACCTTTTTTCAATACGTGAATCTCCAGCTAACCTAACCTTAGATCCACTTCTCTTTATTTTTTTTTTTATTTTTTTTTCTTTCTTGGTGTTAATGGCTTCTGGGTGTTCTTCAAACCATTTGGGATCGAGCGAGAGAATGTTCGATATCGGATCCAACGACATCCTCTACTCCTATGACGACTTCAACCCTCATGATCCATCCAACGGGGCATCGATCCGATCCAAGTAATAAAGTAAATCCTCTATCCTCTACTACCAAAAATCGTAGATTGACATGGCATTTAATAAACAAATATATCTACATGTCAATGACGCGTCGGCAGTTTTGCGGAAGGTTTACTCATTTTGGCTTTATATGTAACTGGAGCAAAGTTTTATGGTTTTTCTAATAGAAGAAAAAGTTTTGTGGACATAGCGTTATAATCTAAGTAGTTTTGTGACCATGGGTGCAATTAACCCTATATTTTATTTTTATTAATAAAATTAGAAACTTAATATTTTATTTTATTTTTATTAATTTATTACTTAATATTTTTGAAAACTTAGAAAATTAGAAATTATGTTTTTTTATTCTTTCTTTTCAATTATATTAGCGTTTTAATTAAGATTGTAATAATTAAGATTTTTTAATAAGCTTAATTATCTTACTCCCTAAATTCACTGAAAAAAAATATTTTTCATTTTTCTCATTTTTTATTAATGGATAATGAATTTTTAGTCCCTGAAACAGTGTCATTATCCCTATTGGTCCCTGGGGTATTTGTGGGTGGGGGTGTAGCAAATAGTGGGGTGGGTAGGGACCTGATTACTATTTCAGGGACTGTTGAATAATTTACTCTTTTATAAACCCTAAACCCTAAATCTGTCTCTTTTTCACTTTCACCACCAACTTTAACATTTTCTTTCTGTTTTCTTTTTCTCTCTCTGTTATTTTCTCTTTAGTCTACTACGTGATAATAGATATGTTGAAAGTCAGTCTTTAAATTCCTCCACTACTCTTAATGTCTTCGACAGACCAGAGGGCGGAGAGCTCTAGTGAGGGGCATCAGATGGTAGTAAATCGAGTTGAGGAGGCTCTCAAAGCCAACCAAGTTTCCTCAAAGTTCTCGGACCACTCATTGAGTGACTATGAGAACTTGGAGGATACGGAGGAGGATCGAACCCTTTGGGAGCTCCAAAAATGTTTGCGGAAAGAATCCCATGCTCGTAAAGGGGTTTAGATTTTATCGGCAGTCAAAAAGAAGGGCAGAATGATAGCCGGAGGGAGGGGGAGTTGACAGTTGTCCTTTCTACTTTTCTCATCGAGGTTTGGACATGTTTCGTTCTGTTTTTAGCTGTTTAGTTTTTGGTCCATGGTTGTAATATTTTGGCCTCCTTGATGATGACCTGGCTTACACTTGTTTGGTGTGTAATTTTATTTTTTCTTCTCAATATATAGCTACTAGGTAGCTCTTTTCCTCCCAAAAAAAAAAAAAAAAAAAATGTTAGTCTTTAAATTCAATTGAATTCACAAATTTGAGTCCGGCTCATATTATGATCAGATATAAGATTGATTTAAAGATAAAATATTTAAGTTCCATTAGAGATAGGATTGAGTCCTATTATATGTTTGAGTTCTACTATATAAATCTAGAATAATACTTTTCTTGTCGACAAAATAACATTTCCGAAGCCGTTGATCTTGCTTTGAAGTGTGTGCGGTGATGATCTCGACGCAAGATCAATGGTTTTGGGAATGATTTTGGTTACTTGATGAAAAGCATTACTCATAATAAATATGGTAACCAAATACCCTAATAAATCTCTCTGTTTCACTTATAACATTTTCTCTCTGTTTCTTTCTCTCTCACTCTGTCTGTTACTTTCTCTCCGGTGAGTCTACTATATTACGTGAGACGACAGATCATGGTCGGAATCGTCACCCAGCATCCCTACCAGAGGAGCGGATCATATCATAAGAAGCCCACCAAGACGTGCATCTACTGGCGTCGGGGCTGCTGCAATCGTCCAAATTGCCGTTTTGACCACCATCTTTCTGCTCAGAGTCGCGTCTGGAGGAGGAACCTGGATGCTATTGCTGGGCCACCATCTTTCAACAACAACAACCGGGTTGTTGTTGGTGAAGAAGAGAAGAAGCAGACTGATGATCTCCAGGCCCCAGAAGAGAAACCTGCTGTTGATCATCAATCTAAGGAAAGTATCATCATCAAAAAAGAAGAAGAAGAAGAAGAAGAGAACTCTTGTGAAGAATCAAATCAAGGGGAGAAGTGCCAGAATCTGCATCAATGGTTCACTATTGTTGCAACCCTGGTGGGACATCAGAAGGTATATATCTATCTTTCTTTTCTGATTCTATTAAAATATATGTATATATATCTGAAGATTATTTTTTAATGAGTTTCAATTTGATGAGTTGGCATGCCATATATGCAGGCTGTCACTGGGATTGCACTTCCTTCTGGTTCCAACGTACTGTACACTGGGAGTGAGGATGGGTTTGTTAGAGCCTGGGATTGTAATACAGGAAAGGTATGAATGTAATTAGTGCTCACTAATCCCCTTAATTATTTTGACTTGATCAGGTCTCACTTGTATGTTTTTTTAATGTTAACTGCTTTTTTTCTTGTTTAATTAATTATGACCCACCTTATACAGTGTTTAAGTGAAGACAACTTGGGTAGTGAAATTGGATGCATGACTACTGAAGGACCATGGCTCTTCGTTGGGATCACTAATGCTGTCAAGGTTAATTAGTTAATTTGGAGCTTAATTAATTATCTACTTCTGAAACTATATATTGTTCATGTTTCCCTCAATTTTCATAAATATATATATCACTAAATTATTATTAATCATTCTCTGAACTGATGTCTAGTTGGTGAAAAATTATCTTAGAGACTGTTTCTCATAATTAGTTACAAGAGCAACCAACCTAACAAGTTCTTTCAATATATCTGCATTGTATTTGCTTTGTTTGATGCTTTTTAATTTTCAGCAAACAGGAAAACAAAGAAACTTTGGTCTTTCTTGCTCAATTAAATGACTATTATGCAGGCAGGGCACACTCAAAAGTTTACAGAACAAAGTCTGAGCGGGCCCAAAGGGCAGGTTTACTGTTTGGAGTTTTTTGAGAATATGCTCATTGCCGGAACCCAGGTGATTTGATCACAAGACAATGCTAATGGTTCTAATTAATGTAGTTGTTGGATTTAGTTAACATTGGTTTGATCTGTTCTCTGAATGCAATACAGGACGGAAGTATATTGACATGGAAATTGGATTCTGAAGGAAAATCCTTCCAACAAGGACCTTCTCTGACCGGTCACAGTTTGGCCGTTGTTTCAATGACTCTGGGAAATAGAAAATTATACACTGGCTCTATGGATCAAAGTATTAAAGTGAGTATCATCAAGGTTTTTTTTAAGTTGTTCACTACCATTCTACAGTGGTTGCTGACAAATATAGTATTCTTTGCAAATGTTTCAGGTTTGGGACCTCGACAAGTTTGAGATGGTTCAGACCCTCATAGGACATGCATCAGTGGTCATGTCTGTTCTGTGGTGTAACCAGTTTATAATTTCTTGTTCATTGGACAAGACAATAAAGGTCTGATTGCATTGTTTTATTTGAGTGGTGTTTATTTTCGTTGCCTCCCAAAGTGTGTTGTTTGTTGCAGCAGTTTATTCACACAATTACTTCCCATCTCTGCAGGTTTGGGGTCTTACCGAAATAAAAAAGATTGGAGAAATTTATAGTCGCACCGAGGAGCATGTGAGTTCTAATCATCTCTTTATTTTGGCACTTGTAATGAATCATGGGGGAAAAAATTTCTGTGGTTATTCTAAGCAGTCTCATTATTCCTTAACCAACTCCTTTAATTTAATTTTGATCACAAAGTGATGTTCTCCTCTGTTTAACAGGGATTGATTGCTTTGAAAGGCTGGAAAGAAGAAAAAGGAAAACCAATGCTATTATGCTCTTGCAATGACAACAGCATCTGCCTCTATGACCTACCATTGTATGATTTGCTTATTGATTCATAATTGATTTGCTTTGTTTGTTTGTTTTTTTTCGTTCTTTTTTCAAGTTTATTAATTAATATGATTGATGTTTGTTTGACGGCGTAGATTCATTGAAAAGGGTAGGATCTTCTCTAAGGAGAAAGTTAGAAGCATCCATATCGGGCCTGGTGGACTGGTTTTTACAGGAGATGGAGCTGGTGAAGTCAAAGTGTGGAAGTTGTCACCTGAGGAGGAAATCCCTACTGTTGTTTGATTCATTGTGAGTGGTTGTATGTTATTGTAATCTATGTTGTACAGGAGACACTATGTAGTATAGGAGGGCACTATTTTTCAGGCTTAGAAAAGTCATTATTTATTGTACATTCTTGCACAAAGAATATCTTTAGACTTTATTAAATGCTTTAGCTTCATCTTGTATGTTGTATAGAGAAAGTGTATGCATTGTAGAATAAGATTAGGGTATACGAACCCCATAGGCGTCGAGTAGTTCTTGAAACGAAGGGGAGAACATAGCTATAGGGGATAAGTGAGTTTTTTAAACATCGGGGTGAATCTCTTCAAGTGAAATGAAAAAAAAAAAAAATGAAGAGTACATCAAAAAGGTGGGAGCAATAGCTTAACTATAGTTGTGTCTCCTTCTAAGTGATGGAATCGAAGGAAGTCTTTGTAGATTCATGCATCTAATTTTATTCTTTCTTGCATGCACTAATCTTTACTAATCTTTATGGCGTACAAATGAGGCAGAGGCATTATATTTTCAGAATTCTTGTGCAAGGATGTAGAAAATTTTATTCATTGACTTGTTCTAAGTTTGAAAGATTTTGTCCCTCTATTCTTTTTGTCAACCATTGTTTGGAGTTTTGACATTGATGTAACACTAAAACAGTTTATGAATGCAAATGAAAGACATTTTCAGAATTCTGTTTGTATTTTTATTTATGTCATAATAAGATTATATTGCAGTTTTGATCAACCATGAATGTCAATCTGCTTCAGTTTTATTCTATGAATATGCTTGTTTTGTATATAAATAAGGTTTTATTAATTGTTGTAGGCATCCATTCTTTCCTCAGAAATAGAGAGAAGAGAATTTGAATGTTGCACTATTTAGACAAAATATAATTTTTCTGGTCGATACTCTAACATACAAATACTACAAGAAAAAAGACATTTATTGACGGTTTATAAGTCATTTAGCGGTGGTTTAGACCGACGCAAAATTATTACGGTGGCGGTTTAAAAACCGCAGCAATTACCGGCATCACAACACATTTCACAGCGGCTGTTACAACCTCCAAGTAGTATTTAAAATAATAAAAACATTTCGCGGTGGTTTTGTAACCACGGCAAAAAGTTTTTATTATTTAAAAAAGAATTTTATTTTTTAAATAATAAAAATTCTTACTTTATTATTTTTTAAATAGATTTCTTTTTTAAAAAAATCCTCACGGCGGTTCAAAATCCGCAAGATGCAGTGGACTATTTTTATTTATTTTTTTATAAATTTTTATTTTTTTTACACTAATCCGAATATTCAACCCCATTCATTTCAAATATAAAAATAATAAATATTTTATTGATAGTACAAGAATAATTAAAACGAAGTTATATTTAAAAATTTGTTCACACATCGCTGAAACAAGAACATATGAAATAAATTGTACTCTTGTTCTCAAACATTGTTTATAAAAATTTTGCAAGAAAATGTTTTACAGACATTGCTTATAAACATTCAACAAAATAAACTTTTGTTAAGCCTTCGTTGTACCATTAATAGCTTCTCGCTCGGCTGGTAATTAGGAAAATGAATCAAAGTAAGCTTGGATAGCTAACACATGCTTGAATATACCAGGTTGCAACTATAATCACACTTCACTATGTAAAGCAAAAGAATGAGTTCCAGATCAAGGCTTCTGCCATTGCTTAATGAGTTATAAAAATTTCTTTGAATCTTAAAGGCATCTATTTATCTAAAAACACAAAATCTAGTGAAGAAATTATCTTAATCAAGATAAAATAAACTTTTACACTACCTGAAAATCATTCATTCTTTCCTTCAATTTCTTCTTCAAAGAACTGGAATTACAACAGAAATATCATGATCAAACAAGAAATTAATGCTGTAAAGAGGATCCAGGATAGGGGGAGATGATTTCTAGGAAGAGGATCCAGAAATCAGAGACAATTCTGAGTAAGAAGCTACCCTTATTCCAGTGGGGCCATGCGGCGAAAAAGATGTAACATTTGACCATGTATTGATCCAGTTTCCTTAGTCAATTTTGTATTCGGCTACCATAGCCAATATGTATCTTTTATAAATAAATGAATATGATTTATGTAATTTTTTTCAAAAAAAAAATTAATGATTTTCTAACAAGAGAGAATTAAATTAAGAGCCAATGATATACTCATGCAGTCATAGACGTTGTCCTAGACTTGTCCACTCCTCCTATACCCTTCTCTCAACCAGGGTTCTGCTTGCTTGTTAAGTTCTAAACATGCTAAAAAAAACAGAGTTAAGTTTGAAATATTTCAAAAGATGCAGTTTTTTGACAAAGTGCCAGTAAAGACCTCAGTGGTGTGCCACGCTAACACCGCGCAGAAATGATCCCCCATCTACTAGTAATTCGAGGGTGCCGAACTTTGCGACATCCATGAAGAATCGAGGCCGCGCTACTATAAGCGAACCCGGATACCAATAGGTCGAACGGTCGTTGGTAAAAGATGTAGTTTTTCATACAAAGATTTTATGAAGAGACAGAAGCAATACACCTCTCTATATTTCTTCAAGTTTTGTTTTATGTCTCGCGCAACTTTCCCCCACTTCATCAACTTGAATCGTTGAATGAATAAAATCGTTGTCTTTAGGCACTTGCTGAATTCTGATGATGGATTAGAATATCAAGGTTTGTGTTGACATTTGGAACAATTGGTCTGTCATGGTGCTTGGATATATATTTAGGTTTGAACATATATATATATATACTCCATGATCCTGCTCACAGTTGCCAAGTTTGAAGTCTTTAATGAAGGTTGCCCATTTTGTCGTTTAGTTGAGTTGAGGAGAAAATCAGGGGGACCACGGCCCATTTCATGAGATAAATGGGTCTATAAGGTTGTGACATGGGTTCAACTAATTTTGATGGGCTTATTTCGTAACTAAACTAAGTTTGTGTGGCCTAGTGGGCCACGGCCCACTTCCTAGAATGAAGAGACTTTATATAGTAATATAGTTTTCCATGAGTTTGAGTCTGTTGGCGGGCCACGGCCCACTTCAATGATTAATTAGTTTTGGGCTGGACCTCATAGGAGGAATGTTAAAACGTAAGGTGGCAAAACCCAACCCATTAGAAATTGATTAAATTAATGGACTCAATACTCATATAAGCATGGTTAGGTAGGTTGTTATGATAATTAAACACCACCAAGTTCATAGGAAGCCATATTATGATAAACCCGATCATAGGTAAATACTTTTTTTGTACTCGTGACTCGTGGATATACTAAGATTAAGTTCCACTTATCAGATCCTGGCATAGAGCGTGGAGATGCGGCATAGACTTAGATACGTTTTTTTTATAAAAAAAATAGATAAATCATATTTATTTATAAAGTTAATAAGGGTTCTACTGAGATTTATCACAATATGCCACGTCATAACACCATCTCATGAATCTCATCCCTTACCTCAGTATTGAGAATGACGTCACCGATGACATGAAGCCTGAGAAATCGAACCCAAATCACGTCGACATTCATCTTAAAGGAACCCAAGTCCCCAACCCAACCAGCCACTATAAATAGCTCTCACTCACTCAATCACGTCTTCACTTCATTCAAACATGGGCCTCGAAGTCGATCCCGCTTTCGTTCAAGCCGCCGAGCACCGCCCCAAACCCACCATCTCCGACGCCGGCGAGATCCCTCTCATCGACCTCTCCCCTCTCCTCCATCACCCGATCCCCTCCGATCCCTCCGATCCCTCCATCCCCGACGAGATCTCGTCCCTCATCGCCGCCATCGGCGCCGCTTGCCTTGACTGGGGTTTCTTCCAGGTGGTGAACCACGGCGTGGATCTAAAGCTTCTGGAGAGGGTTCAGGCGGTGGCGAGGGAGTTCTTCGCGCTGCCGGCGGAGGAGAAGCGGAGGGTGAAGCTGGACGAGGTGAACGCTCTGGGGTACTACGACACCGAGCACACGAAGAATGTTAGGGATTGGAAAGAGGTTTTCGATCTGGTTGTCAGAGAGTACGAGAGTGACGATGGATCGTTTAGGTTGAGGAACCAGTGGCCGGACCACCCGCCGGCGATGAGGTCATTGTTTCCTCCACTACTCACTGGTCTTTAATATTTATTTATTTTTATTTTCAAATTATAATTGAAATAATGAAAATGGAATCATAACATCTCATTCATTTTCTCACTTTCTTTATTTAAATCCGGGGGGTAATTATGATAAAAAAAAATTATTGATTGTCTTCACAACCAAATATTTTTTATTATTTTCTATCATAACTAATTAATTGTTTGTTTATTATAGATTTATAGTCAGGATTGTCAAATGATCAAGTTATTTGTGAATAGCTCGAGATTGGCTCTGTAAAACTCGAGTCTGGCTTGGAATTTGAGCCAAGTTGAACTTAATTAATTGAACTTAACTCGAAAGCTCGATATTTAATATTAATATCAATAAAAATTAATATATAAATAATTTTTTAATTTCGAACTAAATCTAGTCGAGCTTGAGCTCGAGCTAGATAATTTCAAGACGATTTTGAGATTGATCCAACCTGATCAAACTCGGCCCGTTTACGACCCCGCTTATAGTGCATAAATCACATATTTTATTTTCTATCATAAAAATATAATTGTTTATTTATTAAATAATTAAGACAAACTTAAGCAGTTTATGAACTAAATAGATGGTTTCTATATATCTATCTTTGAAAGCATGCATGATTCTATATATGTTTTAACAAAAATTGAATGATTTATTCTTTATTTTCTTGTGTACGTTTTGAATCTTGTTTAGAGAAGCATGCGAGGAATACATAGCAAGTGTGGAGAAGCTGGCTTACAAACTGGTGGAGCTGATTGCACTGTCCTTGAATTTGCCTGCAAAGCGTCTGAATGGTTTCTTTAGAGACTCATCCTGCTTTTTTAGAATTAACCACTATAACCCCTGCCCCTCACCGAACCTTGTGCTCGGCGTCGGCCGTCACAAGGACTCCGGAGCTCTCACCGTTCTCGCTCAGGATGAGGTTGGTGGTCTTGATGTCAAGAGAAAGTCTGATGGAGAGTGGGTTCGGGTCAAGCCAATTCCCAACTCATACATCATCAATGTTGGAGACATCATTCAGGTTATTAATTTGCTTCAAATTCTCTGCTTCTTATTTCATCCAGTCTTTCATGCATCCTAAAATATCAACCCCATGGGTTGCCTTTAGAACCGTCAAGCGATCAGGATTAGTGAAGCATTTCGAGATCATTCGGTAAAACTTCGAGTTGGCCGGAATTTCGAACTTCGAGTAGAGCTCGAGCTTCAATGATTCGAGCTTCGGAATTAATTTCGAGCGAATCGAAGCTCGATCGATTCATTTCGAAAATTCGAAATTTAATATTAATATATTAATATATAATTAAATATTATTAAAAAAATCAATAAAAATTAATAAAATTAATAAAAAGTAATAAATATTATAATATATGAATAAAATATTTAATATTTAGTATTGACATATAATATATAATATAAAAAAATAATTTATAAATAAGTTTTTAATTTCAAACTAAATATGAGATTTAAAAATTATAATTAAGTTCTTAATTTTAGAGCTTCGAGTCATTCGAAACTTTCAAAATTAAAATCAGTAGGATTAGAGAAACTTATTCGAAATTTAATTTAGAGGCTGAAATTCTCGGTGGTATTTCGGCCAGATCAAACTTGGCCCGTTTACAGCCCTAGTTTGCTCCCACTGGTGCACGTTCCCCTGGATGTGACTCTCTGCTAACCGGAAACCAAGGGGTGTCGTTTCATCCGGTTCGCGTAAAATGTCCCAAATTATAAAGTTTTGCATAAAAATCCCCCGAAATGTGAAGTTTTGCATTGCCAATCTATCAAATTATAAAGTTTTGCAAAACAATCCCCAAAATTTTGAAATTTTGTATAACATTTATATCAAATCCAAAAACATAGATCCAACTATAATATAATTAGTTTCACAAGGAAAGTTGGAGCATATGCATGTCATATATATGCAACCTGAAATTTCTAATAATGCACAGGTTTGGAGCAATGACAAGTATGAGAGTGTGGAGCATAGGGCCTCAGTGAACACAGAGAAAGAGAGGTTCTCCATCCCATTCTTCTTCAGCCCTACATTCTCTACAAACGTGAAGCCATTGGAAGAGCTTGTGAGTGATGACAAAAACCCAGCTAGGTACCAGGAGTACAACTGGGGGCATTACTTCAGTTCACGCTTGAGCAGCAACTTCAAGAAGCTGGACAAGGATAACCTCCAAATTTCTCATTTCAAGAAGGCCCTCTAGTGTTTATCATATATATATATATATATATATATATATATATATATCCTGCTTATATATGCTCCTGTTGTATGATAAATAAATCGCCATATATACTGCATGCATAATGCTATCAGTCTAGGGGCATGTTAACCTAAGTTTGCTTTAATATTAAATATATATTTTTATTGCATAAATGTGATTTGTCTATTAGTTAAAAGAAATACTGAGTTATTATTTACATTTAATAGTTGATAACCAAGCACCATATCATTTGCTCAACTTTCCAAAGATGGCCACCAAACATTAATTAATTAGGTGTGTTGAAAAAAACTCATAACCAAACAATCCTGATGTGAATTATTTGTCTCCTTTTGTACCATTCTTAGCTCAGTTTACCAGATAATGTCTAGCCGGCGGTGGAATTAGAATTTGCCACGTCAGCAGAGAAGACACCGTGTGAGCTTAGTATGAAATGAAGTCATGGAATCACGTCCAGATTCATTGCATCGAATTACCCTTATATATGACAAACATCGATCATCATCAATTCCTATTCATCCTGCTTCCAAGCTTCAATCATGGTGATCGAAGTGGATCAAGCTTTCATTCAAGAAGCCGAGCACCGCCCCAAGCCCACCATCTCCGACGCTGGCGGCATCCCTGTCATCGACCTCTCCCCGATCCTCCGTTACCCGATCCCCTCCGATCCCGCCGACCCATTCCCCGATGAGCTCTCAGATCTCATTGCGGAGATCGGCGCCGCATGCCAGGATTGGGGGTTCTTTCAGGTTGTGAATCACGGGGTGGAGCTGGAGCTGCTGGAGAGGGTTCAGGCGGCGGCGCGGGAGTTCTTCGCTCTGCCGGTGGAGGAGAAGCGGAGAGTGAAGCGCGACGACGTGAACCCTCTCGGCTACTACGACACCGAGCACACGAAGAACGTTAGGGATTGGAAGGAGGTTTTTGATTTCATTTTGAATGAATCCGAGAGCGATTTGCTCCAATTGAAGAACCAGTGGCCGGAGTACCCGCCGGAACTGAGGTCTGTGTTTTATTTGCTCTTCTTTACCTTTTTTATTATTATTATTTATTAAAAATATATATTTATTTGTATAAATTCTTCAAGAAACAAATTTTATCTTTTAATTGAACATTTATATATATTTATATATATATATATATTGAAAAAAAATGAATTACCAATTTTCTTTATAAAAATCAGTAGGTAAAAAAATATTTTTTTCTAATTTAAATTCGATGGAGTAATTATTAATTATAAAGATTTACTTTGTATTTAGGGAGGCTTGTGAGGAGTACGTTGAGGGTGTGCAGAAGTTGGCTTACAAGTTACTGGAGCTGATTGCATTGAGCTTGAATTTGCCTGCAAAGCGTTTCAATGGCTTCTTTGAAGATTCAACCAACTTTGTTCGGCTGAACCACTACAATCCTTGCCCCTCGCCGGACCTTGTGCTCGGCGTCGGCCGCCATAAGGACAGCAGAGCTCTCACCGTTCTCTACCAAGATGAAGTTGGTGGGCTTGATGTCAAAAGAAAGGCCGATGGAGAATGGGTTCGAGTGAAACCGACACCTAATTCTTTCATCATCAATGTTGGAGATATCATTCAGGTCCGTTAATTCTCATCTTAATTAACTGGAGATATATATATATATATAACGGAGTGATATAATGAGACCGGCTGCAAGTGCAGTTGTCCTATTGTATCACCCCTAAATCATATCACATATATATATAATATAATATCTAATCTAATATATATCATGTAATTTGTGCTATATATAATATTATATAATAGATAATAGATAATATTAAAGATAATATATTAGATATATCCTATAAATCATATATAATGATAGGGATGAAAGTAATGAGACACGTGGCATTCATCCAAGTAGGCCACATGTCAAGATAACAAGACAAGGCCCTCTAGTACCAACATATCAGTCCATGATTGGATCATTCCGATATAACCCTTCCGTCCAGCCAGGTCATCACGATATGATATACCTTATCGATCCGATATATATACCAGATATGTCAATGTTATTAGGTGACTCATCGAGATCGGAAAGAACTCCCGGCCACCACACGCGAATTAGCGTCGGTGAAGGCACTCCTAGGCGATAATTATCTATATGGTTCCGACCTTCTGTAAGGCTAAGAAGAAATCTGTTGTATTAACTTAGCGCGGAGCACAGAAAAGTTACAACCTGAGAGATGGCTGAGCAATTTAACAATTAACTTTGCTGGAAGATGGCAATGAACACGCGTGCCTAAATTAAGAAGCGTGCTTTCGGCAGCGACATCACCCGCGCTTATAAAAGGCGGGGATCATGTACCATTCATTTGAACAATTCCAATTCAGCCCAGCGAAGCTGCGCCCATTTGGAATCGGTGATTCATCCTCTCTCTTCTCTGTTCTTTCATTCATTGGATTGATTGTAAGATCTCTTGTAAACTTCGATGATTGATAGTAGAGATCTTTCTTTCCGTGGTTTTTTCCCATTGATTAGGGGTTTTCCACGTAAATCTGGTTTTCTCTTACTTGTTTGGATTACCGATTGATTTTCTTCTAAGATAGCCACCCAATCAATACAAATTCAATTGTTTAGTTAAAATTGGGAACTTCGATCCGATTTTAGCTCTAATAGTTTAGCTGGCAGATGCAGTGGGGATCGACTTTGAACAAAAAGTCTATGGCTACCACACTGAGAAAATCAAAGAGGTTCCAAGCCTAGGAAGGAGAGAAGGAAGCTCCAGTCACTGCCCCTGTTGGAGATGTTCCACCTCTGAGAACTGAAATACCTCAAGAAACACTGGAGCTAAGGATGATATTGATTGCGTTAGAAGGATGGCGTAGGAGATCGAAGAGCTGAAACATGCTCTTCAGGAAGCACGTCAGCGTGCTTCACAGACCACTGTCCTTCATGATGCACAACCCCTCAAGGAGAGTAGGGGAAGGAAGGCAACTTACTCCCCTGGGCATCGAACACATTCTCGAATCTGATAGCGGAGCAAAGGATCTTCCACCGGAAGTCACGATCCGATGAGGGTCGGCGATCGGAACCGCTATACCCGAGGGGACATAGTGAAGGATCAGAAGAAGAGGGAAATCTCCCATTCTCCAGATCGATCTACAAATTGGAGGCACAGGGCCCGATCACCAACACACCGATCCTAGGGGAATTATCATTACCTTTCACTGACCGGGTTCCAAATTGCCTTCGTTACGCCTGCTGGTCGGTCTCTCCACGTCTGCGTCATTCCAGACACCGATCTCCTCTGCGTGATTCACCATATCGTCGTTATTCATCCCCACGACTATATATCTCTGAAAAGGACAGAGTTCAACAACTTGTCCCACACATCACTTCTCCCTTTATAAGGGAAATTTGGGAAGCTCCTTTCCCCGAACATTTCAGACCGCCAAATGTTCGCCATTATTATGGGACGTCTGATCCCCAAGAACATTTGGAGAGTTATTGTGATGAGATGATGATTAATCGAACGACTGAGGCTGTCATGTGTCAAGCGTTCCCTCGAACACTCATTAATGATGCCCATGATTGGTTTAGGGGTATCCCCCCCAGGAATCATATATAGCTTCCAACAACTTTCTGACCTCTTTCTTTGTAACTTTGCCAGCAACAGGAGATTGAAGAAAAATCCTATGATGTTGTTAGGATTCAGGCAAAGACCAGAAAAGAGTCTACGCGGCTACATAAACCGCTTCAACAAGGAGATCAATGGCATGGTTAATATCAATTCTGCATTAGTTGTGGGAATAGCCGTGAAGGGATTGAAGGATGGACCCTTCAAAGATTCCACGACAGGAGCCCTAAGCGGCCTCTCAATTTCCAAACGCTAACTGCAAAATATATAGCCTCTGAGGTGATGAAGGCTAAGTGGCAGGAGAGTGATCTCTTACAAATGGAGGAGATTAGAAAAAAGAACCGCCACCCATATGAAGGATGGAAAGAGGGAGCTCTGAGGAATGATAAACCTCGGAGAGAAGGAGGTCGAAACCCAACCCGACCAGATCGGTTTGATGAAAGGACATCAGTTGTTTGTAAAGAACTCTAAATGCATATTTGGCTTCAATCATGTTGAGTATCTTGGACATGTGGTCTCAGGCCAAGGTGTTGAGATGGATTGTGAGAAGTTTAAAGTTGTGCTTCAGTGGCCCGTTCCATCCTCTTAGAAGCAACTGAGGAGTTTCCTTGGTTTGAGTGGGTACTATCGTCGATTTATCAAGGGTTGTGCCATAATCGCCCACCCCCTTAATAGAGTTGTTAAAGAAGGATAAATTTCATTGGAATGAAATGACAAAGAAATCCTTTGAAGGTCTGAAGATTGATGTGTCCACAGCGTCAGTGCTCCACTTGCCTAACTTTTTCAAACCTTTTGTTTTAGAGACGGATGCTTTAGGAGAAGGGATTGGGGCGATACTCAGTCAAGATAAACACCTAATCTTGTATTTCTCAAAGATATTATCTTCACACATGCGAGTTCAATCGGCCTATACCCGTGAATTTTATGCCATCTCTAAAGCGGTAGCTAAATTCAGGCATTACTTTTTGGGGCATAAGTTCATCATCAAGACCGACCAACAAGCTCCGCAACAACTTTGCACTAAGACCATTCACACACTTGAACGACAACGATGGGTTACTAAGCTTCTGAGATATAACTTCTCTATAGAGTACAGACCTGGCATAGAAAATGGAATCGTTGATGCTTTGTCGCAATGCTTCACTTTATCCTATTCTCACATGCACTCTGATATATTAACACAACTGTAACGACTCCAAAATCACTATCCTATGTGTGTTTCCCTCATTCAGGCAATACAAAAGGATAGAGTAACCTCAGGACAATACGAATGGAAACGAGGTCTTCTGTGGTATCGTGATCGGATAGTGGTACCTGACAAACCTGAGTTTAAGTACCAACTTATATAGAAATACGATACAACTCTGTTGGGTGGACATGCAGGTTCTCTGCGGACTTTTGCTAGGATGGCCAAACAATTCTTTTGGCATGGTATGAGGAGAGAAGTAGCAACTTTTGTGAAGGCTTGTATGATATGCCAACAAGACAAGGAGCTTCATTCAAAATCTGGAGGATTACTACAGCCATTACCTATACCACAGTGGGTTTGGGAGTACATTGCCATGGACTTTATTGTCAGTTTACCAATATCTAAAGGCTTCTCTGTCATCTTTGTGATTGTAGATCGACTCTCCAAGTATGGTCATTTCTTGCCATTAATGGCTGACTTCACAAGTTCTTCAGTGGCGGAGGTATTCACCAACAATGTTGTGAAGTTGCATAGTATAAATTGCACCATTGGTTGCGACCGTGATTGGGCTTTTACGAGAAACTTTTGGCAACATCTTATCAATAGGATGGGAACCACCTTGTCAATATCCTTAGCTTATCACCCATAATCAGATGGATAGTCCGAAGCCCTTAACAGTTGCTTGGAAATGTATCTTCGATGTTTTGTATATGAGAACTCGCGCGGCTAAGTGGACTTTCTTCCGAGGGTCGAGCTCTAGTACAATACAACATATTAGAGCAGTATTTATGATGATACCTTTTAAGGTTATGTATGGTCATGAACCCCGTCATTACTACCATTTGCATATGATGATACTGATCCCCCTTCAGTAACAGCTTTACTCCATCAACATAATCGGATCATTACTCAATTGGACCAGAATTTGATTAAGGCCCAGGCTAGGATGAAACGTTTGGCTGATAAGAAGCGCACAGAGGTGGAGTTCCAAGTGGGCGAGTGGGTATTTGTTAAATTACAACCCTACCGCCAACGTTCTGTTAGTCTTTGTCGGAATCAAAAGCTAGCCATGAGATTTTTTGGCCCATTCCAGGTGCAGCAACGCGTGGGAGAAGTTGCTTATAGGTTGAAGCTTCCTGAGAGTGCTCGCATTTATCCGAAATTCCTCGTCTCACTTTTGAAACCATGCCATGGAGACCCAACCACTGTCGTTGTTCCATTGCTATCAGTGACATCGGAGCATGAACCCATGCTTCAACGTGCTTACCTTCTACAATAGTGAGATATACTCAGGCATGGGAAACCAATAACTTAGGTATTGGAGCAGTGGGACGAGCTCACCCCGGTGCACAGTTTATGGGAGGATCTTGATCAGCTTCGCTCTCATTTTCCTTTCGAGGACCTTGAAGGCAAGGCCCTTTTCAATGGAGGGGGTATTGTCACGTATCCAATATCATTAACTCTGCATACCAGCCCGTTGAAGACGTCGAATGGAGGTGAAAACCTAATTGATGGGAAACGGATTATGGGAGACTTAACTAAAGGGAAACGATCAGCTCGAGATGACGCGTGGCTGGAAGTCACTAGGGAAACATGGATAATTCCAGAGATGAGGACCCTTGCGTGTTGACATGGCGTAGCGGATGGAAACCTAATCAGCGCTTCTGTTGATGCGTAATGGCGACTATAAAAAGGGAAGCGAATGTGAGGGAAGGATCAAATTGAGAGAATTAAGATCGAGGTTGGACTCTTTGAGGAAGGGAGGTAGCGAGCTTCTGATGAGTGATTCCAATCGGGGTTCATCGTCTCGGCGAGTGAGGTTGAGAAACCCTAGTTATCTTTTGCTTTTATAGTTGTTTTCATGCAGATCTTTGGATAATGTTAATTGGTTTTTTTGGATGATTTCTCATGGTGATTGTTGAGAAGATGAACTTCTTATTGTTTGATGATGAGAATTACTCGATGGAGTGTTGATTGTTTCTAGGATCTGTTGATCAATATTAATAGAATTGACTATTTGAAGAGTAATTCATAACATTTGTCCATATTTATAAAACCAACTTTCACAAAGAAAGTTGGCTAGCCCATTTCCTCTCATATGGAGAGGTTGAGGGTTCGAACCACGCTTGTGGTGGGCTTCCAGTGGCTTATCCACATTTATAAATAAAAAATAAATAAAAAAATTAGAGCTCAAAAAGAAAGTTTGTGTGGGAACCAATCATACTTTATTTTCAAGCCAAACTTAGGGCTCCCAGCACTGCTATGCTCTTGGTTTTTTTCTCATCTAACAACGAGAAAAAAGAAGTAAAATTATGTTGATATTTTTTTTTGATAAAAGTGGATAAATTACATTCTTTTATTTAATGAAACTAACGATTACAATTACGTTGATAATTGATGTATGTGCAATTCTGCCGCACAGGTTTGGAGCAATGACAAGTATGAGAGTGTGGAGCATAGAGTTTCAGTGAACTCAGAGAAAGAGAGGTTCTCCATCCCATTCTTCTTCAGCCCTGCATTATCTACAAACGTGAAGCCATTGGAAGAGCTTGTGAATGAGGAAAACCCTGCCAGGTATGAGGAGTACAACTGGGGAGAATTCTTCAAGTCACGGAGGGACTCAAATTTCAAGAAGTTAGAAAAGGAAAACATCCAGATATATCATTTCAGGAAGAAGGTTTAGTATTTTACACTCATCCATGTCGATCTCTGTTGCTTTGAACTTGCAGAAGTGTTGTTGATATAAATAAGTAATTAGAACTTCATGAATGGATATGGTGAGTGGTTCTGTCATGTATGTAACTTTTCACTTGGTTAGAACTTAGAAGTTGGGAGTGGAGGTAATCAGTTTTTGTTTGTTTGTCTTTTTTTTATTTATTTTATTTATTTTTTATTGACAAAGGCAAAAAGTGCCCTTACGTGAAAAATCAAGGACGTGTATAGGCGGGGCAACTCGATCCTGTGTTAGTTCACAGAAGAATATTATCTGCATGACAATTCTATCTTGTGTTAGTCCACAGGAGAATATCATCAGCCTGATCCTCACTTGTAAGAGTTGGGATTCAATCCCGAATTTTTCTACAAAAAAAATCCCACACTTTGACAAGAAACCCGGATATCAAAAGGGTTGGATGCCGTTAATAACATTAATTCTCCCTTGGTGAATTTTCTAATTATGCATGAAGTAATCTGTACATGAATGCGGTGATAAACACTCATTCCAGTGCAACAACGCACATGTGCTTGTGGAATATTTACCATTTTAATGAACTAGTTGATTGAAACATTTTGATTTTTAGGAAATAGGTAAACAAATAATCCCACTCAATGATTTTTTTTTTAATTTGAACTTTGAAGTGGTGGATAAATCAATTGATATGTTGCAAATGAAATAAATATTAGGTGGGAAACCCAAACTTAATATTTAAATTTAAATTCAAGATTATTAATTTAGTCGATGTAAGATTATTAGGTAATCTAATGTATAAGACCTTTTTTTTTCTCTTGGGACTATATAAATTATACAATCTACAATATGTATGGATTAACCAACTATGACAAGGAAAGTTAGCTCATTCTTCTTATAAGAAGTTGAGGGTATAAACCACGGTTGTGGTGCATGTGCTTCTAATGGCTTATCCACATTTATAAAAAGAAAAACATTATGTAGAGTCATCCACCAGTTTTATATTAAGACCATCATTATATTGATTTACCAATTTTCTTGTGCCAGCCCATTTTCTTTCGCGAGGAGAGATTAAGAGAACAACCACGCTTATGGCGTAGTCTAGTGGTTTGTACATATTTATCAACAAAAAAAACTTTTATGCTAAAGTATATATATATATATATATATATATATATATATATATATATATTTTTTTTTTGAATAAATACTAAAGTAAATATGTTAAGATATTTTTTTGTACACATTAGTGTTAAGATATTCTTTGTACGCATTGGGGTTGTTTGGTTTGTGTAAGTGGGGATCGAAGTGACAGTGTGTTTGGTTTGCGATAGTCAGACCCAAAAGTCGGAAGTCCCACTTTAAAAAGCCTCCACTTCTAGGTTTTAACTCCCGGATTTAAAAGACCGAAATGGTACTTCATTTTTTTTTTTTTTTTTGTTGTTGTTAGATGCGTCTTGTTGAAATCCCCTCCCCTCCCCTCTCCCAGCATGCCCGGAGGCGACCCTAAAGGGAAATGGTGAGTTATTTATAATTAGCAAGTGTTAGGATGAGTCCAAGACCAAGGAGAGACCTCATGAGGAGTTTTTCCCTTTGTCTTCATGGGCTTTCAATTCATGGGCGAGAATCCCAATTGGGAGGTACCCCACCTACCCGAGATTGGAAGGGAAGCTAGGGTTAGGGTTAGGGGTTTATTCCTCCGATCTCACGGTCTCCCGCTGTCACCTTTCTCTGCAAAGTCCGAGTTGGCATGTAGTGAAGACTTGGCCGAGTTGCTGCAGGGGGGCAATTGTAGAGAGCCGATTATAGGAGACTACAGGAGATCCTTTTGTAGGGGAGGCAGTAGGGAGACGATTTGTGATGAGGTGGAAGCTTCTAGAAGGAAGGGCAAGCAAGAGAAGGAACTACGGAGAAAAGAGAAAAAATGAGTGGGTTAGAGAGACAGAAAGAAACAAGAAGGAAGCAAAAACAATAGAGGAAGAATAAGGAGCATTCCAACACCAATTCAATCTCCATCTGGAAGAAGACAAGGGTTACTCTTCACATCATTGAAAGAGTTAGATTGCTTGAGTTTCAAAGATATTGTGTCTTCTTGGTTAGTACCTCCTTGTATTGTATGATCTTAAGTTAGGGCATCATCCTGAGCTCTAAAACCTTTTATGTCTCTCTCTAAAATACCCCTGCGAAAAAATTCCAAATTAGTCTACAGAAAAACATTACCCCGCTAACTATTATTTTGAAAGAGTGGAGGTTCAATCCCATGTTAGTCCACAAAAAACACACAATTTTAATAAAGGACTTAGGTATCACGGTATCAATAGACCTTTTTGTCATTGATTGTCCCTTTGGTTTGTCTTTTTCTCTTTCAACATCGCTAAGGCATAGTCTTGCCCAACAACAAGCACTATATATGTGATTTGCTCAACTTTCCAAAGCTGGCCACCAAACATTAGGTGTGATGAAAAAGACGCATACCAAACAATCCTGATGTGAATTATTTGTCTCATTTTGTACAATTTTTAGCTCACTTTAGCTGCACCAGCCAAAGTTTTTTTTATGGTCACAATTAGTTTGACAAGTCCATATATATATATCTATATATCTATATAATCTCTAGCAGGCCATGGAATAAGAATGTGCCACGTCAGCAGAGAAGACATCGTATGAGCTTAGTATGAAAGGGCGTCGTGGAATCACGTCCAGATTCATTGCATCGAATTACCCTTACATATGACAAACATCGATCATCAGAAGCTTCAATCATGGGGAACGAAGTGGATCAAGCTTTCATTCAAGAAGCCGAGCACCGCCCCAAGCCCACCATCTCCGACGCCGGCGGCATCCCTGTCATCGACCTCTCCCCGATCCTCCGTCACCCGATCCCCTCCGATCCCGCCGACCCAGTCCCCGATGAGCTCTCCGATCTCATTGCGGAGATCGGCGCCGCGTGCCAGGATTGGGGGTTCTTTCAGGTTGTGAATCACGGGGTGGAGCTGGAGCTGCTGGAGAGGGTTCAGGCGGCGGCGCGGGAGTTCTTCGCTCTGCCGGTGGAGGAGAGGCGGAGGTGAAGCGGGACGACGTGAACCCTCTCGGCTACTACGACACCGAGCACACGAAGAACGTTAGGGATTGGAAGGAGGTTTTCGATTTCATTTTGACTGAATCCGAGAGCGATTTGCTCCAATTGAAGAACCAGTGGCCGGAGTACCCGCCGGAGCTGAGGTCAGTGTTTGATTTCCATGCTCTTCTTTAATTACCTTTTTTTTATTTATTTAAATATATATTTATTTGTATAAATTTGATCTTTTTATTTTTATTATGATGATTTACTATGTATTTAGGGAGGCTTGTGAGGAGTACGTTGAGGGTGTGAAGGAGTTGGCTTACAAGTTACTGGAGCTGATTGCGCTGAGCTTGAATTTGCCTGCAAAGCGTTTCAATGGCTTCTTTGAAGATTCAACTAGCTTTGTTCGGCTGAATCACTACAATCCTTGCCCCTCGCCGGACCTTGTTCTCGGCGTCGGGCGCCATAAGGACGGCGGAGCTCTCACCGTTCTCTCCCAAGATGAGGTTGGTGGGCTTGATGTGAAAAGAAAGGCCGATGGAGAATGGGTTCGAGTGAAACCGAGGCCTAATTCTTACATCATCAATGTTGGAGATATCATTCAGGTCTGTTCTTTCTCTCATCTTAATTAACTGGAGATATCTCATATCATGTTAGAAATTCAGATCAATTTAACCTACTAATGCTAAAGATCATATTATGTATTGGTATGATCTTACTATATAATGTACAATATTCGTGTTGCTGGATGAGTTTGTGTGACTAATTTTCATAAAAAAAAGTTGACTAATCTATTCCTTCTCATAAGAAAAGATTGAAGGTTCAAATCACTCAAATGACATGTTTTTAGTGATTTGTTCACATTAAAAAAAAAATTGTGCGGAAAGAAAAACATGAATTTTATATTTAGATGGCACTTTGTAATTCATCCATTAACCGGAACCAATATAAAGTGGGTGATCATGAGTTTCCACTTTTTTTTTTTTTTCATTTATACTACTTGTGTGAAAGTCATTTAAGTGTGTTGGAAGATAACTAACTTTCATAAGGAGATATGATTTATTTATTTTCTTATATAAGGAAAGGTTAAGATTTTAAATCATGCTAGTGGCGTGTTTCTGGTAACTTCCACATTCATTAAAAAAAAAAAGAGTAAAATGTTGATAATGGAACCTTGTTGAAGGTTACGCTGAGAAATGTCTACCAAGATTGAATGTTCTAGGGCCAAGGGCCAAAGGTTTATTAGAGATAAGTCTTTTGATCCAGTTATTTGACTTGTGGTTGAACATTACAATTATACTTATTTTCAAGCCAAACTTAGAGCTGGCAGCACTGCTCTGTTGTGCTCTTGGTTGTATTGTGTTTTATTTTATTTTATGATACATCCAAGTAACAATGAGAAAGTAGTAAAATTATGTTGATGATTGATCATGCATGTACAGGTTTGGAGCAATGACAAGTATGAAGAGTGTGTGGAGCACAGAGTTTCAGTGAACTCAGAGAAGAGAGGTTCTCCATCCCATTCTTCTTCAAACCCTGCAGCCTCTACAAACTTGAAGCCACTGGATGTGAAGGCTGGTAGAGTGGGGAAAACCCCTGCCAGGTATGAGGAGTACAACTGGGGAGAATTCTTCAAGGCACGGAAGGACTCAAATTTCAAGAAGTTAGGAAAGGAAAACCTCCAGATATATCATTTCAGGAAGAAGGTTTAGCAAGTATTTTACACTACTCATCCATGTCCATCTCTGTTGGTTTGAACTCGCAGAAGCGCCGTTGATTATATAAATAAGTAATTAGAACTTCATGAATGGATCTATATGGTGAGTGGTTCTGTTATGTATGTATGTAACTCTTAATGCTTGCTAGTACTTGGTGCTGTTGGGACTATATAAACTATACAATCTACAATATGCATGGATTTGACAGAACGGTTGGAGTCATCCAACACTTTAATATTAATACCATCATTATATTGGTTTATCAACTTTCATAAAAAAATTTGGTTAATCCATTCCTTTTACAATATATTTTTAGTGTGTTTCTTATGACTTCTCCATAGTTATCAAAAAAAAAATAAATACTTCTATATTAAGATAAATCTGATTAGATATCCTTTGTATGTATTGTACGTATTTATGAGATTTTATTATGAGTAATGCTATATACTAAACCCAGCGAGGTTGTCGAGACAATTTGTTTTGAATCATTTTCTAGCCATTGAAATTGTTAGGACAATCTACTTTCAGTTTATATAACGACCATTATTATTAATATTGTTTTAAATCATGTCAAATTAAGAGGAGCATTGATTATTATATTAATTCTTAAGAATAAAGATTTTATAAAAAAGAACTTCTTTTCATGTAATCTTAAATAAAATTACTAAAAAGTAAATGTATTTTTAAAAAAAATAAATATGGATAAACCACTTTTCATTAGGAATTTTTGTGAGGTTACATGTACAACAACGAGTCATTGTAATAATTTAATAGTA